>OW388082.2:57401810-57908747 GCA_936449025.2 Sarcophaga subvicina | reverse complement strand
CAACTAGGCCATCAGCTCTTGGTGTAAAACTAAATTTTTATATTTACATTGAATGAGAATATTTAAACTTAAAATAATTATGTACATTGCTTGGTTAAATTATAATGTTAATTCTATTGATAAAATCGAAAATCTTTCTGATGTTATCCTCGGTAGGGACCTTGAGTAGGTTTTTAGGGTCAGTAGATCCAAAAATGGAATGCCTCATCGATTGGTGTAAACTACAGTCAAGTAGAATGTGATTAACTGTGATAATTCTACCACAGTTTGTACAGGTTGGTGATGGTTCCTTGCGTAAAATATGACAGTGAGTAGCGGAAGTATGACCCAGACGTAGACGGGAGAAAACTCTAATTTGGTTTTTACTGATAGTAGTTGGATAAATACGTGCAATTAGATCTTCATTCAGGTTTTTATAATGCGGATGTTGGTAATCAGACCATGAATTAAGTTGAGTTCGACGCAGGTGGCTTTTGATTAAATTGTAGATATCACTTTTTTCTGTTCTGATTTCGCCGATTATAGGGGCTAGACATGCAAATTTTGCAGACTCATCCGCTTGGACGTTGCCTTTTATTCTGCTGTGTCCTGGTATCCAGATGACTTTTAAAGTTCCATAGTGCTTTGTCAAAAGGTCTCGGATTTCATTAATTGTGTCCCATTTTTGATTAGCCGGATTACATACTGACTTCACGACTGATAAACTATCAGTGCATATTACTGTCCTTTGCCGAGTTTTAACGGCAATGTAGATTGCATTAACTACTGCACAAGCCTCGGCTGTAAATATTGATGTGTAATTCGGTAGCGCTTTGAGCATAAGTACATTCTCATGATTATCAACAATAGCATAGGACACACCATTTACACTTTTTGAACCGTCAGTAAAAAGAAAAGACCAACCCTCCTTCAGAAGGACTTGTATTTCCAAAAACGATTTCAAAAATATTTCGTCCGAAGTGTTGGTTTTAGCATATTTTTCGAGAGTTAAGTCGCATGTGTCTTGTTTAAAGAACCAGTTTGGTACCTACCAAGGAGTATAAATTGATGTATTAATATTTATGTTAAGCTTATTTGCTAGTTGGATAGATTCATGTATTGCGGAAGTGTATTTGTATGTACTTGTTGCTGTGAAGTGTCCTTTGATGTCACCGTCAATTACAGAATTATTAGAGAAAATTAGTTTCTTAAACAATTTTAGTTTCATTTCCTTAATACGAAATTCCAGGGATGACAAACTGACTCAGCAAACAAATTTTCCAAAGGTGTTGTACGGAAAGCATAAATACTCGCTCTAATTGCTTGATGATATAAGCATTTAATAGTATTTATAGTTGATTTGGGCGCATTACCAAATAGGAAAAGACCATAATCAATTTTACTAAGAACTAAAGTTCTTACAAGATAAGTCAATGTGTTGATATGAACAATACTTTTTTTGCTTGAAAGGTAACCTATTATGTTTACTCTCTGGGTAAGTGGTCTCTTTAATGATAGGTAATGTTCCTTCCACGAATAATTTTTTGTAAAAATAATTCCCAGAATTTTCAGTTTATCAATGTTACTAATAAGAACGCCGTTAACACTCAAATTGTGAGAGTTATAGTCACATGATTTCTTTTTACAGATGTGTAACCTTTTTGTTTTAGCTGTGGATATTTTGGCACCAGATTTTATACACCAGGTGTTGATTTCATTTAAAGCCCCTTGTAGTAGATTATTAGCTTCAGTACTGCAATTTCTTTTACAGAAAATGTAGAGATCATCCGCGTAGATGCAATGATCTAAGAATTTGAACTTACTTATTATCCGGTTAATTTCATTAAATGCAATTGAGAAAATGATCACCGAAAGGGATGAACCTTGTGGTATGCCGTTGTATAGTGTATGTACAGATGAGCACACACCATTCACTCTTACACGAAATTTACGTTGTCTTAAATATGATTTTATGTAGTTAAAAATCTTTGGACCAACCTTCCAATTGCTAAGGGTATCTAAAATTACGTGTAAACCAATTCTGTTAAAAGCATTCTCAAAATCTATGGAAAGAATAGATACATGATTTCGGCATGAGAGGGATTTAGTTACATAATAGTCAATATGTAATAGTGCATCTGTACAGCCTCTACCGGTTTTGAATGCAACCTGATTGCGAGACGTAAGGTGATTTTTTTCCATAAACCAATATAAGCGGGTTGATATGATTTTTTCCAGAATTTTGATTATGCATGGCAATAGCGAAATTGGACGATATTCATTTAATTTCAAGGAACTTTTATTGTTATTCTTTGGTATTGGAATAATTAAACCAGTTTTCCAGTCCGTTGGAATTATGCCATTGTGAAGGATGTTGTTGTAAAGCGTTATAAGACGATGTTTGGCTTGAAGACTCAAGTTTTTTAGCATAATATAAGATACGCGGTCAAAACCAGGTGTGGAGCCCTTTACTTTTGATAAGCAGAGGAGCAATTCAGTTAATGTAACATCTTTCTCTATATAGGCGGCATTTTTATTAATTCGCAAGGCAGGGGCCATATTATGAGATTCATTTTTAGACTGTATGAAAGACTGTGAAAAGTTATTATCGGAGGAATATTTCGACCACGTATCGGCAAAAGCCTCTCCTATTAACGATGAATCGGTTAGAATTGTATTAGAACTTTCGACTGCTATTATTTTATTAATTGTTGCGTTGCTAGTAAGAGCTCTTATTTTGTTCCAGATTGTACTTATTGGGGAATTTTTATTGATGGTGCTGGTAAATTTTTCAAAACTAATTTTTTTATATTTTTTCATTTCTCTGCGAAATATGGCATTCTCTTTTTTGTATTTAATGAGGTTTTCTGTTGTAGGTGAATTTTTAAATAACTTCCATGCATTTATTTTGCTTTTACGTAGTAAAGTCAACTGCTTATTCCACCAAGGCACATTGTTTATAATATTTAGGGATGATTGAGGGATTGAACTATTTGCAGATGTTCTTATTGCCTTTATTAGAGTAGCTGCTTCTTTATTAATATTCGATGAGTAAGTTCTTTTCCGTAATTCACTGTCCACTCCATCAGCAAATTTTGACCAATTTGCAGTGTCGAGCAGATATTTTCTAATAAATTGTGGATATTTTCTTGATCTGGATAATGTTATATCGATGACAATTGGGAAATGGTCACTGCTGTACATTTCATTCAAAACATCCCATGAAGTGATATTAAGCAACGAAGGTGAACAAAGGGATATATCAACATGTGTTAGAGTTGAGTGTGTAGAGAGATGGGTAGGACGGCCATCATTTAGTATATATAAATCCGAAGCCAGTACGGCATTTTCCAGTATATATCCTCTTTGGTTAGTAGAAGGGGAGCCCCATGCTGTATTCCAAGAATTTAAATCCCCCAGAATAAATTTAGGGGTTGCTACAGAGTCGAAGATATTTGAAAGATCATGTACAGAATAATTTTGGGTTGGTGGAATATAAAGGGATACAATTGAAAATTTAATATTAAGATGTATTTCGATAATAATTGTTTGAAGTGTGGAGTTAATCTGAATCCGTCTGTGTGGGATGTTATTCTTTATTAGGACACATATGCCTTGTTTAGAGGTTGTGTTGGATTGAATGTTGTAGAAATAAGCAATATAACCCTTAGGCGGTATAGGTGTAAAATCAAACTTACAATGTGTTTCTTGTATTGATAGGAAATGTGGATTGTGTTCTTTTATCAGAAGTTGCAGCTCACTGAAATTGTTAATGAAGCCATTCATGTTCCATTGCAATATCTTAAAGCCTGTCATAACAAATGCATTCATAACAAGTTGTAAACTAAAATCTACAACTGATAGAAGCGAGCCCGGTGATTTGTTTGAAATCTTAGCTGTCTGAATTGGTGTCCATTACAGGTAAAAAATAGTTGTATTCAGAAATCAATTTCTGGGCAAGGTTGCTTAGGTAGTCTTTATTCTGATCAGGTGAGTGTTTAGATAAATTAGTTGGATTTATATTTATATTATTTTCTGATTTGTTAGATTTATTTTGCTTTATAGTTTTTTGTTTTGTTGTTACGGATGGTGTAGGGGAAGGTTCTAAATTGTTAGGTATTTGTTTAGGTTCATTGGGTAGAATTTTTTGTTCTTTTGTTGTCGATGGGATAATTTCTTCTTTGATGAGATGCTTTCTAGGTTATTACTTTTTAATGATGTTGAAGAAGTTGGTAACTCCATATCTGTTTCACTTGATAAGCTACTAAGTAATGAATCTCGGCGCATTGGTTTTTTGTTTTCTTTGTTTTGAACGGGTGACACAGCTGGTCTCTTCTGCATTGGGTTATTTTCTTTATTTTTGGGGGCTACATTACCATTTTTTGATATTTCAGAGTATGATTGGCTTATTTTTTGCTGGGGTGGGGTTATACTTGTTTCGTATTTCCGTTTGGCCGCATTATAAGAGCACTTATCTAAGGTTTTTATTTTTATTATTTCCTTTTGTTGGAGATACCTTGGACAATTTTTATCCGTTGCGGAATGTTTTTCAAAGCAGTTTGCGCATTGTAGTCTTGAACAATCATCCGGTGAATGAGGTGGAAGATTACAAACTTCACATGTTGCTGGATTATTACATTTCTTTGTTGTGTGACCAAGAAGTTGACATTTTCTGCACCTCATAGGATTAGGGAAATACATTTTGACCTTCACTTTGTACCACGCAATGTCAATGACCTTTGGTAAGTTATAAAGGTTAAATGTTAAAATCATAAAACCAGAATAGTTCGTTGAGTTTTTGTTATTGTTATCTATAACTGTTTTTTCATTCCCTTTTGTGTTGTTCTTTTTGCTAGTAGTAAATTTGTACACTGAGACTACTCCTTGGGTACGCAATTCTTTAACTATTTCTTCTTCCGAAACATCTATGAGGCAAGGGGCATATATTACACCTTTAACATAGTTTAGAGTTTCGTGTAATTTTATGGAAATTGGGTAAATATTGGCCAGAGTTTTACTTTTAAGGAATTTATTCGCAATAACCTGATTACGGACAAGTACTAGGAGGTTTCCGTCTCTTAGCTGGGTGATTGAGTCTATTAAGGTAGAGATTGCATGTAAGCCCTTGTATATGATAAATGGACTTAGTTTTTTCAATTGGTTATTTTCTGAAGAAATAATGAGGTATTTTGGATCGCTTAACACATTTGATCTCGATTGCGGTAGAGTAGGAAACTTTTCTTGGAAAGCTTGGTCGACAAAGTCGCCCAGAATAGCAAACCTATTCGATTGTTTGTCAGGTGGCCCGGGAGCCATTTTAAACACTTTTGCACTATTCTTCTTTTACTTTTTATACAATGAGAAGATTAACAAAAATAACGGGAAAAAGTTCAAAAACAATTACAAAAAGAATTCAACCGCTTTATATGTTCAAATAGAAAACGCGTTGTAAAAAGAACGTCCGATCACAGCGAGTGCTATCCGATGACTGCATACAATATTAATAATAATACATACATACCTTTGAACGCTAATAGACAGGGTTCTACTCTAGACTTCTTCCTGACTAATGATCCTCTTATTATGTCCCCGGCAGAGGTCATAAACGATTTAAGTTCGGATCATTTACCAGTAAAAATTTCATTAAATAGTACTTTCAATAACTCCAATTTTTTCAGATACAATTTTCACAATGCTAATTGGAACCAATTTTCCAGATATTTAAATAGAAATTTAAACTTACCTAATATTGACAACATTAATAATTGTGAAAGTATAGACGAGAGTATTATACATTTCGAAAACGTTTTGAATGATGCTGTCACTCGTAGTGTGCCTAAGATATACCACTCACCGGGGGGAAAACCTTTGCCTAACTACATTAAGATTATGATACGACTGAGGAATAGATACCGAAGAGATTGGCAAAGATATAGCGATCTCGCCGACTTCTATCAAGTGAAAATATTTAATCAGAGAATTCGTGAGGCAATTAATTTATTCAGAAACAAGTCTTGGGATTCTCTGTTGTCAACACTTGATAGCGGCTCGGCGCCTTTCTGGAATTTGACGAAAAATTTGAGGAAAGGGGCTAATAATATCCCTATATTAAGACAAAATGGTTCTCGGTTCATCATCAATCGGGAAAAGTGTGATATCTTAGCACGTACATATGCTTCTACCTATTCCATTTCAGCCAATTTGGGCGACCCAACTACGACGTCTTTAATAAATGATACTCTAGAATCTTATGGATTGTTGAGAGTTGAGCCATCGGATGTTAATTTAGTAAATATCTCTCAAATTTCTGACATATTAAGAACCTTCAGGAATAGAAAGAGTTCTGGCATCGACGGTATTAATAACATATACCTTAGGGCGCTCCCTACAAGGGCATTACATTTTTGACCATCATTGTTAATTCCTGCTTAAAGTTATGTTATTTTCCTCAAAGGTTCAAGGAGGCTAAAGTTATATCAATAAGAACACCTGGTAACCCAGCCGATTGCCCATCTTCATACCGACCTAACAGTTTATTGTCGAGTGTGGGTAACATTTTGGAAAAAGTTATTAAAATTTGACTGACTGATTTTATGAAAGCCAGTGGTACTACTCCGGCTCATCAATTTGGTTTTCGCAGACAGCACAACACAATTCATCCTTTAGTGAGTTGCCCCCAGGGGTCATGTTTTTCTCCCGTCCTTTATAATCTATATACTTCAGATTTTCCTCAATTATATTATTGCACGGTGTCAATATTCGCTGATGACACAGCAATACTTAGCTCAGGAATTCTGGCAGTTGATATAATAGCTAATCTGAATAGGGCATTATCTGATATTTCATCCTATTTCAGTAAATGGAGAATTATGCTAAACTGTGAAAAAACTCAGGCGATATTACTAGGAGACGGAAGGAGTGTTATATACTACAGACCAATATTAGGATGAATAATAACTCTATACAGTGGGAACATAAAGGGAAATATCTTGGAGTTATGCTTGATCCTAAAATGAAATTTAAGGGCCACATACCTTATGTGGTAAATAAAATTAATATGTTAACCCGTATACTGTATCCTTTCATTAACCGGAAATCTAGCCTCAATCTTTATAATAAGAAACTAATTATAAAGTCCATTTTTCATGACGTATTATTTTATGCAGCCCCAGTTTGGTCTACGAGCGCCTATTGCCATATCAAGAAACTGCAAATAGCTCAGAATAAGTTGCTAAAACTCATATATAATCTACCCTGGTACTTTTCAACTACACGCCTCCTTGATATTTCAGGTTTCGAATCTGTATCAGATAAGATCGAAAGGCTTACACAAAATTTTAATAACAGATGTAGAAATTCTGATTTCGTCCATATTAATGAACTAGTTTCATCTTAGGTTTTTTCTAGTCGTAGCTAAGTAGCATAAGTAGTTTTAAGTTATTCATATAGGTTTTTTGACAAATATTCTCCTCCAAAATAATGTATGCACAGTGCTGGACTTTTTTCGAAATTTACTTTCCTATTGTTTGAAGTCGAAAACCAAAAACAATTTCTGAAGAAACTCAAAAAATATTTAGGAATTTTATTTTACACATTCTGTTTGATGTATTAAGAAACAAAAAATTACATAAAAATAACATTCTTCTAAAATTATAAAGAAAAGTAAAAGTATTAAGTTTTGAGGTATTGACAAAACAATGGAAACTTTTTTTAAAATTTTAGAACAATGATATTTTTATGCAATTCTTTTTTGTTTGTTAATACATCAAACAGAATGTTTAAAATAAAACTCCTAAATAACTGTTAAATTTCTTCAGAAATTGTTTTTGTTTTTGAATTCTAACAATGAAAAAGTACATTTTAAGAAAAGTTTCCATTGAATTGTCCAGCACTGTATATGTATATAGTAATTTTGTTAACATAGATCTATTATTAAACTGAAAAAGAAAATAATCTTGAACTCTTAAATATGTAATTTAGTTATAACTGATTTGTAAATATTATGGATAAATAAATGAATTGAATTGATTCTGAAAGTGCATTATCTTGTGAAGAGATTGGCACTGCGTTTGATCAAATCGCACAAAAATTACTGCAGTTATTATTAAATAGTATAACAGTCGTATTATAATTTTTATATATGTCATCTTATCAAATGAACTTTCAGTTCAAAAATTTTAAATTTTTTTGATGGATCTTGATGGTTTATCGCAAAATGTGTCATTTTCATGTGTTTTTTGCAAATATTATTTCTCTTTTCGCTAACATTGGCCAACTTCTGGTGGTCGCTCAAACGTGAAATTGACACGTTTTCCGATAAAACACCAAGATCTATCAAAAATTCTGAAATTTTTTTAACTAAAAGTTCATTTGAAAAAATATATGTTTGAAAAATATAACTCGACTGTTAGACTCCTTAAATAATAACTACAGTAATTTTTGTCCGATTTGATCAGAAGTAGTGTTAATCTCTTCACAAGATAATGCACGTTCAGAATGTCATCACTTATTTCGTATTTTTTAATTAAAGTTTGCTACTATGGACGCATAAATTTGAAAAAATATGAAAAAAGTTCGCATTTGTCAAGTGTACCTCATCAAAATTCATTGCATATTAAGTCAAATAATATATATAAATATGTATATCGGTTCTTTCTAATAAGTTTTAAATTTTGAACTTCGGTTCAGAAATGTTTGTGTAATGAATAAATTTGTGCTTAAAGCCCAAAAAACAGTTTTTGCCAAATAAGACAAGTTTGGAAGATACAAAAAGTATAAAAAAAAATATTTTTGAGTTCTACTCAACAAAACTCACAACTTACACTATGTCATTTCCTGGGTGTATTTCAGTTTTATTTTGTCGCATAGTGTTATTAATACAAAAATTTATTTTTATTTATTAATTACAATGCAATTACAAATTAAATACGACTGAGTAACTTTGACCATATACTCGGTTTAGTGTCACAGACCATAGTCTGGTCGGCATCGAAACCACGACCCTCACGCTAATAGTCTAGCACACATATATAGTCTAGCACACAAATATGTAATTAATTTGTCTGAAAAATATTTTATTCAAAAAAAATTTAATTTTGATTTAATTTAATTGACACCAACATTTGTTGCGTTTGTAACAATATTATTATCCTTCCATTGTGTGAGCAATATATTTTTCTAAACCAATGATCTACAGATCCCCTTTCCTCTTTTTTCATTACCGGTCTTGAGCGAAGAGACCATTTTTCTGTTCGTCCTACCGATCGATGATAAGTGTTGTCGATAAAAAGTATCTATGAGTACCTGAAATATATTTAACAAGTTCTGTCCTTTAAATTGTTGAATCCTTTATTACGTGAAATATTAGCTTTTAAAAGATGATCAAGCATTCATCACCAACTACACCAAATACATTGAGAGTGGACTATGTAATTTAGTATATATATATATATCAAACTGGATCATCAAACCGTCAGTTGAATTTAACGCCCTGAACTTTAACTTGTCTGAAGAACAAGTGACTTGTTCTGACTTTCAAATGACTTTCAAAATGTATCAATACAAAGTTTATATGCAGTTCTACTACGGTATATTATGTAGATATGCAAAGTTACCAAACAATGCATCAACTATAAATCCGATGCCTGATTGCTTTTTGACTGCGTTAAAAATAACATTGACGACGATTTGTAATAGATTACATTGTAAACATTTTGTATAGCGGCTTTATGAAACACTATACTTTGTTCAAACACAAAGCAACTAACATTTTGGAAGTCAGTCGTGGTTTCATACGAACGTTTGTTGTTTGTTTTATCCATACGAACAGATATTCGTTTGAAACCGCTTGGCTTACAGAAACAACACATAATATTTTCTTCATGCTCATCATCGCTTTTATCGCTATCTTGATAAATATCGGATCCATCTATTGGGGGAATTGTATAAATTGCAACGTCATTAAGCTCATTGACGTCGAGATCTTCCAGTTCAAACAATATTTCAGAAATTGTAAGCATATGTATATATTTTTTTTCAAATCTTTTATTTGCAATATATTCTAGAACATTAAGCAAATGAGATAATTATTTAGGAAATTCACATAAGTTATTGGTTTTCAGTGAAATCAATAACATTATTTATACTTTAGTATATATATTATTTATATGTACTTATATACATATTTACAAGCATAACTATAAATTACAGGTAAATAGGTGTACATATGTACATATATTATATAGGGAAAATTATATTAATTGAGAATATTTTCTAAATGGGAGATCTAAAACGTGAAATTTTTTTAATCGTCTGATTGTTAAACTATTATCTAATAAACAGATGGCCAACGGACTAACGCGATCGCTTAATCTTTGAGGATATCTGTTACCAAATTTGCTTATTTCTTCTTTAATAAAAGGAAAATCCAAATTTCCATGTATTGCGCTGTTTGTAATATATGTACCATGGTGCTTTAACAATCGTTCGCAGCGTTTTTGATTGAATTCTTTGTAGGATTTCAATATTACTTGTGCTACCCCAAAGTTTCAAAATACATTTGTAGAGAAGATCTTTATTCTCTAAACTTAAATCAGATTTTGGACCTAGCAACCAAAACATTTTTTTTTCACTTTCATGTTTAAAAGAGATCTTTTAGATTTTATGTGGATTTTCCATGTTAATATTTAACGTGATTACTTTTCGGAATTTGTGAACCATTCATGACTATTGCTGGACAATAATTTCGTCTTAGACTGAAAGTAACATGGGTAGACTTTTGTTCATTTACTTTTATATTCCAATAATTTAACCAGGTCTGCAGTTCATCAATCTGATTTTGAATTAGACTTGATGCTTCTATTGCCGACGAACTTGTTACTAAGAATGCAGTGTCATCAGCATAAGTGGTCACAGTAACATCATCCAAATAAGGCATACCTGAAGTATGAACGGTAGATAACTTAGGTCCTACTACGCTTTCGTAGTATTCCTGTTTCGATTTTGCAATAACTTTAGGTTTCATTGTTGACTTTTACATAAAAGCGACGTTCGCTTAAAAAGATTTCAAAACTAAATCGTAAGGTGCAGTGCCAGACTCTGTCAAATGCTTGCTGTATATCTAGAAATACGGCAGAACAATGCTCTTTTCTTTCCAATGGTCCCGAAATTTCATTTACTAATCGATGACACTGTTCTGGTGTACCGTGATTATGGCGAAAGCCAAACTGGTGGTCAGGAATTATAGAGTTTTCTTCTAAAATAGGCAATAGTCTTTTAAGGAATAATCTTTCCAATAATTTGGGAAACGTTGATAATAGGTCTATTCGATGTTACACAATTCTCAAGCTTATTTGTTTTATGAATCATAATAATTTTAGAACATTTCCATTGAATAGGAAAATGGTAAAGCCTTAAAATAGAATTGAGTATTGACGACAGAAACACAATTCCTTTTCTTGACAAATTTTTTAGTACAAAAGAATCAATTTTGTAATTTTTTATTATTTAATTTAATTATTTCCTAGCGTATATTTTCATTCTGATTGAACTGGAAGGGCTTAAATGTATCTTCCCAATGTTTTGAAAAAGTTGAACGTTTTAAGTATCCAGAGATTATGTTCATTTTTATATGTATTTATTTGTAATTTATTAAGATAATTTCCAATTTCTTTGTTTTTGTACTTGGATTGACGTTCCTTTACAAATTTGGTTGCTAAGTTGAGAATTGTTTTGTCTCTCGGATTACGAGAATGTTGCCATATTCGTCGAAGCCTTCTTTTCTTTCTTATTGGCTCTCTTATCTCTTGGGAAACGTATACACCGGATCCATAGGATACATTTGGTGTCGTAGATGGTTGTGAAAGATAGGCGGATTCGTGAACTAAATTAGTAAATGTTTCTACTGAATAATTAGCAAAGCTGTATGATCTGAATCAAGGTCATCATTATTCACTATGTCTAACAATGATCTTGAAATGCCATTAAAGACAGCAAAATCCAAGAGATCTGGAATTTTATTGCCATCAGATGGCCAATATGTGGATCTACCTGCAGATAATGTGAAGAGACGATTTTTTAAAACACATTTATATAGTTCCCGACCTTTCGGATTCATTCATGTGCCCCACCATGGGTGTTTAGAATTAGAATCTCCTGCTACTAAATAACAATTACTAAATTGTCTAAACAAATATTCAAAATCTTGACATTTAATTTTATGCCTTGGAATATAGATCGAGTATATAGAAATAATATTATTATTAAACTTTGTTTTAACGCCAGCAGCCTGAACGTATGGTTTTCTGATTTCTTCATATACTTCATATTTAATAGACTTCTTGATAAGTACAGCCGCTCCAGCGTGACATCTTTCATCGGGATGATTTGCAGTAATTAAGTCATACCCTCTTATTTTAAAATGTGATTTCGTATCCATGTGTGTTTTGGATAAAAGAAATATATCAATATATTGAGTTTTGAGAAAAAGTTCAATTTCATTAGCTCAGTTTACAATCTTGGGCAAATGGACTAGCATCATGGCATTTGCAGATGTTGAGTATTTTTTACCGTACACTAACAAAATACACAGAAATACCATTGTCACGGTTTGGCAAATATCCCACACTCAAAACCGTAGTTTATATTTGCCATACTTAAGCAAATGAACAGCTGATCATAAAAATAAAAACATTGAAAAATAAAGTCACAAAAAATGAAAACGTACAACATAAAAAAACGAATTAAAAGAGAAAAGCCGAATAAAAAATGGACAGAGGACGAAATAAATGTAATGTGTTTTATTTAAATATAAAATGACAACATTTAAGAAAACATTAATGAATTTATGGCTTGTCTTTTCATTTGAGAAGTTTGCAATTAGTGTTGCAAAGTTAAACAAAAAAAAAAAAACGTTCACAATTAACGGCAAATGTTTACAATGGTATAAATTTACCATCTAAATGCCCAAGATTGTGAACTGAGCTATTATATTTTCGCGAAATACCATTGGCATTCCATACTGCTATTTTAAGCTTTATTTGCATAATTTGGTTGTTAAAAGAGATAACATGTTGTTTTGGTATGGGTTTCATTATTTATTATTATTGCTTAAGTACTTCGCTATAAGTTAGATTTTCTGAATTTGTATTATTAGGATTATTATTTTGATCATTTATAGAATTATAATTAGAGTGTGGAAATTGTCCGGAATTCGCAAGGTTACTAAGTTGACGATTAATTCGCTGAGTGTAATCGAACTTTTGCCTGAGAGATATATATCGTTAGTCTCATTTTTTCAAATTTTACAGGAGACACAAAAAACATTTCAAATTTGTAAACTTTTTAAACGCAATTATTTTTACAAAATAGCTCTTTTAAATGACCTAGATCAAAAATTAAGAATAATAAATAATTAATATTCGTGGAGTTAGCACGTGCTGTTAATATTTTTCGTAGGTTTGTGGACTTTTTGCAAACCACAAAATTACAACAACTTTAAACTACATATTGACATTTTTTTGTCGTAAAATATGTATTTGGTATAGTGTTATCGTTTTGCATTAAAATCTCAATTTTGGAAAAAAAGTTGAGTTAGCGTCTTTGCGAATTATACTAACGATATACTTGATATCCTTTATAATTAGCGGTGTGAGTTTGCAGGCAATGAACACATTTAGGTGGAGGATCTTTAGGTTTTTTGCATTCGATGGTTGAATGATCGATTTGGCATTTTACACATCCAAATTGTTTTTTACAATATGTGTTTGCATGACCATATTCTTGACAACGATGGCATTGTACGATATCATTTGATTTACGTTGCTTCAAATTTAACAACAGCATTGTTGATATATTTTATTTCACATATTTTGTTGTTTTCCGGGGAAGGATCCAAATCAACGAAAAACATAGGTAATGGTTGCTTCGTTATCTGGTTCTTAACGTTAAAAACGCTTCTAACTTGATGACCAAGTGATAATAATTCAGCTTCAATATCTTCAGGTGGAGTTGTATGATGAAGACTTTTGAGAATTACTCTATAACAGTGACGCTCAAAATCTAAATTTCCTATCACATGTGATAGGCAAAAACAATTCTGCTGACGCTGCGTTGATACACGTACACTATAAGTTTACTTGTGTGGTTTCTTATAACGATCGTGTGTTTGTGTTTTGTTTGTTGTTTTGTGTTGAACAAAATCAATTCAGTTGATGTTTAGCACATGATGAAGCAAGACCTCGCTACGCAACTTTTTTGAATGATTTTTTGTTTTTTGCAAATACACGCAGCAAAATGTTTGATGAAAATTGGGAATATGATATCTTTTTTATAGAGAATATGGATGGTAATGCACAATGTATTGTGTGTTATCGCTCTTTATGTCGTAATTCTTTTTTTATATAAAAAGACATTACGAGGCTAGCCATGAATTTTTCGTCAACATTAAAGGGAATGATAGGACTTTAAAATTATTGCAATTAAAAGCAGAAATTTTTTTAAAATTCATGGTTGACGAAACGGACGTACCAAATTACAATAATTCACAATCAATACATACATACATACATACATACATACATACATACATACATACTTACATACATCAATACATACATACATCAATATATTCATCAATACATTCATCAATACATACACTCAGCCACAAAAGTATACATACGGATAACAAATTTCAGAAATTTTTTAACTAATCCGTTTTCGTTGAAAATCTTTGTAATTGTCTGACAACTTTCCTCGATTTTAAGACGGTCTTGGTTAAAAAATTTGTTAACTTTTGTGGGCCTGATGTACACTTTTGTGGGCCTGCACAATTGATTTTGGTAAAGAATTTTTTTGTGTTTTTCCTTTTTAATTCTTTTTGGCAATAGCTCAAGCTCGTACCACGTCCGAACATGATGATATTTCTTAGGTGATGATTTTATTCGTTTTTTATCTCCACGAAATAATTGAAAATTTTAATATTTTTTTAAAAAATTTATAAATAAAAATTCGTAATTATTTTTTATTCGGTTTCACTTGACAGTTAAATCGAAAGCGATATGTATATATGAAAAAAAATTACCGAATTATTGTTTAACAATTGTACTACTAACGCAGTGTCCCTTTTAGGGGACGTTACATTGAATATCATGTGCGTGGTATTACATTTTTTCATAATTTTTTTATATCAATTGAGTCATTAGACTTATCTACAAATAATAACATACAAAAATTTGTCCTTTTCAATTTTAACTTGGTAAACATTTCGTGGCTTTTCATAATTAGTCCACACCTCATTCGAGTTCCGTATTTTTGCTATTTGGTATTTTTTTTTTACACTTATAATTTTCTTTGTCGTTTAAATTAGTGTTGTATGCTTCCTATATTTTCATTACATTAATCCTTATATGTATTTAAATATCTCAATCTCTTTCTAAATATTTCCGTTAGGATTGTATTCCATTTTATCAATTATTATGTCTTTCCTCCTTCGATATTTTGTTTGCACTATTAGTATATTCCTACTATTCGTTACGTCAATTAAAGTTTTCAAGTCTTGTGTAATACTCATAAACTCTACTTGTATCTGTTTAAAGCCATTATCACCCAGCAAACATTTCATCTTATTTCTATAAAACGGTCCTTTATATATACTCCATATATAATTTATATGGGTAAGTTCCAAAACATCAAAACACATTGCAGTGATGCGGTATTACAACCGTTTCAATACAGAGTAATCAACTGTGTTGTTTGCTTTGTAATCAACTGTGTTGTTTGCTTTGTAATAAAAACACATTGCAATGTTTTTACGTTCAGAAACACTTGTTTGCAATCACTTTGCTTTTGAAACGGAACTGTCAATAACAAAAAATATTATTTCATGTAATATGTAATAATAATAATGCCAAATGTAAACAATTTACTAAAACTATTGGCACATTTGATGACATTTTTTACATTTTCGTATGCGGGTTTCAACATTTTAGGTAAGATATTCAATCAAACTTATTCGTGTTGGGGGATAAATAAATACTTTTTTCTGGATATTGTACCGCATTCCGGGTCGTCCCGGAATTACTCTTAGGGATGGTGTGTCACACTTTGGAAACTGGGAAATCAAAATAGCTTTCGCGAAATTAGTGACCGTTTTAACATTGGTCGTGGATATAGGGCTTTTAAAAAAATAATTCGTCTTATAGTTGAATTAGAGATCAGAATAATTAAGTTTCCCACGGCCGAAAATGATTCGCATACGTTTCCATTCATACTTGGTTGCATAGATGGTACCCATATACGCATAATGCAGCCGAAAAAAGACAGCATTAGCTTTTACAATCGAAAATGAACACACTGCGGTGGTAGAGGTACGCAAACGAATATATATCCATGTCCCTATATGAACATACTTACATTTTTATCCCGCGCTGGCGGGTCTTAATTATTGTTATTAGTTTTAAGATTTGATATAATAATTGTTAGTTCACTTTTATAGTGAATATTCAATTACATAAATAAACCGACAGAAAAAAAAAACTGAAATTAAATATGAATAAATTCATATAATATATATTCATAAATTCATAAAAAAAGTTTAAATTTGTACTTTGTAAAAAGAAAAAAAATAGTATTCATATTAGTTATAAAGCTAAAATAACATTTGGTTTAACCAAATTCATTTTGTTAAAAAAGAGTTTGGGTACGTTCGTAAATGCAGTAGTTGTGCAACATTGCAGCATAATAAAAATCAAATGTTCAAAAATGCAATACTTGGCAGCACTGACTTGCGTTGAATGTTTTTTTTTTTTTTTTTTCTTGCAGACATATGGCAATGCTGTCGCAAATTTTTGCAAATTTAGCAACAGTTTGATTTCAGTTGCAATAGTTCGCGGTAAACCATTTGTTCGATAACATTGTAGTTTCGTGAAATAAAAGTTATTAAACAAAAGAAAATTTAGCTTTATTTGCAAAAAATTGGAAAAGTAATAAAATTTAACCGATATTGTTATAGAAAATTTTAATTATTTATGTTTTTAGTTACGAGGAAGATTTCACATTCAACATACAAAAATTAATAATACGAACTAGACTGGATATGGAGTCGGACTTCCAAGAAGGGAGAAAGAAGAAGTCAGTATTGTGGGGAAAAATCGTATTAAAAATTAAAGAACTCAAACCGGACTTTGAAATGACAAAGGAACAAATAAGAAAATGGCTGTAGAATACATCATCTTGATACCGGTTTATTACTTCAAAGTAATTTCTTATTTTAGGAATATGCCTTTTTAGTTTTAATTGATTTTTAATAATCAGAAGTCTTTTCATTCTTTTACTTATTCTTTTTTATTATAATTCAATAAGAAATGGCTGTAGAATACATCATCTTGATACCGGTTTATTACTTCAAAGTAATTTCTTATTTTAGGAATATGCCTTCTTTTTAGTTTTAATTGATTTTTAATAATCAGAAGTCTTTTCATTCTTTTCCTTATTCTTTTTTATTATAATTCAATAGAAAGCTCTCAGGTCCACCGTCTAAATTTTCAATAATAATTGTTATTGTTAATTTTGAGAACATTTTTTTTAATTTTTGCAGAACGTTCTAAAAAGCAAATTCTGTTTAGTTATTGTGCAGTAGCAAGCATCTGCAACAGTTGATCACGCATTAGCAACAAAACGGCATTACTGCCGCAGTGGTGCACAAATTTGCTGAATTTACGAACGCACCCTTTATATTTGCAGTCTGTTAAAGACAATTTTAGTTTGCACATTAAGTACAGGTACAAGGAACATTTAAAAGGCATACGACTAATCACTTTCGGGTTAACTACAGTTTCGTTTTAATATTTCACACATATGTAGCTTTTCTTAGCTTCTTAATTTCTTCGATTTTTTTTCTCCACAGATAATTTTTCTTTTTCAATCTTTAGGAACTCATTTAATTCTTCTTTCGCTTTCATTATGCAAAAATTAATCGCGGTCGTTTTCGCGGAGGTTCTTGTGGGATTGGTGATGTATCAGGAGTGGCTGAAGAATCAATAGTAACAACTCCAACGAGCTATCAAGCATATTTTCTGGAATTGTTACATCGGTTCGAGTTCCATACACTTCATCAATTTTATCAAAAAATTCCCATGTTGTTACCGACTCTCCGGATGTTCCATTTTTTCTTTTCTTTTGTGTGTCACTATGAAGTTTAAGTATTTTCTTATAGTTTCATCCCAGCTTATTGGAAAATCTTCCACTTTCTCGCACAACACAATACGTTTTTTTTTTTTTTTTTTTTTTTTTTAAGCACAATCGGCTTCACTTTGATGTCGCGTCATCAGGAGAAGCTGCTTATTTAAATAATAATTAAAAATAAAATTAACATTATTTTCTTACCTTTCATCCGACATGTTAAAATTAGTGGTATCGATAACTAATGTTATACATTTAGGAACACGATACATTGTCAATGTTTACAAGGTTGTGTTTAGTAATGCATTACTTTGTTTGGTTACATTGCAAATGACGTTTGGAACTCACCATATCTTCGAAGGCTGCTATGAAAAGTCTGTTTAGGCACTGCTTACTGACCCGTGTACTGGTGTTGATATCAATTTGTTGTTATTATTCGTCGCCGTAAAAGACGTTATCCATATTTTCGAGTCGATAGTTTTCTCTGACGTTATTTCACGCTCCACTTCTTTTCAAAATAAACTAACTCCACCAGTCTTTGTTAAGTTTGAGAAGGTTATGTATGGACTGTAACGTCTCAGTTGTATTGCCTCTTCATTAACAGTTTCCGAATTCAGGTTTTTTGATTTCCAACACGATTCGTAGTTGATTGTAATTATTTAAAATTATTTTTTATTTACTCCGATAAACCGCTCCTTCTCGTTTTTGTAGTCAGTTTATTTTGAAAGATATGACATTGTTTATTGTAGGGTTGATAATTTTCGTCGAGACTAAAATTCAACCTATTAGTCTTTCTCACGCAATTAACAGCCCAACCTAAATTACGGGGTAATCCGTAACGTAATTTAGCGCCCAGCTTTTACGCTGTAATGAGCAACCTAAATAAAAGCGTCAACGTTGTGCCAAGAACAGTAATGTTAACTTACCATGTTAAATAAAAATCGCCAAATGAAAATAAAAAATAGAGATAAAATCGCAAAATTGGACTGAAAGCAGCTAGCATGCCATTACTTAACAATGACAAATGAAATATAAAAGTAAACAAATAAAAAATCACTTGTTTTACAACAAACTTCACTTCTTTACGCTCTGACAAAATTGGATTTTCCATTTGCAAAGCTGTAACGCCGCGCAATTATGGTTGGTCTCATACATTTTATATGGGCATAAGAAATTTTGACATTTATTTTACGCTTTATGCCGTTGGGCGTAAGAAGAACTTTATTCGTTAACTCATCTTGGTTACACTGTTGATTTTTATGCACTTATAGAAATAGAACCCATTGTTTAATTTCAGCTCCATCAAAAATTCTATATTTTGCCCGTCAAATATAACTTTTTAGCCTCATCATTTTGATATATGAGTCGTTATATTATACCACTATTTCTTTTACATTCGACTGTCAATAAGAAAATCATTCTGCTTTTCCAATTTTGCGTTTAGGTTAGAGGACGTGTACTTATCAATTGAGGCAAGTACAGTATCCGGAGGTCGAATTGACCCATTGTACGGAACGTCCTTAGAATGTAAGGATAATAAAGGAAATATGAAAGGGAGAATGGGAAGCGAAGGAATTACACAGCCCAAACAAAACAAAAAGGCAGGGCGCGACTACACTCATGAAGCCCTAGCACTTCTCAACCAGCCCAAGCTACTAATGAATCTGTGGAGAGCCTTGATGTCGGCTCGGCACAGAATTCAAACCCTCAAAGAAGACCCTGTGAAGCTTCCTCAACTTCAATCTACTAAGGGATGGGCAGTTACATAGGAGGTGCTCGACGGTCTGCAATTCCTCCTAATCGCAACATACCCTGCAATAGTCCGGCTGGGATCTGTTCCAGATCCCCGTAATTGACCTGATTTCGCAGTGACTTATCCAAGCATAAGGACCAAGCCTCAAACCAACATTAGCAACCACGTGCCACAAAAGAGGGGATAGTACCCCCTGCGGTGTATCCCTGGTTGCACGCTTGACAATGGAACATCCACGCAGATTCGATCGGATTAGTCTATTATCCAACATGTGAGTGATACTTCGCACCAGAAAATCTTGGGCATGTATATCCCTAAGTGAATTCTCAATAGAAGAAGTGGTAAAATTATGAAGGCCCTCTCAATATCTAGGAAAGCCGACAGTGTGTACTCACCCTTAGCCAAATTCGCCTCAACAAAACCTGTCACATAATGAAGAGCGCTCTCAACCGACTTACCCTTAATGTAAGCATGTTGCGACCTACTCAAAAGAGACCGGTCCATGTTTGACCTCAAATATAGATCAATAAATCTCTCCGAAGCTTTCAAAAGGATGAGACCGATATCGGTCTATAATCCTTAGGGCCGATGTGACTGGGTTTACCAGCTTTTGGTATAAACACCACAAGCACATCCTTCCAACCGTCAGGTATATTACACCACCGGTGACAGTCCTTATAAACGTTCACCAGAAATTCGTGGAATGTATCACCAGCATGCTGAAGCCGGAAAGATACCATCCGGACCAGGCGGCTTAAAAGGCTCAAAGCTGCTTATAGCCCATTTGACCTTATCACTGGTAATGATATCCTCCAAGTCGGGTATCATGCCAGCACTACAGAAGGGATCAGATACGCTCAACGGATAGCTATCTGGATCCACACAGTTGGGAAAATGAGTGTTCAATAGAACCTCTGGGGTTTCTTTTCTCGAAGCTGCCAACGTGTCATGTTCTTTTGGACGAAGTCTAGGATTTTGGGATCCCTAGACAGCATCCTAGGGAAACGAGCCACTTCGGCAACATCCTCGTTACTCGCGCTAAAACCCATCCAGATGGTTCTCTTTGAGCGCTTTATTTCCCTTTTATAATCATTAAAACTGGATCTATATGCAGACCAGTCAACATCCTTGTCCGACCTTTTAACCTTATTAAAGGGTCTCCTAGTATTCCGTATTCCACCTGGCTGGCTGGCTCCTCTTACCCGGGTAAGTAAGAGGACAAGCATCTCTATAAAAAGACAACAAAATATCCGTCAAAGATCC
Source organism: Sarcophaga subvicina (assembly GCA_936449025.2). NCBI lineage: Eukaryota > Metazoa > Arthropoda > Insecta > Diptera > Sarcophagidae > Sarcophaga > Sarcophaga subvicina. Next base: position 57,887,575 of record OW388082.2, on the reverse strand, counting down.
AACTCGATCATTAATGCCAGGAGCGGAACGACCCCTGAGGGCCCTAAGTTCCTCCTCCACAGCCGTCTCATACCTGATCCAATCGGTTCTTCTTGGATTCCTAAAACACTTATGAAAGCCACTGGATAGATTAATACTGAAGGATATCAGTTGGTAATCAGAGAAAGAACACATATCTGAAACCCACCAGTCCTTAATCATAGACCTATCCATGTTAGAGAGCGTAATGTCAATTACCGCCTCCCTAACACGATTTCTAAAAGTCGGCGTGTTACCAACGTTACAGTTTTTTCCAGTTTTTCAATAATGCCATTTTCTGTTAGCTTAAATATCAGTCCCATTATTTTTCATATCAATTTAATTTGGAACTCTAATTTCTCACTATTCATCCATTTCATTTTGTAATATTCGCTTTATTTTTTTCACTTCCTCGTTACATTTACTTTGTATCAAATCTTATCCGTATTTTCTTCGTTCATTGTCACTAATTTCAAAACCCATTGGATTTATTTTTTAATTTAAATCTTCCTTAGTTTTAATTACATTCTGTTTACCCTTTGGCTTAACAACTACCGGTACTTTAGTACTTTAGTACTTTTGTCAGCATTTTTTCATTCAAAAAATACCGCAGAAATCCAGCGACGCTCTCAGTGTGTTTTTATTATTACATATTTTATGTCTTGCAGTTTTCAACTATTAATGCATTAGCAGCATGTTCAACGTAATGCTAAAGGTAGAATTAGGTTTTAGCCCCGCTTAGCCAAATGACCACGGAAGGTACATTCATTTTTAGAACACGAAAAGCAATGAAAACGCTTGCCGAACCGTAATGTAATTTAAAAACGAGCGCATGTTACATTACGTTCCATCGACATTTGACTAAAAAGGGCTTTTACGTTTTGTTACGTACCGGATCAATTGTTTTTGTCTTATATGTGAGTAACACGAATAAGTCCTTAGTTTTTCTGTTCCGTGCCGTATGTGTATTAAATATAACTAAATAAATAGTCTAGTGGGTATTGTGCGAGCTTACTAGACGTGAGCCCACGGTTCAAACCCCATGTCAGACATATCCATCAAAACGAAATATGAAAAAATATTTCTCCAGGAAAACCTCATGAGAGTAAATAAAATTACCATGATAAAGTTTCTCAAAAATCTGTCGTTCGGAGTCGACTGTAGGTCCCGCCACTCATGTATGAAATTAACGCACACAAAAACAATGGTGTGAGAAGTTAGATCATAATCCTGATTGAAGGGTTATAATGACCAATATATATGCATGTATGTATTTTTTTACAAAAGTACCATTTGATGCAAAAAAGTACTCTTTCAGTTATAGTTCAGTACCATTTCAAAATTTCAGTTTTGCAACACTGATTAATATTCATGCAGCGCATTGTGTTGGAATACAAGAAAAATAGTTACAGGAGAAAGCAAAAAAGGGGTAGTGTGGGACAAATTTAGTTTTGAAACAGCTTTTTTTAATGAACAGTATAAAATAAAACCTTCGTCACTTTTGTTTCTTAAGAATTACTTTGAAATAATTGTCACTTTTTTCTATTGTGGTTTATTGCATATAATGTCATACAAATACCTGGTAATCTGCACACTACCAACTAGACTATCGGGGCTTCAACAGCGTCTGCCTCCCCAATATTTACACCATACAGAGCTGCATGTGACGCAACATTATTGCTGCGCTTGTGCGTCAACAAACCACATTAGGCCTTTCGCATATTCAAATCGATTATTTTCACGGCCCCATTTGGATATTAACTGTTTGTATTTTATTCACATTATGCCTTTCCGCAGCAATCTAAGAAGAGCTCACCTTAACATTAATTGATAAAATTATCTGTCATCTGCAAAAGAGTAGGTAGAATTAGGAATTAGAAAAAAATCGGTAATGAAAGTATTAAATAGAGATATAGAACAGGTTCTTGCGGTACCCATGTGTTTATCCTGAACTCATCTTACGGGATACCCTCTATAACAACCCTTATAGCGCGATTCCCATAACTCCCGATAACTATGCTGTTGAACATCAGACTTATTCACTCGACTAAAAGGGTTTTGAATCCTAAGGATTCCAGTACTCCTTCGATATCCAAGAAATATGCCAGCGTATATTGCCTATACTGCAGACCATTCAGGTAGGCATGCTGAGTCGTGTGTCAATCGTGTTCCAAAGATGAAGTTCAATCAGTTTTTCCAATGCCTAGAAAATAGGATTGGCTGGTTGATTCCTTTAGTTTGGGTGGCAGGTCCTATCCATTTGCGGTATAAAACTATTCTGACCTATATCGATTCGTAATATATTACCCAGGATATGTTTTTTGCACTCTTTATATAACTTGTACTTATAGAAAATCTCTCTACAGCGATTTCAATCCGCTTCCTTCGCGATTGCTTATCTCTATTGAATAACTTCCTAATTATTTGGTGATTTATAACACTACATCCTTTCTGTAGTACTCTTATCTATGGATTCTCTAAAAAGATTTCAATTGGTCTTTCTCCAATTGGTCTTTTGCAAAGTCAACAGAAAATCCTATATCGGAGAAGGTACAATCTGCAACAGGCGGCATAAATCCACGTTTGTGGCTAAGTAAGAAGAGGTACCTGGTAAGGGATTGGAAGGTGTCGAGTGGCTAAAACTCGCTTATTCTCATAACGATCCACGATGTTCCGCCAAGCCATGTTGTAAACAATCATTCGTCATGGGGCAAGTACTGATTATATCCCTCGCCTCGCTTTAAGTATTTTGCAAAAGATGGTTTCTGTCGAATATTTACAATAAGAGGTTTATTTCCGAAAATGGCTGAAAACATATCCTTAAGTGTTGGCCAACACGCGTAATCGCCAATTGTTTGGATGTCACATGGGGGAAGGCGAATGGGGATAGTATTAGTAGCTAAGTTCGCGACATTACGGTTAATAATTAACCCTTTTTCGTTACGTTCCTTAAATCAGCTATTTTATTCCAATCGAGCGAGAAGAATTAAAAAATCTTCGAAAAAGAAAAATTCACGAAAAAAGACTCCTAATACAAAATTCTACAGAATAAGAACAATGAGAAAAATTCAAAGATATAACTTTATTAGACGTAAACCCGGGTCAGACATCAAAACGAAATGTGAAAATAAAAATATTTCTTCGGCGACGTCCTCTTAGCAGATCTCTGGCAAAAACTCTGAGAGTAAATAAACCTGCCATGAAAAAGTTTCTCAAAAATCTGTCGTTCGGAGTCGACGTTAAATTGTAGGCCCCGCCACTCAGGTATAAAATTAACACACACAACATGAGTGGTGTGAGAAGATAGACCGTAATCCTGACTGAAGGGTTATAATGACCAATTATGTATGTGTATAATATAAATATCCTATGACAAATTAAAAATTCAATAATTAATTAAAATCACTCCAAAAACTTTTTAACGTAAAAACCATTAAAATTATAAAATAATCACCCATATAAGTACAGTAAATCTGTTTTTTACACGTGTAAAAAATTTCTGTGATGATATTAGAAAGTCTGAGCGAAAAACGAAAATTATTCGCTGATTTGCAAAAAGTGCTAAGGAAAATGTGAAGGCATTCCAGAATATTCTCGCGTAGCAGTAAAATAGTATATGCTCGCCAATCAAAAATGTGTCCTGTGGACTGTGCCAACCACACATCATGGACCTTGTCAACGCCATGTCGATAATTTCATTCAGCGAAAGACCACGAGTCGCTGTAGTCTAGTAGGTAGTGTGTTGGCTTATTAGACGTAAGGCCCCAGGTCAGACATCAAAACGAAAATATGAAAAAACATTTTTTCGGCGACTTCCTCTCAGCAGGGGAAGTAAGTACTAGTAATCGACAAAGAAGAGTCACTGAGGAAGGACTTACACTTGGTCCAAGCTCATCCGAGCTTTTCCAACGAAAATTTTGCACAAACCGTTGTAACAATTGAGGAGCATTAATGCATCAATTACATGAAATACACAATATTGGCTTCCAAAAGCTCAAGAGTTACTATTTTTTAGCATAACTCAGCGCAACGAGTCAACATATCCCCATAAAAAGAAATCCAGAAACGTTTAAATGCACGAACGTGGGAGTTAGAGAGTATCACCAATTTATGGAAGAAGTATGAAAATATGAAATATAAGCGGGGAATACTTAAAAGTGGAATGCATATATCAAAATAATTTCAGTACATTTAGAAGCAAAAATCAAGTTTCAGTGCTAGGTTGGGTTAGGTTAGAGGACGTGTACTTGTCAATTAAGACAAGTACAGTACCCGGAGGTCGAATTGACCCATTATACAACGTCCTTAAAGAGGGAAGTATAATAGAGGGATAGAAAGGAGAGGATGTAAGAAAGGGGAGAATGGGAAGTGGATGAATTACACAGATAAGACACAACAAAAAGGGGAGAGCGCGACTACACTGATGAAGCCCTAACGCCTCTCAACGCCACTAATAAATCTGTTGAGAGCCTTGATGTCGGCTCTCTTCACAGAATTCAAACTCTCAAAGAAGGCCCTGCCAAGGGTCCTCAACCTCAACCTACCAAGGGCTGGGCAGTTACAGAGGAAATGTTCGATAGTCTCCAACTCCTCATCGCAACATGCCCTGCAATAGTTCGGATGGGATCTGGTCAGCGACCTAATCTCGCAGAGCCCCATGATAAAACCGACAACCAACCTTAGGCTGGCCTTATCCAAACCCAGCAGCCAACCTGTTCTCCTATTGTCCATAGCAGGCCATAGACATCTAGAGACAAAACAACCCGATCCGTTCCCCCAACGCCTCTGCACTTCCTCCCTGACCCATTCTGCTTTCCAATAAGTTTTGGTATGACATTCACCTGCCTAAAAGTAGGCGGGACCCACTTGGACGTAGAGGGAGGTCGGATTGAGGGACCACGTCCAAGCGAGCACCAGACCAGAGTTCACCAAAGCGCTTTACTGCTTCTGCAAGGAACTTTACAGTTCCCTCGTTTTCGCAGTCCACTACTTTGACGCCCCTGGACCAAAGTTTCAGTGCTACTAAGCGGGGAATTATTATATCCGGGGTGATTAAATCCGGGGAATGCTGTATGAATATAATTTGCCTTTTATATTGGTGTAAGAATATGCGATATTAAAAGTTTCAAGTAAGTAAGGCAAAATACCAAATAAAAAATCAGCAGTTAATAAAGCAATCTCAATTTCATGCTTACAAATACACTCTGAGTTTGTATTTTCTTGTTTTCATTCTGCCTTTATTTTCTTCGTATATTCCTACACACTTCATTTCTTTCTCTTTTTAATTACATAAAATATTTTCCACCACAAAAAATATGTGTTTTACTTACTTACTTAATTGGCCATAACAACCCGTTTATCGGATTTCGGCCTGCCGCAACACATCCTTCCAGGCGCCTCTGCTTCGTGCGCGCCTACGCCAGTTGGTCACACCAATCGATGACAGGGCTTCCTCGATTTGGTCCTTCCAACGGATGCAAGGTCGTCCTCTTCGCCGACTTCCGCAGATTCCCGCATCAAATACCCGTCTTGCCGGCGCATCCTCCTCCATACGAACGACATGGCCGAGCCAGCGCAGACGCTGGATATTAATACGCTGTACAACGTCCATGTCGTTGAGGAGCTCATACAGCTCACTGTTGTATCGGATACGGAAATCATCGCCAACTCGCACTGGACCGAAGATCTTGCGCAGTACTTTTCTCTCGAACACTCTCAAGGCCGCTGCATCTGTACTTAATAGGGTCCATGCCTCTGCGCCATAAAGAAGCACGGGTAGGATGAGTGTCTTGTAGAGTGTTAGTTTTGTCGTATGAGAGAGGTCTCTGCTACTCAATTGCCTATTGAGACCATAGTAGCACCTGTTGGCAAGAGTGATCCTGCGCTTGATCTCCAGACTGACATCATTTCTGGTGGTAACAGCGGAGCCAAGATAGATGAATTCCTTGACCGTATCAAAAGTATAGTTATCGGCCGTAATCTGAGAATCAATACGCCGTGCGTCTCGACTCGTCGATAACATATACTTTGTTTTGCCCTCATTTACTGCCAAACCGATCTTGGTAGATTCGCGTTCAATAGCACTAAAGGCAGCAGTGACATCTCGCTTCGTACGCCCTATGATGTCAATGTCGTCAGCGTACGCAAGCAACTGGACACTTTTTTGAAAAATAGTGCCACTACGATGCACTCCTGCCTTTCGCAGAACACTCTCCATGACGAAGTTGAAGAGGTCGCATGATAAAGGGTCGCCTTGTCTGAAACCTCGCACGGTATCAAAAGGCTCGGAGAGGTCCATTCCTACCTTGACGGAGCTACAGGAATTGCTCAACGTCGTTCTGCAAAGCCTTATCAGCTTCGCAGGTATACCGAGCTCAGACATTGCGGCAAAAACACGATCCCTTATGGGGCTATCAAAGGCAGCCTTATAGTCGACAAAAAGATGGTGTGTGTCGACTTGTTTCTCGTGGGTCTTTTCCAGGATTTGGCAAAGTGTGAAGATCTGGTCGATGGTGGACTTGGCAGGTCTGAAGCCGCACTGATAAGGTCCAATCAGTGTTTTGACGAGTGGCTTCAGTCGTTCACACAATACGCCTGTAAGAACCTTATATGCGATAGGGAGAAGGCTTATACCCCTATAGTTGGCGCATATAGTAGGGTCTCCCTTTTTCAGGGCAGGACAGAGGACACTGAGGTTCCAATCGTTGGGCATACTTTCCTCTAGCCATATTTTGTAAATAAGCTGGTGCATGCGCCCTACCAACTCATTACATCCGGTCTTAAACAATTCAGCGGGGAGGCCATCAGGACCTGCCGCTTTATTGTTTTTAAGGCGCGTAATCGCGACTTTGACCTCTTCATGGCTAGGCGGCGGAAACTCCACGCCGTCATCATCGATCGGGTTCGGAACATCATCTCTAAAGGCGGTATTGGTGTCGTCATCGCCTTGTAGCAGAGTAGAGAATTGTTTCCTCCATAACCTCAGTACTCCCTGCGGATCTGTTACTAAGTTTCCATTTTCGTCCTTGCAGGAAGACGCTCCGGGTTTATAACCCTCGGTTAGACGCTTAACCTTTTGATAGAATTTTCGAGCGTCATTCCTACATCTATACATCTCGACTTCCTCACGCTCACGCCTTTCCTGCTCCCTCTTCTTGCGTCTGAAAAGGCGTCTCTGATCCCTTCTCTTCTCTCTATAGTTCTCGACAATGGCTCGCGTAGCGGCAGACTGCAACGTTTTCTTGTATGCGGCGTTTTTCGCTGCAGTTGCCTCGCGACACTCCTCATCGTACCATTGATTTCGTTGGGGTGGGCGTTCGAAACCAAGGACTGTTTCCGCAGTAGTGCGCAAGGAGTGGGAGATGTTGGCCCACAGTCCGCCAATGTCGTTGGGATTAGATGGGGAACGACGGAGCTTATCCGAGAGTTGAGCGGAGAACGCCTCAGCTGTCCTTTGTGATCGCAGCTTAACGTCCAGCTTTCGCAATGCACTAGAGTGCGCAGACCTCGAAGCGCTAATGCGCAATCGAAACTTGGCTGCGACAAGGTAGTGGTCCGAGTCGATGTTTGGACCTCTGAATGTGCGCACATCTAGTACACTGGATACGTGCCTTCCGTCTATCACAATATGATCGATCTGGTTAGATGTTGACCGATCAGGGGTCATCCATGTGGCCTTGTGAATGTCGAGATGTTGAAACTTAGTGCTACATACTACCATGTTACGCGCCGCGGCGAAATCGATCAGCCTCATACCATTGGAGGTAGTGTTTGCGTGGAGGCTGAACTGTCCGACAGTGGGGCCAAAGATACCTTCCCGCCCGACCTTTGCATTAAAATCCCCGAGGACGATTTTGGCGTCATGGGCCGGGCACTTATCGTATACGTCCTCGAGTTTAGCATAGAAGGCATCCTTAACCACATCGTCCTTTTCTTCCGTCGGGGCGTGAGCACATATTAGGCTGATGTTGTAAAATTTTGCCTTGATGCGGATTGTGGCTATTCTTTCGTTCACAGGTGTGAACCCAGAGACAAGGTGACGAAGTCTCTTATTAACCACAAATCCGCATCCAAATTCGTGCTTGTTTTCATATACATCGCAAGATGCAAGCCTTTTGCATCCTTGTCCTGTCCATCGCTTTTCCTGAATGGCAGTGATGTCAGTCCTACATTTAATGAGGGCATCCGCCAGCTGGGCGGAAGCGCCTACCCTGTAAAGGGTGCGGACGTTCCATGTGCCAATACGTAAATCATAGTCCTTTATACGTTTGCCGTGGTCGTCAACTTTAGAGGGGATCTTTTTATAGGATTCTGTCTTGGTTTTCATTGGATATTTGTTTTTACGTGGTGGGTTCCAAGCCCTACGCACAACCCAAATTTAACGTCCAGGGGATTGGACATTCGCTGCACGCATTAGTTAACATCCAGCGGGTGCTAGAATGCCATCCAGGAGGGGCCACGAGGAGGCTGCGTGTCAACTTGAATACAGCTAGACAATAATCGTCCTGGTGGTCGCCACGTTGACCACAATCAGAAACTTTACCTTGTTTGCATGCATCCCTCCCTCCCGTATGTGTTTTACACACCTTTTAAAAATTAATTAAGAAAACAGAATGTTTTTTAAAATAAATTATGGCAGTCCAAGCGGAGAATACTGTGTGTCGATCCTCGTCAAAATCAGCGAAGAGATTCTAGTCAAATATTTTATTTGAAATAGATAGATATATTAAAATAAAATATTTTTCGAGAACTTGAGATAAAACAAAAGGTAAGTGTAATAAAATAAACAATATAATGTATTACTACAAAACTTATCTTTGTAGTATTACTTTGGTTCGAGTAATGATCTCTTCTCGTTTACAATTCACTATATTATATCTATACACACACGGCAGTACAAAAACTTAATTTAATCTTAAAATTTGGGTGGACGTCGGGAGTAGAGTTTCTTCTTTTTGACATAGCGCGTAAGTAACTCGTCTACGCCTTCTCAAAGTTGTGATATAATGCATAAAGAAGCCCTTTCAAAAACCTCATATTTTGAAAAAAAAATTAAAAATAAACAATAGCGGTTTTCACTCTTTGTTGTATATTTAATACTCTAGTATATTTACTCGTACTTTCGACAACAAAGCGCGAGCATCTTTTTTTCATCTATTGTAAACTCACATGGTATAAGAAATATACCATGGTAAACTTATTTAAACAGCTGACCCCTATTCATTAAATTTAAAATGCTCATGATTTTTAAAGATCTGAAGTCCCCGTAGTCTAGTAGGTTTAACTAAATAAACTAAGCGAAATATGCATAAATATTTCTTCGGCGACTACCTCTCAGCAGATTTCTGGCAAAAACTCTGAGAGTAAACCAAAATTGCCATGAAAGTTTCTCAACAAACTGTCGTTCAGAGTCGACTTTAAAGTGTAGATCTAGCTACTTATGTATAAAATTATCACACACAACATAAGTAGTGTGAGAATCCAGATCCTGACTGAAGATTTGTAATGATCAATTATGTATGTATGTAATGTTATACACTATAACTATATAATTAAGTAGCTGATAATTAAAAATTTAATTTTCATGAAAATAAGACCAAAGCGTTGAAGAGTTTTAGCGACAGAGAGGCCAGTGTTGATTTTCGTTCCTCTACTGTCCCGTAATGGACATGCCTTCTCAAATGCCCCCACTATGATGCTTATAAATTTGTTAGTTACTTGGTCCATAATCAAAAAGATATCGTGATATTGAAGATCTAATTGCTTTTCTGTAGCAAAAAAGGAGTGCGCCTCGGAGATTTTTCAATCCTTAATCTTATCCTAAATATATTTCGATGCTCTCTTTTTCATTTTTCAGACACAAAAATAAGCGTGTTAGCCACGTAACATACCATTAAATCAATTGAGATAATAAAATCAAAGAGTAACTCACCCCGTTTATTGACATCCGTATATAATATGATGACAATTAGTTTTTAGCTTCAGTATCCAGTCTCTACCATTTGATGCAGTTTTGTCTATTTTTGAGGCTATTAAGTTATTGTTAATCAGTGTGCAGGATCTAGGTCTACTATAGAGATGAGCGATATTTTCAAAACTGTGATTTAATCACGGTGATTGATAATTCACTGGTAACTACAGTGATTGAAATTGCCATATAACAGTTACTAATAATGTCGTCCTTTCAAAATTGTTACATACTCAAATTTATTTCATTTTATTTTGAGCGAGGCAGAATTACTATTAGATGATGCTGATGATTTACTTTTGTCTTTTATACATGAACTTTCTGTGAAACTTAATTGTCAAACTTCATACAAAAAAAATTATATTAAAAATAATAACATTGATGATACCAATTTGATTTTGTTTAGTAGGCTTTTCGTAGTATGTATCTAGTTGTCTCTTTCTTACAAAATACGTTATTGTCATTGTTTTCTTTTGGAATACTGTGCTCACAATCACTGTTTTAAAGAACAGTGATTAACAAATCACGTTCACTGAGAACAACGTTCTTCAAAAATCACTAGATCGCTCTACAGACGTTATTGGCTATAAGCCAAGGTTCTTAGATATGTGTTAAAATTAAATAAAGCGACACACTGGAGAATGCGAAAAGCTCCACTGCACAAAGAGTTCCTTTTCAACCCAATGAGCCCGGCCAGACTGTGTCAATTGCATCCGCGCAGAATCGTGAGGAAACAGCCCGTATTTCAATTAGAATACCTCCCTTCTGGCATGCGCTGCCAGAACTTTGGATAGGTAGTGCAGCTGCAACTGCCTTAGGGTGATGAAGATTTATTGGGAATACTGTTATTATCTGCCATCGTTATGACCTTCATCGTCTTTACCACCATGTTCTTGGGCTTCCTTAACAGTATTCTAAAAACAGATGTCATATCCAATCTAGATGGATCTGTGTCGATGTTTTCGGTGGGTTATCATGCTCCTTTTCTTCATCATCCGTTTCGCTCAAATGTTCATTTAGTAAGAGTTCCCTTGTGAGTTTTGTCACCAGAATCTACGGGTCAGCTATATTTCTTATAGATTTTGGAGACGATATCCCAAATTGCGCTCCTCCGACTTGGCAATTTTCCAACTGTGTGTTAGTAACTTTGGATTGTACATTATGATCATACGAAATACTTTCTCCGGCTGCATTAGGTTTGGCGGTATCCAAGACAGCGTGCGTTTCCTATCCTAGGGAAAGAAAAGAGATAGAAGTCTGTTTTGTTGGCACACGTTACCAGATGAACGTGTTCATGGTACCAACCACCCATTTGATATAATGGTAGTGGTAGTGTGATGTTGCCGTCTCGATCAGATACTGTGTTTCAGTATTTCACTATATGTTATGTTTGCCCGGTGAGAGCTTCTTTGCGTTCTCGCTCGAACAATGGTACCTTCCGTATAATGCTCTTTGCAGCAGTCTCCATGATTCGGTCAGCTTTTTCTTTGCCTAGGCAAAGACCTCATAAAACCATAAGGCCAAATGACTACAGACGCTCTTCTTTTCTGAAGGCCATTCTATCGGGCAACCATCATTACCACTCGACTCTCATGTGAAGGTTTGAGTAAAGGATTTGCGTTGGTCATATCCAAAATTCCGGAATTCTCTGGCTTGTAACATTATTCATTCGTTGCAGCTTACAAAAATGCTATTTAAAAAAAATAATTTATGCATAGTGTTACAAAACAATTTTATTTTATAGATGAAAAAGTTACAAAATATAATAAGGAATTAGAGAAAAATATGTACATTGTTACATTATTTCCAATCTTATGCACACCTATCCGCTGAGCTTCAAAAGAGCTATCACAATTTCTCTCCTACCGACCATGTATGTATAACCACCCATTAAATTAACAGCAATTCAGCACCAAATAAAAAAACAGCAAAACCTACCTGACCGTGAATCTAGTCGATTACCTTTTTGACGTTGTCTTAAGTAATTCACTTTTTGTCATCAGCCGCTTCCGCAGTGCGCTAATTTTGTTCGGCATAGAATCAGACTTATTTAAGTTGTTCGAAGCCGTTTTAATGCACTGTTAAGTATCTAGATCGTCTTAGACAAAAAAAATTAAGAGTGAATTTCTAATTTTTTAAACCGGTTTGAGGCAATCATTAGGAAGAGGTTTGAAATATTCTCGATCAAACTTGATTGAGTCAAGATATATTTTTTATTTAATCCAACGTTATATGTAAAACACTATCAACTAAGGAAAAAATAATGTATTTAATTTTTCTACACTTTATATTCTAAGTATTTATGTTTATTTTATTTTACAGAACACCATATTTGGCCCTTACAAGAACCTTTCAGTTAATTGAAGAAACTAAAGGTCGTTTAAAAATGGTTGAAATTCTTGGTAATTTTTTTAGTTCAATAATATTGCTTAATTCCGAAGACTTACTGCCCAGTATTTACCTTTCGATAAACCAGTTGGCACCAGCATACGAAGGTAAGCAATTAACAATAAAATTAATAAATTAGACAGTTTAACTGGAGTTTTTCATCACATTGACATTAGAATAAATTTTTATAGATTTTAACACTTCTTATTTTAGTATTCTGAAATGATTTACTGCCTGCATTTACAGAACAATGTGTACACATGTTTTCAACACATACATAATTGGTCATTATAACCCTTAAGTCAGGATTACGACCTAACACCATTTATGTTGTGTGTGTTAATTTTATACACCAGTGGTGGGACCTACAGTATAAAGTCGACTCCGAACAACAAGTTTTAGAGAAACTTTTCACGTCAATTTCAGTTTTTACCAGAAATATTTTATTTCGTTTTGTTGGAGATGTCTAACCTGGCTTATGTCTAATAAGCCAACCGCACCACCTCTAGACTACGACGACGGCATATGGAGTTCTTGGGAAACATCCTTCGAAAACACGAAATATCAAAATTAAAATGAAACAAAATATATATATAAATATATATATATATATAAATATATATAAATATATATAAATATATATAAATATATATACATATATATATATGGGCAATTTCGTGTCGTGACCCAATTTTTAAAATCGATGTCTTCCGATTTGGATGAAATTTGCACCATTGAATAGCTTTTAGCTCTATTAGTCAAGAACTGGCGGAGTTAGAGGGGGTCAAAGTTGGATATTTCGGTCATACAGGGTATTTTTAAAATGTGTGTAACTTTTCATCTATTGGTCCTAGCAAAAATTTTCCAAAGGATATTATAGTGTTTTCACACCAAAATTTTAGCATTAAAACTATAATCAGCTGATTTTGCGTTCACACTGCAAGTTTTATTAAAATTGGTTTTAAATTCATGACATTTATGACTGCGAGAAAAAAAATTTATGAGCAATATGCCTTATTCCATCTTGATATATTTAGCTTCTGACTTACCTTTTGCACAAGAAACTATATTCATTGTGACCAGAAACCACACACATTTCGATTAATAATTAAATATTTACAAATTTTTAAAATTTTCATTGAAGATATTAAAAATATTCCAAATTTTCCCTTTTTTAATACAAAATAAATGATTATTTACATTTATTTATTTATTTACAGTTTTTTTGTTTTTATTTTGTTTTTATCAGCTGTTTTCAAGATTTCAGAGCTGGTAGCTCTGATTTAGTACATCAAAACAAGGTTGTATTTCATAAAACCTACTTAAAACCAATTCAAAAAAGTTTTATTTTGATTTTAACACAATAATTTTGTATGGTAAAAACAGGTTTTATTTTTGGTTTAAACCTTAAAACCAACTTTTGCGTTAAAAACACTCGCTGTGAAAACACTATTAGATAGCTATTTCTTCAATCTTTCCAAAAATAATTTTTTTAATTTTTCAAATTTTTTTTTTATTTTTTTAAATTTTTTTTCAAAATGGGCCCTTAAGAAAGCTTATACAATTTTCTTTAAGGCCTTTATAATAGCTTAATGTGATGCGTGTGGGATATCTATCAAAAAAATTATTATTTAACTCAAGAATAAGATTTTTCAATATTTGGCATAAAAACGTACTACCTAAATGATCTTAAAAAAGTATTTATTTTTTTAATTTTTATTAGTCAATTTAAGACAATCACGGTAATCATGCAAATCTTATGAGGAATCATCTGTCAAATACTTTAAGTTGATTTCCTTCAACATGAGTTTAACTTTTTCATGGTAAATGCAAACGCCTTAAGGTACCATACACTTGCAATATGTCATTTAATGCATTTAATGTCATTTAATGCACAATCATATTGCAAGTGTATGGCTCCTTAAGGCATTAATAATTAAATAATTTTGTTTTCATATAAGACCACAAGGGTTATTTATAAAAAACACTTAAATTTGTTCACGGGAGTGTTTTTAAATGCCTACTTAAACGATCTGTTACGTTCAGATTTCCATCAATAAATACAAGGTTGCCTACTCCGTTTGCGCGCTTTGAGCTGTAAATCATTACATTTCCGATTTCGTGAAATGTTGCGTGTATGTTAGTGTTTTTATAGTATTTCCCTGCTTCTTCTACCTTATTGTCCACTTATAATAATGAAAAAGAATTTATCTGCCAGTTCACTCTGATCATGTTAACGCAATAACATCTAAAAAAGATGATTCGGTTTTTGTTATGGGTGATTTTAATCTACCTTCAATCGTATGGAAACATGTACTTGATGTGCCTTATTTAATTCCGATTAAAAATAAGACGCCATCAGGGGTGTTATATTTGACGATTTTACGTCATTTTGACGATTTTTATTGTCAATTTACTAATATGACGATTGACGTTTTTTTCCATATAATTTCTAACATTTCGACGATTTTTTGGCATCACTTACATTTTGTAAAAAGATTTTTGAAAAAGATTAAATCACATAATTTATCAAACAATAAACCGGCTTTACCAAATTTATGTGATTTTGTTAATAACTTTATGACTACCAAATTCATCAGGTAACGTTGAACGTATATTTGGTACAATTAATATAAATAAAACTAAAATAAGTAATTCTTTGGATTCAAAAACCAGTGAAGGAATTTTATTTTCAAAAGATTATTTAAAAAATAATTCTAAATGTTTTAATGTTAATATTACTAAAAATTTGATAAGTAAACTTTGTTCACATAACTTGTACGAACATTAATTAAAAATATATGTAAATTATAAGTCTGTTCATTTACACATAATGTTTTTAATATTACTTACTAGGTTTTTTTTGTTTTTTACTTTATTGTTTTATTAAAGACTGCTGAATTAATTGTTCCTTTATGTTAAATATTGTATTTATAAATTAAAAATAGAACTATACTTATAGAAAATTATATTATTCATGTTTTAAATTATGACGATTTTGACGATTTTTTCTCTTAATTTTGACGATTTAAAAAAAACCTAACAGCCCTGCTTGCCATGACGAATTCCTAAATGATATTTTTGGACTATCACTGTATCAAATAAACTCACTTTGTAATGACTTTGGAAAAATACTGGATCTTGTATTTGTTAATGATGTTAATCACTGTAGTGTTTTAAGTTCTAAACCTGTAACTTTGCCTGAGGATCGATATCATCCAACTTTAAAAACTAATTTTTGCCTTCCAACTAATTTCAAAGCTAAGCCCTCTAAAATTAGTAAAGTCTACTGTTTTAATCAAACCAATTACAATTTATTTAATGACATGATGAGAAATACTTGATGGAATGAAAGCTTATCTATTCCTGCTAGCAATGATTCTGATATTGACTTGATGATTTCTAACTTTTATAAGAAAGTGCATTCAATAATTGAAATTTGTGTTCCCTTAAAACCTTCGTATACTCTAGTTGGTCCACCATGAAATTCTAAACGACTGTCGCGACTGAAAAATCGAAAGAACAAGTATTACTAGAAATACCAAACTACTGGCTCCATTTTTGATTATGGAAGATATTCTATTAGCCGGTCTGAATATAACATTCTAAATCACATTATATAAAACATATATGGATAAAACGACAAATAATTTTATTAAGAATCCTAGATCATTCTATACGTTTGTAAATTCCAAGAGAAAATCTACTGGTTTTTCATCCTTTATGAAATTTGATGATAAAGAATCCGGTAGTGTTGATGTCATATGTGCATAGCTGCCAGATTTCACGATTTATCGTCATTATGACGATTTTGAGCTCCAAAAATATCATATTGACGATTTGAAGATTTATGTCCTTATTTTGACGATTTTTGGAAATTAAAAATTTAATTTAAAATTTTAATGATTTTCGGAAGAGTCCCCTTAATTCGTTCCAGCAAAATTCTTTTGTTGAAGCCATAGAACAGTGAAACACAGCCACATTGCAACAATGCTCCAATGATTCAATGGAGTTGGATGCACTACCATCTACTACGGCCTATCCTGTACACGATCGAGAAACCTCAAAATAGACATTGGGGCACCGACCCATACATGAGAGTTGTAATCCAGTCTCGGTCGGTTAGAAATGGTGTAAATAATAAGATCATAAGATCTTAAGAAAGAACTGAAGGAACTGAAAAATGTGTCGGTTGAAGCCAACATTACACTGAATTTTCATGCTCAGAATGTCAAGAGCTTCTGGCTCCTCAATATTTACACCACCCATAGATTAAGATGATGTAATATTATTGCTGCGCTTATGCGTCAGTAAACAACACTAGGATAGATTGTTTAATCCTTAAACAATTTTTTCCTGAAAATGATATAAAATGTTACCCTTTTTTGGAAAAAATATTAATAAATGAAGATGAGGTACGCTAGCTTTTAATTTCTAAAAAAATGTTCTTTAAATGTTTTATTTTTGAACTCAGATATGTATATACAGAGGTAGTCATAAGTATTTACACAAAAGAGCATTTTTACGTTTTTCCTAAAAAATGTCTCAGTACTTTTTACTGGAAGTAAATTTTGGAAAAAAAATTTTACTATTGACTAGCCTGGAATATGCAGAAGCAAATAAAATAAAATTGGAAAAGATAACGGTTCTTAGTACTAAATAAAAAGCAAATAACCATATGCTTATATGTAAGTTGTCATAATTATTTACACACATTTTATTATTTTCAAAAGTATTTACACAAGACTTAAGTCCGGTCGCAATCTTTATTTTAATTATTTTATTTTTATTTTTACATAGTTTATTAATAAACTTAACTAGTACTTTGTAATACTGCCTTTTGAATCAATGACCGCCTGTAATCTTTCTGGAATTGACTTAATTACGTTTTGGGCAAATTCGAGAGTCAATTTAGACCAAATTTCACTAATTTCTTGTATAGCCTCTTCGCGTTTTCGACTTTTATCTATAGTTTTATGATATTTTATGAAAGCCCAAACATTTTCAATAACATTTAGGTTAGGGCTCTGAGAAGGCCATGGAAGAACAGCCTGACATACGTTTTCTAAGAATGTGGTAGGTAACCATCCTTTGTGTCAATGGGCATTGTCGTGCTGTAAAATCCATTCACTGGTTGGAAATAGGTTGTTTGCGGACTCAAAGGCATGGTTGTTTATAATTTCGTGAATACCAGACTGATTTAAAGTCCCGTCTATCGGTACCAAATTGCAAAACCGTAATATGATAGACATCCCCAAAACATCACCGTGCTGCCACCAAATCTGTTAAGTGGTTGTTCAGCCCTTTTTTTTTTGTTTCGTGGTAGATGCATAAAGCGCTTACAGAACGAGCCCTGGAATTGAAATGCAGCCTCTTCCGTACACAATACAATGTACCAAACCTCTGTAGGCTTCTTAATATACTCCAAAGGAAATGCGAGACGGTTTTGGCAATTTGGTACCGATAGACGGGAATTTAAAGCAGTCTGGTTATCTCAGACGCATAACCGCGACTTTGACCTCTTCATGGTTAGGCGGCGGAATCCACGCCGTCATCGATCGGGTTCGGTACATTTTTTCTAAATTGGTGTCATCGCCTCGTAGCAGAGTAGACAAGTTTTTCCTCCACAAACTCACCACCCCCTGCAAATTTTTTACCAGGTTTCATTCTCATTTTTGCATGAAGATGCTCCATGCTTAAAACCTTCGGTTAGGCGCTTAACCTTTTGATAGAATTTTCGAGCGCAATTCCCACATCTATACATCTCGACTTTCTCACACTCTCGCCTTTCCTGCTTCATCTTATTGCGTCTGAAAGGTCTCGACAATGGCTAGCGTAGTGGCCGACTGCAACGTTTGTTTGCGGCGTTTTTTGGCTGCAGATGCCTCGCAACACTCCTCATAGTACCATTGATTTCGTTGGGGTGGGCGCTCGAAGCCAAAGACTGTTTCCGCAATAGTGTGCAAGGAGTGGGAGATGTTGGCCAAAGTCCACCATTCGTTGATATTAAATGGGGAACGACGGAGCTTATCCGAAAGTTGGGCGGAGAACGCTTCAGCTGTCCTTTGTGATCGCAGCTTCTTAATGTCCAGCTTTCGCAATTTAGTGGAACGCGCAGATTTCGGAGCGCAAATGCGCAAACGAAACTGCGACAAGATGGTCCAAGTCGATATTTGGATCTCTGAATGTACGCACATCAAGTACATTGGAGACGTGCCTTCCGTCAACCACAATGTAATCAATCTGGTTGGATGTTGATCTATCGGGGATATTCAAGGAGCCTTATGATTGCCAAGGTGCTGAAATTTGGTGCTATATACTACCATGTTACGCGACGCGGCGAAATAGTTTACATTGAATGTGTTACTTTACTTACATTGCCATACCTACACCGTGGGAAAGTCTGTCAGAACGGTAAAGGTAATATCAATTCAGTCCATGTATGCTGTCGGGCGAACTATAGTGAAACCAAGTCTCTGAAACTCAAAAAACATATATTTTTTAGTTCTCAGATGTATAGCGGAATTTGTCGATTTTGTTATTCAGAATGAGAAATCAAATCAAATTTAATTAAAAATGAAAATACAATGTAAGCAATTTTATAATTGCAAGCAGTAAACAGATGAACACACACACTAACAAACAATTGAAGGCTAATTAAAAGATTACAATTAGAAATATCAATGATACAATTAAGGGTAGTAACAAATATGTAAATAGTCAAAATAACGAAAAATAAAATTAAAATCAAGATAAAAACGTATGAAGACCAAGCGTGTTCAATCGCAAAACATCCTTACGCATCGTTATATAGGACGAAATGGACCTAAGGACTACGTTTCGCTCATAGGCGATTTGGATTTTATAATTATTGGTAGATAGGTAGATTTTTTGAACAGAAATTCTGCTCGGAGGATTTTTTTATTTCTCACTCGGAAGGCTCCAGTAATTTCCGGAGGGCGTATGGCAAAAAGTAAGATCTTCATTTTGTTGTTGCGGAACACTAATTACACGTAGTTCATTAGCAACAACTGAATTGTAATGTTTTCTGTTGACTGCTTTTAGGTGGGTTTTTCTTGTTTTAAGTTCTCCGTTTCATTGGTCAAATCAACAACCTTCTGAGTGTGATTCCAATTGAGTCACCCGTTCCGTTAAATTGTCCAGTTCGGTTCTCGCCATATTTAGCCTCTTTTCTATTTCGTTCAATAGACGTTCCTCATACTGCTGAAACATGTCCTTCAAAGTGGACTGCAATTGGTCGGCTAACTTACCAAAACTTTTATCTATTCTTTGCGTGAACTTAAAAGGAGATTCGATATTCGAAGAACGAACAGATCCTATAATAGTTAAACGCATATTTTTACACATTTATTTATTATCCATTTTTTTTTTTTTTTTTTTTTTTTTTTTTTTTTTTTTAATAGAAAAGTTGTTTTTACTCTTGGGTTTGGATTTGGACTGACTTCTTAATTTAAATTGATGCATTTGTTCAATCAGCAAATTATAATTTTGATTTCTTTAAGTGTAGTTCAAAATGTAAAACAGAAAAACAACTCTGTATGAAAGCACATCCATTTGAAAACTTAATGTACATATATAGCGGGGAAAAAAATAATGTTATGTAATTTTAGCGGTTTTCACTCTTTGTTGTATATTTAATACTCTAGTATATTTACTCGTACTTTCGACAACAAAGCGCGAGCATCTTTTTTTCATCTATTGTAAACTCACATGGTATAAGAAATATACCCTGGTAAACTTATTTAAACAGCTGATTATTGATATTTTTTGTTATTATTTTGGCGGATAGACGATCAGCTGTTTAGTTTTATATTTACCAAGCTTATTTACTAGACCTTTTTTCATGGTAAATTTAACAGAGCGTTGTATATTTGAAATGAATGCATTTTGTTGTTGCGTTGATGTAAATGTAGTATTTATACTATATCTACCATACTTACCAAACCTACAAGGGTACTTTACTACCAAGAGTGAAAACCCCTTTTGTTGTTTTTTTATATTTTACTTTTTTTCGATTTTGTTTACTTATTTGTTTGCTTTATCTTTGTTCATTTGTATGTTTTATTGGAAGAAATCCGCTGAATGTGAATTGTTTTGTATTGTTTATGTATGCTATTGTTTATATTTGAAGTTTATTGTTATTTTTTGATATATACATACTATGCACTTGTGGTTTCCAATTGTTGTTGTTGATAGTTTTTAATTTTCAGTGTTTTTCGGTGTTATTAACTATTGTTCAAATATTATTTTAATTTGATAAATTTAATAATTTTAATTAAGCGAATTTATAATTTATCTTATTAAATTTGATAAATCTGTTGTTCGTTATTTTAAAAATATTTAATGTCACACACAACAAAGTCAGAAACACGTTCGCACTAATTTTGTGTGCCACCGTTTACAACTTGATGAATTCAACAGTAATTTGCTTTATTCATTATTCTTTACACTTCTGTTCGCATACACATTAACAAATGTTCGGTGGATCTTTGCAACGACGATCTTCAAACCGCGACTGTTTTCTTTACGCGCAACTCATCTTCACAGAAGACTGACTGAATTTTTACTACTCGTTGCATGCTTTGTCTTGCCTTTTTATATGCTCACGTAAACAGTCTGATGAAGGATCTTGAAGTAGAATGTTCGTGTTTTCTCCTTATCGAGAATTCTTTTGCGACTTCATTGTTGTTTGTGTATTTTGTTTACATTGCTTGTTGTTGCGTTTTCTCTTGTCTATCCCCGTTTCTTTCATACCGATGTTGTTGGTTTACTTGTAACAAGTTCGTTGTATTTGTTAGTGTAGCTTTTGTTAATCATGTTAAGCGATGTTTCCATTTTCGTAACAATATTATATAATACTATATATAAACTTAAATAATACTATATATAATACTTATATATAAACTTAAAAGTGGAGTGGTCAGTGTGAACAATTTACATTTTCACTTTTCTATTACACATATTTTTTGCTTTTAATTCGGGTTCAATTTTCTCAATAATTTGTTGTTTTTAGCATAATAATGGCATTAATCATTTGGCACATCTGGCGTTACCTTTTTTTAACTGTTGGCGCGAAAACTGTTTTCACATCTTGCACATTCTCTCATACAATTTTTTTCGTAACATTCATTTTTTAAATCAATTTACGTTTTCTAAAGGGTGGGCCATTTAAAAGTTTAAATGTAGAAATGCAATAAAACAAAAACGGTTTCAAATTTTGCCAAATTTCGGACATGTAACAACTCGACATCGCTAAACTGTAGTTTATGATATAATATTTATGTATATACTAACACGTATCATTAGAATCAATTAATAGTATGAATAAGTTTGCTTTTACTTTATTTATAGTCAGAATCAGATACTAACATTCCTTCCTACAAAAAAAAATGCCTACAATGTTTAAAGATAAGATTTAGTAAATTGACACAAAAAATGTGGCGTGACTTCTATTTTCTATGTGATTACTATGGTAGTTTTTGTCCTATGTTAACAAAAGAAAAATCAATCTCTTCAATAGCGAATGCACTTTAAGAATATCATCACTCATTCAATATTTCTTGATTAAATTTTACAATTAACAATGGTAAACCTTAAAAAGATATGGAAAACAGCGCACTTTTCAAGTTTACCCGATCAAACTCATAAAATATTATAGTGTTGTCACACCAGCAATTTAATTTTTGTTTTCGACCACCATTATTTTTTTTGTGAAAACGCCAAGTTTTTTTCGGAGATTGGATACAAATCCAATAGAAATACTATATTTTTCAGTAATTTCGCGTACTGATTTGCCATTTAAAATTTCATTTTCAATTATTTTTCTAATTTCTGCAGAAATTATTTTAGGCATGATTTTATCTACAAAAATAGTTTATTAAACACCCATTTACCAAACAGAAATTACTTTTAGTTACGTGTTAATATTTTATTATTACAAATTAAAATAATATATTTTTTTATTCACTTAAAATGATATACTGCCGGCAAAAACACGCTAATATTAATAAGTTACAAAAGTGTTCACAAAAACTTAAGCAAAAAAAACATAAATAACGGTACCATATCAGTGTTGTATTTGTCAGAGCTGGTAAATATAATTTATTAGGTCCATAGCTACTACAAAAATATGCAACTCGGAAATTAATCCTTCATAAGAAATTTATAATGAGCAAAAATTAAAAAAATCAAATTTTTGTGAACAGTTGTGGAACTCACTGTAAGTTGTCATAATTATTTACACACATTTTATTCTTTTCAAAAGTATTTACACAAGACTTAAGTCCGGTCGCAATCTTTATTTTAATTATTTTATTTTTATTTTTACATAGTTTATTAATAAACTTAACTAGTACTTTGTAATACTGCCTTTTGAATCAATGACCGCCTGTAATCTTTCTGGAATTGACTTAATTACGTTTTGGGCAAATTCGAGAGTCAATTTAGACCAAATTTCACTAATTTCTTGTATAGCCTCTTCGCGTTTTCGACTTTTATCTATAGTTTTATGATATTTTATGAAAGCCCAAACATTTTCAATAACATTTAGGTTAGGGCTCTGAGAAGGCCATGGAAGAACAGCCTGACATACGTTTTCTAAGAATGTGGTAGGTAACCATCCTTTGTGTCAATGGGCATTGTCGTGCTGTAAAATCCATTCACTGGTTGGAAATAGGTTGTTTGCGGACTCAAAGGCATGGTTGTTTATAATTTCGTGAATACCAGACTGATTTAAAGTCCCGTCTATCGGTACCAAATTGCAAAACCGTAATATGATAGACATCCCCAAAACATCACCGTGCTGCCACCAAATCTGTTAAGTGGTTGTTCAGCCCTTTTTTTTTTGTTTCGTGGTAGATGCATAAAGCGCTTACAGAACGAGCCCTGGAATTGAAATGCAGCCTCTTCCGTACACAATACAATGTACCAAACCTCTGTAGGCTTCTTAATATACTCCAAAGGAAATGCGAGACGGTTTTGGCAATTTGGTACCGATAGACGGGAATTTAAAGCAGTCTGGTTATCTCAGACGCATAACCGCGATAACATCGATCGGGTTCGGTACATTTTTTCTAAATTGGTGTCATCGCCTCGTAGCAGAGTAGACAAGTTTTTCCTCCACAAACTCACCACCCCCTGCAAATTTTTTACCAGGTTTCATTCTCATTTTTGCATGAAGATGCTCCATGCTTAAAACCTTCGGTTAGGCGCTTAACCTTTTGATAGAATTTTCGAGCGCAATTCCCACATCTATACATCTCGACTTTCTCACACTCTCGCCTTTCCTGCTTCATCTTATTGCGTCTGAAAGGTCTCGACAATGGCTAGCGTAGTGGCCGACTGCAACGTTTGTTTGCGGCGTTTTTTGGCTGCAGATGCCTCGCAACACTCCTCATAGTACCATTGATTTCGTTGGGGTGGGCGCTCGAAGCCAAAGACTGTTTCCGCAATAGTGTGCAAGGAGTGGGAGATGTTGGCCAAAGTCCACCATTCGTTGATATTAAATGGGGAACGACGGAGCTTATCCGAAAGTTGGGCGGAGAACGCTTCAGCTGTCCTTTGTGATCGCAGCTTCTTAATGTCCAGCTTTCGCAATTTAGTGGAACGCGCAGATTTCGGAGCGCAAATGCGCAAACGAAACTGCGACAAGATGGTCCAAGTCGATATTTGGATCTCTGAATGTACGCACATCAAGTACATTGGAGACGTGCCTTCCGTCAACCACAATGTAATCAATCTGGTTGGATGTTGATCTATCGGGGATATTCAAGGAGCCTTATGATTGCCAAGGTGCTGAAATTTGGTGCTATATACTACCATGTTACGCGACGCGGCGAAATAGTTTACATTGAATGTGTTACTTTACTTACATTGCCATACCTACACCGTGGGAAAGTCTGTCAGAACGGTAAAGGTAATATCAATTCAGTCCATGTATGCTGTCGGGCGAACTATAGTGAAACCAAGTCTCTGAAACTCAAAAAACATATATTTTTTAGTTCTCAGATGTATAGCGGAATTTGTCGATTTTGTTATTCAGAATGAGAAATCAAATCAAATTTAATTAAAAATGAAAATACAATGTAAGCAATTTTATAATTGCAAGCAGTAAACAGATGAACACACACACTAACAAACAATTGAAGGCTAATTAAAAGATTACAATTAGAAATATCAATGATACAATTAAGGGTAGTAACAAATATGTAAATAGTCAAAATAACGAAAAATAAAATTAAAATCAAGATAAAAACGTATGAAGACCAAGCGTGTTCAATCGCAAAACATCCTTACGCATCGTTATATAGGACGAAATGGACCTAAGGACTACGTTTCGCTCATAGGCGATTTGGATTTTATAATTATTGGTAGATAGGTAGATTTTTTGAACAGAAATTCTGCTCGGAGGATTTTTTTATTTCTCACTCGGAAGGCTCCAGTAATTTCCGGAGGGCGTATGGCAAAAAGTAAGATCTTCATTTTGTTGTTGCGGAACACTAATTACACGTAGTTCATTAGCAACAACTGAATTGTAATGTTTTCTGTTGACTGCTTTTAGGTGGGTTTTTCTTGTTTTAAGTTCTCCGTTTCATTGGTCAAATCAACGACCTTCTGAGTGTGATTCCAATTGAGTCACCCGTTCCGTTAAATTGTCCAGTTCGGTTCTCGCCATATTTAGCCTCTTTTCTATTTCGTTCAATAGACGTTCCTCATACTGCTGAAACATGTCCTTCAAAGTGGACTGCAATTGGTCGGCTAACTTACCAAAACTTTTATCTATTCTTTGCGTGAACTTAAAAGGAGATTCGATATTCGAAGAACGAACAGATCCTATAATAGTTAAACGCATATTTTTACACATTTATTTATTATCCATTTTTTTTTTTTTTTTTTTTTTTTTTTTTTTTTTTTTTTTTTAATAGAAAAGTTGTTTTTACTCTTGGGTTTGGATTTGGACTGACTTCTTAATTTAAATTGATGCATTTGTTCAATCAGCAAATTATAATTTTGATTTCTTTAAGTGTAGTTCAAAATGTAAAACAGAAAAACAACTCTGTATGAAAGCACATCCATTTGAAAACTTAATGTACATATATAGCGGGGAAAAAAATAATGTTATGTAATTTTAGCGGTTTTCACTCTTTGTTGTATATTTAATACTCTAGTATATTTACTCGTACTTTCGACAACAAAGCGCGAGCATCTTTTTTTCATCTATTGTAAACTCACATGGTATAAGAAATATACCCTGGTAAACTTATTTAAACAGCTGATTATTGATATTTTTTGTTATTATTTTGGCGGATAGACGATCAGCTGTTTAGTTTTATATTTACCAAGCTTATTTACTAGACCTTTTTTCATGGTAAATTTAACAGAGCGTTGTATATTTGAAATGAATGCATTTTGTTGTTGCGTTGATGTAAATGTAGTATTTATACTATATCTACCATACTTACCAAACCTACAAGGGTACTTTACTACCAAGAGTGAAAACCCCTTTTGTTGTTTTTTTATATTTTACTTTTTTTCGATTTTGTTTACTTATTTGTTTGCTTTATCTTTGTTCATTTGTATGTTTTATTGGAAGAAATCCGCTGAATGTGAATTGTTTTGTATTGTTTATGTATGCTATTGTTTATATTTGAAGTTTATTGTTATTTTTTGATATATACATACTATGCACTTGTGGTTTCCAATTGTTGTTGTTGTTAGTTTTTAATTTTCAGTGTTTTTCGGTGTTATTAACTATTGTTCAAATATTATTTTAATTTGATAAATTTAATAATTTTAATTAAGCGAATTTATAATTTATCTTATTAAATTTGATAAATCTGTTGTTCGTTATTTTAAAAATATTTAATGTCACACACAACAAAGTCAGAAACACGTTCGCACTAATTTTGTGTGCCACCGTTTACAACTTGATGAATTCAACAGTAATTTGCTTTATTCATTATTCTTTACACTTCTGTTCGCATACACATTAACAAATGTTCGGTGGATCTTTGCAACGACGATCTTCAAACCGCGACTGTTTTCTTTACGCGCAACTCATCTTCACAGAAGACTGACTGAATTTTTACTACTCGTTGCATGCTTTGTCTTGCCTTTTTATATGCTCACGTAAACAGTCTGATGAAGGATCTTGAAGTAGAATGTTCGTGTTTTCTCCTTATCGAGAATTATTTTGCGACTTCATTGTTGTTTGTGTATTTTGTTTACATTGCTTGTTGTTGCGTTTTCTCTTGTCTATCCCCGTTTCTTTCATACCGATGTTGTTGGTTTACTTGTAACAAGTTCGTTGTATTTGTTAGTGTAGCTTTTGTTAATCATGTTAAGCGATGTTTCCATTTTCGTAACAATATTATATAATACTATATATAAACTTAAATAATACTATATATAATACTTATATATAAACTTAAAAGTGGAGTGGTCAGTGTGAACAATTTACATTTTCACTTTTCTATTACACATATGTATGCTATTGTTTATATTTGAAGTTTATTGTTATTTTTTGATATATACATACTATGCACTTGTGGTTTCCAATTGTTGTTGTTGTTAGTTTTTAATTTTCAGTGTTTTTCGGTGTTATTAACTATTGTTCAAATATTATTTTAATTTGATAAATTTAATAATTTTAATTAAGCGAATTTATAATTTATCTTATTAAATTTGATAAATCTGTTGTTCGTTATTTTAAAAATATTTAATGTCACACACAACAAAGTCAGAAACACGTTCGCACTAATTTTGTGTGCCACCGTTTACAACTTGATGAATTCAACAGTAATTTGCTTTATTCATTATTCTTTACACTTCTGTTCGCATACACATTAACAAATGTTCGGTGGATCTTTGCAACGACGATCTTCAAACCGCGACTGTTTTCTTTACGCGCAACTCATCTTCACAGAAGACTGACTGAATTTTTACTACTCGTTGCATGCTTTGTCTTGCCTTTTTATATGCTCACGTAAACAGTCTGATGAAGGATCTTGAAGTAGAATGTTCGTGTTTTCTCCTTATCGAGAATTCTTTTGCGACTTCATTGTTGTTTGTGTATTTTGTTTACATTGCTTGTTGTTGCGTTTTCTCTTGTCTATCCCCGTTTCTTTCATACCGATGTTGTTGGTTTACTTGTAACAAGTTCGTTGTATTTGTTAGTGTAGCTTTTGTTAATCATGTTAAGCGATGTTTCCATTTTCGTAACAATATTATATAATACTATATATAAACTTAAATAATACTATATATAATACTTATATATAAACTTAAAAGTGGAGTGGTCAGTGTGAACAATTTACATTTTCACTTTTCTATTACACATATTTTTTGCTTTTAATTCCGGTTCAATTTTCTCAATAATTTGTTGTTTTTAGCATAATAATGGCATTAATCATTTGGCACATCTGGCGTTACCTTTTTTTAACTGTTGGCGCGAAAACTGTTTTCACATCTTGCACATTCTCTCATACAATTTTTTTCGTAACATTCATTTTTTAAATCAATTTACGTTTTCTAAAGGGTGGGCCATTTAAAAGTTTAAATGTAGAAATGCAATAAAACAAAAACGGTTTCAAATTTTGCCAAATTTCGGACATGTAACAACTCGACATCGCTAAACTAGTTTATGATATAATATTTATGTATATACTAACACGTATCATTAGAATCAATTAATAGTATGAATAAGTTTGCTTTTACTTTATTTATAGTCAGAATCAGATACTAACATTCCTTCCTACAAAAAAAAAATGCCTACAATGTTTAAAGATAAGATTTAGTAAATTGACACAAAAAATGTGGCGTGACTTCTATTTTCTATGTGATTACTATGGTAGTTTTTGTCCTATGTTAACAAAAGAAAAATCAATCTCTTCAATAGCGAATGCACTTTAAGAATATCATCACTCATTCAATATTTCTTGATTAAATTTTACAATTAACAATGGTAAACCTTAAAAAGATATGGAAAACAGCGCACTTTTCAAGTTTACCCGATCAAACTCATAAAATATTATAGTGTTGTCACACCAAAATTTAAAACCTGATTTTATCATTAAAACCATAATCAGCTGATTTTGCGTTCACACTGCAAGTTTTCTTAAATCTGGTTTTAAATTCATGACATTTATGACTGCGCAACAGCTGTTTTTGTTTTGATTTTGTCTTTTTTGTTTATTTAGGTTTTGTTGTTTTCGGGCTGGGTTTTTATTATTTTATTTTGGTAGAAGTTGATGATATTTTGGTTGAATAATAGAATAATTTTGAAAGGAGATGAACCATTTTATTACGGAAACGTAATTCATAACTATTGTATTTGCTGACACCTTTCATCGATAGTCACTAACTTAGTATTTAACCAATTTAGAGGTATATTCACAAATTTCTGAAACAAAAAGTTATGAGTATATATTTTGTTATATTTTTATTTTTACTTACCTTTTGCACATGGAACTTTTTTCATTGTGAAGGGAAATTGCTTATAGTTCGATTAATAATGATTTCTTTGATTAACTTTTTCATTCAAGAAATTAATAAATACTGGTAATATACACAAAGTTCTGCGAGAAAACAATTTTATGAGCAATATGACTTATTTCATCTTGATATATTTAGCTTCTTACTTACCTTTTGCACAGGCAACTATATTCATTATGACCAAAAACCACACACATTTCGATTAATAATTAAATATTTACAAATTTTTAAAATTTTCATTGAAGAAATTAAAAAATATTCCAATTTTTCCCTTTTTAACACAAAATAAATGTTGATTTACATTTATTTATTTATTTACCTACTTAAAACCAATTCAAAAAATGTTTTAAGATAGTTTTAACACAATAATTTTGTATGGTAAAACCAGCTTTTATTTATGGTTTTAACGTTAAAACCAACTTTTGCGTTAAAATATATTTATATTGAATATATTTGTATATGTATATCATTTCAAAGTTCTATATCTTCTCTTTACAAAAAAAAGTAATTTTAAAATCGGTCCATAAATGTCTTGAGTAAATAAATTTGTGTATATAGTTAATTTTTTTTTAAATAACAGCTTGGATGGCTTAAACAAATATTTTTGAGTTATAACTAAATTTACAACCTACACCATGTTGTAGTTTTTTGTGGCACTGCATTATTGAGAATTTCAAATTTCCTAGTTCTCTACCATTGTTAAATATTATGTAAAATATTTTATATTTATAAATTAAATGTTAAATTATAGTCGTATGAACTTATAATTTATTTATTTTATTTTATTTGTAACAATTTTAATTTATTGGTGAGGAAATGCATTTGATGATGACTTAAGGATTTCAAAACTGTTTTGGAATCGGCGCGAAAATCAGTGTCATAACTCGTAAATGCAACTTATGTTGTTTTTGTGTTTTCGCTAGCCTACAGTTAAAACGATCTTAAAAAGTAATTCATTAATAATACTTAGTGCCAGGTCGGGTAAGTTAGTTGGATACTTAATACCCCTCAAACTCAACTTCATGAACGATACATGGACCTGATGAAACACAATTCTACTCCAAATAACAAAAATTATATTCTGTGGTCAGTCATCGCTTCTTCTTCGTCATCACAGCTTTTCTTGAATCTCATTGCCTGCTATGAGACTCTGTGAAGATTTAAAGCAAATTGTATTCACCGTATGTCCGTAAGCAGTTATATTTGTCTGCTTTTTTACTTTTTTTTTTGGATTACCTTAAGATTGTTCAGATTGTTGTGTCTAAGTAATTAAGAGTAATTAGTATTGACATATTCAACCAGGACTATACAACTACTGTTGCAGATAGTTCTACTCCATGCAAAATGGTGCGCATTAACATCACATTTTATTAGTATTTGCTTACCTGTTTGTTTGGCTTCTCCAGAATACTATAGTAGAATATCTAGAGAATAGAACGCCAAATAGACTGTTGACAATTTTGTAGAAAAAAGTTATTGCGACATAAAAAATTTGGATGTATTAAAGTGAATACACAATTATTACATTCGTTTATTTTATCCTACAGAGCATTGATTGTTGTCGCACTCCGGTTGAGGTTTACCTGGGTACACTCGATCAATGTGATGTTGCCGGTAACCTTCTCCGGTTTGTCAGTTGGGCGGGAACCTCCTGCTTATGGTTTCGTTGTCCGGTGGGCTACTTCTTCCGATAGGTGACTTTCAAATTCTGAAAACGTCGGGCTTGACAACGAAGAAAGTCACACTCTTTATAGTAACAAGGCAGTTATAGATCTGGTTCATACCCAATTCAAATAGAGTACCACGTCGGTCATTCTCCCTGTGGAACATTACGCATTTGTTTACCTTCAGTTCCGTAGTTTGGTTTCCAAAGACGATTCGAAGCGGTCTTATCGTCTTATACTTTCACATAAACGAAGGTTGTTATCCTTTTTATCTTTAGTATATCCCTTTCGTGCACAAGCCAGGTTGACGCCGTCTTATTAGTGCTTGGCTCGGTTATGGTTCTACCTTTATCATTAAGACACCTCTGGTCTTCAGTGTTTCCACTATCAATCACAGCGCTAGCAAAGAGCCCTGTTGTTGCCACTATCGTAAGATGACGGTTCTTTACTTCTGTTTACCTTCAGTTTCCTTTTTCGCGTCGAAGTGGCCTTTTGAGTTGGGTTCCTTTCTTTGGCAGAAGATTTGACTGATTTCGCCTCTCCCACTAGGATTCTGAGTAGAGACTCTAGTACGTGGGTTTCAGTTCGGCTTTTTTCTCCTTACGTATTTTCCCGGGACCAGTCTAGGCTGAGGTGAGGACTTTACCTAATGCATCTCATTAATATCTAGATGCTATGTTAGTCTGCGGTAAGTTTTAGACTGTAGAGGATGACAACATTCTTTTTTCTAAATAAGTGAGCAGATCACTCTCCGTAGTCTGGTATAAAGTCTTTTTGGATAAGGGGAAGATATTAAAATTAAATGATGTGCTAGATTGTTTTGAATGCTATGTCTAGCCACAGCAGTTTTAATTCTTCTCTGCACTGTTTAAGGTGCTGGGTTAGAACAATGAGAAAAGTTTTGATTTCCTTTTGGACGTCAAGATCTTTTTCTTGAACTTTTATTTGAATGTTTTAAACTATTTATACTTCTAATTTTTACAATGTTTCTTAATATTCTATAATTTGCTCTTTCTATTACATATTCATTTCTATTACTTTTCATTATTACATATTCTATATTCATTTGATACAATTACTGAGTTGTGATTGGTCAAGACTTCACTCAATATTATTTAATATTTTTACTCATTACTTTAAAAGTGAGTCATTTGAAGTCATAAACTTCTTTCATAAGTCCTTTGACCCATGTCAGTTGTTTTAATTGCATGTCTGTTAAAATAATTAAAAATAATGTGTTGTACAAATGTAGAGCAAATGTAATTTAAATATTTTTGTATAGTAAATGTGGTGTGTTGTTTATTATTATTATGATAAATACACTACACCCCCCTTAAGATTAAATTTATAATTTTTAGGGCCATTTTTTGAATGCGAGTTTAAACTCGAGATTAAGTTAATCTTCAGTTAACTGAGTTTTCATTTCTAGAATGGAAATTTAACTGGAGATTAACCTTGTAGAGCTGCCGTACTTATAAGCAAAAATGGCAACATTTTTTTCGTTTATTTTGTTGTTTACTACTTTTGCAAAGTGTTTCACAACAATTTGCTTTTCTATATAACAAAAACAAACAAACAAAAGCTGAATACTATTGATCTTTATGTAAAAAAAATCATTTTCTTAAAATAATGAATAAATTAAGACTGTCTGTTGTCAATTTGTGTTTTATATAATTCATAGTCACTTAAATATTTGTCTTATTCGGCTTCCCCTCACTTAAAAGCTTTTTTTTAATTAAAATTTGTCAACTACTTTTCATAGTTAATCTGTTTAACCGTAAGGTTAAACTCAAGATTAAGTAAATTCAAAAACTGAAAACGGAGTTTAACTGGAGATTAACTTAATCTCGAGTTTAAACTTGCATTCAAAAAATGGCCCTTAATGAAATAAATTTAATCTTATAAATATATGTATGTGATGTAAGTAGTGTTACTAAAAATATTAATAATAATATGAAACTTATAAATAATTTTAATAAGTGAATATATTGTTTTACAATTATAATTAAAGTAAAGTATAAGTAAAAGTAAATGTGAAATGTTTATATTTAATTTGCTATATATAACTTTAGTAGCTTATTATGGTAAATTTTCTCTTTAGTGCCTACTTTTAATAATGAATTTACTCCTAGCCTTTCAATTATTCGGTATGGTCCCCTATATGGACTCTGATTTTTCTTTCTTGATTCAAATTTTATTAGTACTAAATCTCCCTTTTTGAAATTACTTGTAACAAGTTCGTTGTATTTGTTAGTGTAGCTTTTGTTAATCATGTTAAGCGATGTTTCCATTTTCGTTACAATATTATATAATACTATATATAAACTTAAATAATACTATATATAATACTTATATATAAACTTAAAAGTGGAGTGGTCAGTGTGAACAATTTACATTTTCACTTTTCTATTACACATATTTTTTGCTTTTAATTCCGGTTCAATTTTCTCAATAATTTGTTGTTTTTAGCATAATAATGGCATTAATCATTTGGCACATCTGGCGTTACCTTTTTTTAACTGTTGGCGCGAAAACTGTTTTCACATCTTGCACATTCTCTCATACAATTTTTTTCGTAACATTCATTTTTTAAATCAATTTACGTTTTCTAAAGGGTGGGCCATTTAAAAGTTTAAATGTAGAAATGCAATAAAACAAAAACGGTTTCAAATTTTGCCAAATTTCGGACATGTAACAACTCGACATCGCTAAACTGTAGTTTATGATATAATATTTATGTATATACTAACACGTATCATTAGAATCAATTAATAGTATGAATAAGTTTGCTTTTACTTTATTTATAGTCAGAATCAGATACTAACATTCCTTCCTACAAAAAAAAATGCCTACAATGTTTAAAGATAAGATTTAGTAAATTGACACAAAAAATGTGGCGTGACTTCTATTTTCTATGTGATTACTATGGTAGTTTTTGTCCTATGTTAACAAAAGAAAAATCAATCTCTTCAATAGCGAATGCACTTTAAGAATATCATCACTCATTCAATATTTCTTGATTAAATTTTACAATTAACAATGGTAAACCTTAAAAAGATATGGAAAACAGCGCACTTTTCAAGTTTACCCGATCAAACTCATAAAATATTATAGTGTTGTCACACCAGCAATTTAATTTTTGTTTTCGACCACCATTATTTTTTTTGTGAAAACGCCAAGTTTTTTTCGGAGATTGGATACAAATCCAATAGAAATACTATATTTTTCAGTAATTTCGCGTACTGATTTGCCATTTAAAATTTCATTTTCAATTATTTTTCTAATTTCTGCAGAAATTATTTTAGGCATGATTTTATCTACAAAAATAGTTTATTAAACACCCATTTACCAAACAGAAATTACTTTTAGTTACGTGTTAATATTTTATTATTACAAATTAAAATAATATATTTTTTTATTCACTTAAAATGATATACTGCCGGCAAAAACACGCTAATATTAATAAGTTACAAAAGTGTTCACAAAAACTTAAGCAAAAAAAAACATAAATAACGGTACCATATCAGTGTTGTATTTGTCAGAGCTGGTAAATATAATTTATTAGGTCCATAGCTACTACAAAAATATGCAACTCGGAAATTAATCCTTCATAAGAAATTTATAATGAGCAAAAATTAAAAAAATCAAATTTTTGTGAACAGTTGTGGAACTCACTGTAAGTTGTCATAATTATTTACACACATTTTATTCTTTTCAAAAGTATTTACACAAGACTTAAGTCCGGTCGCAATCTTTATTTTAATTATTTTATTTTTATTTTTACATAGTTTATTAATAAACTTAACTAGTACTTTGTAATACTGCCTTTTGAATCAATGACCGCCTGTAATCTTTCTGGAATTGACTTAATTACGTTTTGGGCAAATTCGAGAGTCAATTTAGACCAAATTTCACTAATTTCTTGTATAGCCTCTTCGCGTTTTCGACTTTTATCTATAGTTTTATGATATTTTATGAAAGCCCAAACATTTTCAATAACATTTAGGTTAGGGCTCTGAGAAGGCCATGGAAGAACAGCCTGACATACGTTTTCTAAGAATGTGGTAGGTAACCATCCTTTGTGTCAATGGGCATTGTCGTGCTGTAAAATCCATTCACTGGTTGGAAATAGGTTGTTTGCGGACTCAAAGGCATGGTTGTTTATAATTTCGTGAATACCAGACTGATTTAAAGTCCCGTCTATCGGTACCAAATTGCAAAACCGTAATATGATAGACATCCCCAAAACATCACCGTGCTGCCACCAAATCTGTTAAGTGGTTGTTCAGCCCTTTTTTTTTTGTTTCGTGGTAGATGCATAAAGCGCTTACAGAACGAGCCCTGGAATTGAAATGCAGCCTCTTCCGTACACAATACAATGTACCAAACCTCTGTAGGCTTCTTAATATACTCCAAAGGAAATGCGAGACGGTTTTGGCAATTTGGTACCGATAGACGGGAATTTAAAGCAGTCTGGTTATCTCAGACGCATAACCGCGACTTTGACCTCTTCATGGTTAGGCGGCGGAATCCACGCCGTCATCGATCGGGTTCGGTACATTTTTTCTAAATTGGTGTCATCGCCTCGTAGCAGAGTAGACAAGTTTTTCCTCCACAAACTCACCACCCCCTGCAAATTTTTTACCAGGTTTCATTCTCATTTTTGCATGAAGATGCTCCATGCTTAAAACCTTCGGTTAGGCGCTTAACCTTTTGATAGAATTTTCGAGCGCAATTCCCACATCTATACATCTCGACTTTCTCACACTCTCGCCTTTCCTGCTTCATCTTATTGCGTCTGAAAGGTCTCGACAATGGCTAGCGTAGTGGCCGACTGCAACGTTTGTTTGCGGCGTTTTTTGGCTGCAGATGCCTCGCAACACTCCTCATAGTACCATTGATTTCGTTGGGGTGGGCGCTCGAAGCCAAAGACTGTTTCCGCAATAGTGTGCAAGGAGTGGGAGATGTTGGCCAAAGTCCACCATTCGTTGATATTAAATGGGGAACGACGGAGCTTATCCGAAAGTTGGGCGGAGAACGCTTCAGCTGTCCTTTGTGATCGCAGCTTCTTAATGTCCAGCTTTCGCAATTTAGTGGAACGCGCAGATTTCGGAGCGCAAATGCGCAAACGAAACTGCGACAAGATGGTCCAAGTCGATATTTGGATCTCTGAATGTACGCACATCAAGTACATTGGAGACGTGCCTTCCGTCAACCACAATGTAATCAATCTGGTTGGATGTTGATCTATCGGGGATATTCAAGGAGCCTTATGATTGCCAAGGTGCTGAAATTTGGTGCTATATACTACCATGTTACGCGACGCGGCGAAATAGTTTACATTGAATGTGTTACTTTACTTACATTGCCATACCTACACCGTGGGAAAGTCTGTCAGAACGGTAAAGGTAATATCAATTCAGTCCATGTATGCTGTCGGGCGAACTATAGTGAAACCAAGTCTCTGAAACTCAAAAAACATATATTTTTTAGTTCTCAGATGTATAGCGGAATTTGTCGATTTTGTTATTCAGAATGAGAAATCAAATCAAATTTAATTAAAAATGAAAATACAATGTAAGCAATTTTATAATTGCAAGCAGTAAACAGATGAACACACACACTAACAAACAATTGAAGGCTAATTAAAAGATTACAATTAGAAATATCAATGATACAATTAAGGGTAGTAACAAATATGTAAATAGTCAAAATAACGAAAAATAAAATTAAAATCAAGATAAAAACGTATGAAGACCAAGCGTGTTCAATCGCAAAACATCCTTACGCATCGTTATATAGGACGAAATGGACCTAAGGACTACGTTTCGCTCATAGGCGATTTGGATTTTATAATTATTGGTAGATAGGTAGATTTTTTGAACAGA
Source organism: Sarcophaga subvicina (assembly GCA_936449025.2). Taxonomy (NCBI): domain Eukaryota; kingdom Metazoa; phylum Arthropoda; class Insecta; order Diptera; family Sarcophagidae; genus Sarcophaga; species Sarcophaga subvicina. Next base: position 57,851,138 of record OW388082.2, on the reverse strand, counting down.
AATTCTGCTCGGAGGATTTTTTTATTTCTCACTCGGAAGGCTCCAGTAATTTCCGGAGGGCGTATGGCAAAAAGTAAGGTCTTCATTTTGTTGTTGCGGAACACTAATTACACGTAGTTCATTAGCAACAACTGAATTGTAATGTTTTCTGTTGACTGCTTTTAGGTGGGTTTTTCTTGTTTTAAGTTCTCCGTTTCATTGGTCAAATCAACGACCTTCTGAGTGTGATTCCAATTGAGTCACCCGTTCCGTTAAATTGTCCAGTTCGGTTCTCGCCATATTTAGCCTCTTTTCTATTTCGTTCAATAGACGTTCCTCATACTGCTGAAACATGTCCTTCAAAGTGGACTGCAATTGGTCGGCTAACTTACCAAAACTTTTATCTATTCTTTGCGTGAACTTAAAAGGAGATTCGATATTCGAAGAACGAACAGATCCTATAATAGTTAAACGCATATTTTTACACATTTATTTATTATCCATTTTTTTTTTTTTTTTTTTTTTTTTTTTTTTTTTTTTTTTTTTTAATAGAAAAGTTGTTTTTACTCTTGGGTTTGGATTTGGACTGACTTCTTAATTTAAATTGATGCATTTGTTCAATCAGCAAATTATAATTTTGATTTCTTTAAGTGTAGTTCAAAATGTAAAACAGAAAAACAACTCTGTATGAAAGCACATCCATTTGAAAACTTAATGTACATATATAGCGGGGAAAAAAATAATGTTATGTAATTTTAGCGGTTTTCACTCTTTGTTGTATATTTAATACTCTAGTATATTTACTCGTACTTTCGACAACAAAGCGCGAGCATCTTTTTTTCATCTATTGTAAACTCACATGGTATAAGAAATATACCATGGTAAACTTATTTAAACAGCTGATTATTGATATTTTTTGTTATTATTTTGGCGGATAGACGATCAGCTGTTTAGTTTTATATTTACCAAGCTTATTTACTAGACCTTTTTTCATGGTAAATTTAACAGAGCGTTGTATATTTGAAATGAATGCATTTTGTTGTTGCGTTGATGTAAATGTAGTATTTATACTATATCTACCATACTTACCAAACCTACAAGGGTACTTTACTACCAAGAGTGAAAACCCCTTTTGTTGTTTTTTTATATTTTACTTTTTTTCGATTTTGTTTACTTATTTGTTTGCTTTATCTTTGTTCATTTGTATGTTTTATTGGAAGAAATCCGCTGAATGTGAATTGTTTTGTATTGTTTATGTATGCTATTGTTTATATTTGAAGTTTATTGTTATTTTTTGATATATACATACTATGCACTTGTGGTTTCCAATTGTTGTTGTTGTTAGTTTTTAATTTTCAGTGTTTTTCGGTGTTATTAACTATTGTTCAAATATTATTTTAATTTGATAAATTTAATAATTTTAATTAAGCGAATTTATAATTTATCTTATTAAATTTGATAAATCTGTTGTTCGTTATTTTAAAAATATTTAATGTCACACACAACAAAGTCAGAAACACGTTCGCACTAATTTTGTGTGCCACCGTTTACAACTTGATGAATTCAACAGTAATTTGCTTTATTCATTATTCTTTACACTTCTGTTCGCATACACATTAACAAATGTTCGGTGGATCTTTGCAACGACGATCTTCAAACCGCGACTGTTTTCTTTACGCGCAACTCATCTTCACAGAAGACTGACTGAATTTTTACTACTCGTTGCATGCTTTGTCTTGCCTTTTTATATGCTCACGTAAACAGTCTGATGAAGGATCTTGAAGTAGAATGTTCGTGTTTTCTCCTTATCGAGAATTCTTTTGCGACTTCATTGTTGTTTGTGTATTTTGTTTACATTGCTTGTTGTTGCGTTTTCTCTTGTCTATCCCCGTTTCTTTCATACCGATGTTGTTGGTTTACTTGTAACAAGTTCGTTGTATTTGTTAGTGTAGCTTTTGTTAATCATGTTAAGCGATGTTTCCATTTTCGTAACAATATTATATAATACTATATATAAACTTAAATAATACTATATATAATACTTATATATAAACTTAAAAGTGGAGTGGTCAGTGTGAACAATTTACATTTTCACTTTTCTATTACACATATTTTTTGCTTTTAATTCCGGTTCAATTTTCTCAATAATTTGTTGTTTTTAGCATAATAATGGCATTAATCATTTGGCACATCTGGCGTTACCTTTTTTTAACTGTTGGCGCGAAAACTGTTTTCACATCTTGCACATTCTCTCATACAATTTTTTTCGTAACATTCATTTTTTAAATCAATTTACGTTTTCTAAAGGGTGGGCCATTTAAAAGTTTAAATGTAGAAATGCAATAAAACAAAAACGGTTTCAAATTTTGCCAAATTTCGGACATGTAACAACTCGACATCGCTAAACTGTAGTTTATGATATAATATTTATGTATATACTAACACGTATCATTAGAATCAATTAATAGTATGAATAAGTTTGCTTTTACTTTATTTATAGTCAGAATCAGATACTAACATTCCTTCCTACAAAAAAAAAAATGCCTACAATGTTTAAAGATAAGATTTAGTAAATTGACACAAAAAATGTGGCGTGACTTCTATTTTCTATGTGATTACTATGGTAGTTTTTGTCCTATGTTAACAAAAGAAAAATCAATCTCTTCAATAGCGAATGCACTTTAAGAATATCATCACTCATTCAATATTTCTTGATTAAATTTTACAATTAACAATGGTAAACCTTAAAAAGATATGGAAAACAGCGCACTTTTCAAGTTTACCCGATCAAACTCATAAAATATTATAGTGTTGTCACACCAAAATTTAAAACCTGATTTTATCATTAAAACCATAATCAGCTGATTTTGCGTTCACACTGCAAGTTTTCTTAAATCTGGTTTTAAATTCATGACATTTATGACTGCGCAACAGCTGTTTTTGTTTTGATTTTGTCTTTTTTGTTTATTTAGGTTTTGTTGTTTTCGGGCTGGGTTTTTATTATTTTATTTTGGTAGAAGTTGATGATATTTTGGTTGAATAATAGAATAATTTTGAAAGGAGATGAACCATTTTATTACGGAAACGTAATTCATAACTATTGTATTTGCTGACACCTTTCATCGATAGTCACTAACTTAGTATTTAACCAATTTAGAGGTATATTCACAAATTTCTGAAACAAAAAGTTATGAGTATATATTTTGTTATATTTTTATTTTTACTTACCTTTTGCACATGGAACTTTTTTCATTGTGAAGGGAAATTGCTTATAGTTCGATTAATAATGATTTCTTTGATTAACTTTTTCATTCAAGAAATTAATAAATACTGGTAATATACACAAAGTTCTGCGAGAAAACAATTTTATGAGCAATATGACTTATTTCATCTTGATATATTTAGCTTCTTACTTACCTTTTGCACAGGCAACTATATTCATTATGACCAAAAACCACACACATTTCGATTAATAATTAAATATTTACAAATTTTTAAAATTTTCATTGAAGAAATTAAAAAATATTCCAATTTTTCCCTTTTTAACACAAAATAAATGTTGATTTACATTTATTTATTTATTTACCTACTTAAAACCAATTCAAAAAATGTTTTAAGATAGTTTTAACACAATAATTTTGTATGGTAAAACCAGCTTTTATTTATGGTTTTAACGTTAAAACCAACTTTTGCGTTAAAATATATTTATATTGAATATATTTGTATATGTATATCATTTCAAAGTTCTATATCTTCTCTTTACAAAAAAAAGTAATTTTAAAATCGGTCCATAAATGTCTTGAGTAAATAAATTTGTGTATATAGTTAATTTTTTTTTAAATAACAGCTTGGATGGCTTAAACAAATATTTTTGAGTTATAACTAAATTTACAACCTACACCATGTTGTAGTTTTTTGTGGCACTGCATTATTGAGAATTTCAAATTTCCTAGTTCTCTACCATTGTTAAATATTATGTAAAATATTTTATATTTATAAATTAAATGTTAAATTATAGTCGTATGAACTTATAATTTATTTATTTTATTTTATTTGTAACAATTTTAATTTATTGGTGAGGAAATGCATTTGATGATGACTTAAGGATTTCAAAACTGTTTTGGAATCGGCGCGAAAATCAGTGTCATAACTCGTAAATGCAACTTATGTTGTTTTTGTGTTTTCGCTAGCCTACAGTTAAAACGATCTTAAAAAGTAATTCATTAATAATACTTAGTGCCAGGTCGGGTAAGTTAGTTGGATACTTAATACCCCTCAAACTCAACTTCATGAACGATACATGGACCTGATGAAACACAATTCTACTCCAAATAACAAAAATTATATTCTGTGGTCAGTCATCGCTTCTTCTTCGTCATCACAGCTTTTCTTGAATCTCATTGCCTGCTATGAGACTCTGTGAAGATTTAAAGCAAATTGTATTCACCGTATGTCCGTAAGCAGTTATATTTGTCTGCTTTTTTACTTTTTTTTTTGGATTACCTTAAGATTGTTCAGATTGTTGTGTCTAAGTAATTAAGAGTAATTAGTATTGACATATTCAACCAGGACTATACAACTACTGTTGCAGATAGTTCTACTCCATGCAAAATGGTGCGCATTAACATCACATTTTATTAGTATTTGCTTACCTGTTTGTTTGGCTTCTCCAGAATACTATAGTAGAATATCTAGAGAATAGAACGCCAAATAGACTGTTGACAATTTTGTAGAAAAAAGTTATTGCGACATAAAAAATTTGGATGTATTAAAGTGAATACACAATTATTACATTCGTTTATTTTATCCTACAGAGCATTGATTGTTGTCGCACTCCGGTTGAGGTTTACCTGGGTACACTCGATCAATGTGATGTTGCCGGTAACCTTCTCCGGTTTGTCAGTTGGGCGGGAACCTCCTGCTTATGGTTTCGTTGTCCGGTGGGCTACTTCTTCCGATAGGTGACTTTCAAATTCTGAAAACGTCGGGCTTGACAACGAAGAAAGTCACACTCTTTATAGTAACAAGGCAGTTATAGATCTGGTTCATACCCAATTCAAATAGAGTACCACGTCGGTCATTCTCCCTGTGGAACATTACGCATTTGTTTACCTTCAGTTCCGTAGTTTGGTTTCCAAAGACGATTCGAAGCGGTCTTATCGTCTTATACTTTCACATAAACGAAGGTTGTTATCCTTTTTATCTTTAGTATATCCCTTTCGTGCACAAGCCAGGTTGACGCCGTCTTATTAGTGCTTGGCTCGGTTATGGTTCTACCTTTATCATTAAGACACCTCTGGTCTTCAGTGTTTCCACTATCAATCACAGCGCTAGCAAAGAGCCCTGTTGTTGCCACTATCGTAAGATGACGGTTCTTTACTTCTGTTTACCTTCAGTTTCCTTTTTCGCGTCGAAGTGGCCTTTTGAGTTGGGTTCCTTTCTTTGGCAGAAGATTTGACTGATTTCGCCTCTCCCACTAGGATTCTGAGTAGAGACTCTAGTACGTGGGTTTCAGTTCGGCTTTTTTCTCCTTACGTATTTTCCCGGGACCAGTCTAGGCTGAGGTGAGGACTTTACCTAATGCATCTCATTAATATCTAGATGCTATGTTAGTCTGCGGTAAGTTTTAGACTGTAGAGGATGACAACATTCTTTTTTCTAAATAAGTGAGCAGATCACTCTCCGTAGTCTGGTATAAAGTCTTTTTGGATAAGGGGAAGATATTAAAATTAAATGATGTGCTAGATTGTTTTGAATGCTATGTCTAGCCACAGCAGTTTTAATTCTTCTCTGCACTGTTTAAGGTGCTGGGTTAGAACAATGAGAAAAGTTTTGATTTCCTTTTGGACGTCAAGATCTTTTTCTTGAACTTTTATTTGAATGTTTTAAACTATTTATACTTCTAATTTTTACAATGTTTCTTAATATTCTATAATTTGCTCTTTCTATTACATATTCATTTCTATTACTTTTCATTATTACATATTCTATATTCATTTGATACAATTACTGAGTTGTGATTGGTCAAGACTTCACTCAATATTATTTAATATTTTTACTCATTACTTTAAAAGTGAGTCATTTGAAGTCATAAACTTCTTTCATAAGTCCTTTGACCCATGTCAGTTGTTTTAATTGCATGTCTGTTAAAATAATTAAAAATAATGTGTTGTACAAATGTAGAGCAAATGTAATTTAAATATTTTTGTATAGTAAATGTGGTGTGTTGTTTATTATTATTATGATAAATACACTACACCCCCCTTAAGATTAAATTTATAATTTTTAGGGCCATTTTTTGAATGCGAGTTTAAACTCGAGATTAAGTTAATCTTCAGTTAACTGAGTTTTCATTTCTAGAATGGAAATTTAACTGGAGATTAACCTTGTAGAGCTGCCGTACTTATAAGCAAAAATGGCAACATTTTTTTCGTTTATTTTGTTGTTTACTACTTTTGCAAAGTGTTTCACAACAATTTGCTTTTCTATATAACAAAAACAAACAAACAAAAGCTGAATACTATTGATCTTTATGTAAAAAAAATCATTTTCTTAAAATAATGAATAAATTAAGACTGTCTGTTGTCAATTTGTGTTTTATATAATTCATAGTCACTTAAATATTTGTCTTATTCGGCTTCCCCTCACTTAAAAGCTTTTTTTTAATTAAAATTTGTCAACTACTTTTCATAGTTAATCTGTTTAACCGTAAGGTTAAACTCAAGATTAAGTAAATTCAAAAACTGAAAACGGAGTTTAACTGGAGATTAACTTAATCTCGAGTTTAAACTTGCATTCAAAAAATGGCCCTTAATGAAATAAATTTAATCTTATAAATATATGTATGTGATGTAAGTAGTGTTACTAAAAATATTAATAATAATATGAAACTTATAAATAATTTTAATAAGTGAATATATTGTTTTACAATTATAATTAAAGTAAAGTATAAGTAAAAGTAAATGTGAAATGTTTATATTTAATTTGCTATATATAACTTTAGTAGCTTATTATGGTAAATTTTCTCTTTAGTGCCTACTTTTAATAATGAATTTACTCCTAGCCTTTCAATTATTCGGTATGGTCCCCTATATGGACTCTGATTTTTCTTTCTTGATTCAAATTTTATTAGTACTAAATCTCCCTTTTTGAAATTACTTGTAACAAGTTCGTTGTATTTGTTAGTGTAGCTTTTGTTAATCATGTTAAGCGATGTTTCCATTTTCGTTACAATATTATATAATACTATATATAAACTTAAATAATACTATATATAATACTTATATATAAACTTAAAAGTGGAGTGGTCAGTGTGAACAATTTACATTTTCACTTTTCTATTACACATATTTTTTGCTTTTAATTCCGGTTCAATTTTCTCAATAATTTGTTGTTTTTAGCATAATAATGGCATTAATCATTTGGCACATCTGGCGTTACCTTTTTTTAACTGTTGGCGCGAAAACTGTTTTCACATCTTGCACATTCTCTCATACAATTTTTTTCGTAACATTCATTTTTTAAATCAATTTACGTTTTCTAAAGGGTGGGCCATTTAAAAGTTTAAATGTAGAAATGCAATAAAACAAAAACGGTTTCAAATTTTGCCAAATTTCGGACATGTAACAACTCGACATCGCTAAACTGTAGTTTATGATATAATATTTATGTATATACTAACACGTATCATTAGAATCAATTAATAGTATGAATAAGTTTGCTTTTACTTTATTTATAGTCAGAATCAGATACTAACATTCCTTCCTACAAAAAAAATGCCTACAATGTTTAAAGATAAGATTTAGTAAATTGACACAAAAAATGTGGCGTGACTTCTATTTTCTATGTGATTACTATGGTAGTTTTTGTCCTATGTTAACAAAAGAAAAATCAATCTCTTCAATAGCGAATGCACTTTAAGAATATCATCACTCATTCAATATTTCTTGATTAAATTTTACAATTAACAATGGTAAACCTTAAAAAGATATGGAAAACAGCGCACTTTTCAAGTTTACCCGATCAAACTCATAAAATATTATAGTGTTGTCACACCAGCAATTTAATTTTTGTTTTCGACCACCATTATTTTTTTTGTGAAAACGCCAAGTTTTTTTCGGAGATTGGATACAAATCCAATAGAAATACTATATTTTTCAGTAATTTCGCGTACTGATTTGCCATTTAAAATTTCATTTTCAATTATTTTTCTAATTTCTGCAGAAATTATTTTAGGCATGATTTTATCTACAAAAATAGTTTATTAAACACCCATTTACCAAACAGAAATTACTTTTAGTTACGTGTTAATATTTTATTATTACAAATTAAAATAATATATTTTTTTATTCACTTAAAATGATATACTGCCGGCAAAAACACGCTAATATTAATAAGTTACAAAAGTGTTCACAAAAACTTAAGCAAAAAAAAACATAAATAACGGTACCATATCAGTGTTGTATTTGTCAGAGCTGGTAAATATAATTTATTAGGTCCATAGCTACTACAAAAATATGCAACTCGGAAATTAATCCTTCATAAGAAATTTATAATGAGCAAAAATTAAAAAAATCAAATTTTTGTGAACAGTTGTGGAACTCACTGTAAGTTGTCATAATTATTTACACACATTTTATTCTTTTCAAAAGTATTTACACAAGACTTAAGTCCGGTCGCAATCTTTATTTTAATTATTTTATTTTTATTTTTACATAGTTTATTAATAAACTTAACTAGTACTTTGTAATACTGCCTTTTGAATCAATGACCGCCTGTAATCTTTCTGGAATTGACTTAATTACGTTTTGGGCAAATTCGAGAGTCAATTTAGACCAAATTTCACTAATTTCTTGTATAGCCTCTTCGCGTTTTCGACTTTTATCTATAGTTTTATGATATTTTATGAAAGCCCAAACATTTTCAATAACATTTAGGTTAGGGCTCTGAGAAGGCCATGGAAGAACAGCCTGACATACGTTTTCTAAGAATGTGGTAGGTAACCATCCTTTGTGTCAATGGGCATTGTCGTGCTGTAAAATCCATTCACTGGTTGGAAATAGGTTGTTTGCGGACTCAAAGGCATGGTTGTTTATAATTTCGTGAATACCAGACTGATTTAAAGTCCCGTCTATCGGTACCAAATTGCAAAACCGTAATATGATAGACATCCCCAAAACATCACCGTGCTGCCACCAAATCTGTTAAGTGGTTGTTCAGCCCTTTTTTTTTTGTTTCGTGGTAGATGCATAAAGCGCTTACAGAACGAGCCCTGGAATTGAAATGCAGCCTCTTCCGTACACAATACAATGTACCAAACCTCTGTAGGCTTCTTAATATACTCCAAAGGAAATGCGAGACGGTTTTGGCAATTTGGTACCGATAGACGGGAATTTAAAGCAGTCTGGTTATCTCAGACGCATAACCGCGACTTTGACCTCTTCATGGTTAGGCGGCGGAATCCACGCCGTCATCGATGGGGTTCGGTACATTTTTTCTAAATTGGTGTCATCGCCTCGTAGCAGAGTAGACAAGTTTTTCCTCCACAAACTCACCACCCCCTGCAAATTTTTTACCAGGTTTCATTCTCATTTTTGCATGAAGATGCTCCATGCTTAAAACCTTCGGTTAGGCGCTTAACCTTTTGATAGAATTTTCGAGCGCAATTCCCACATCTATACATCTCGACTTTCTCACACTCTCGCCTTTCCTGCTTCATCTTATTGCGTCTGAAAGGTCTCGACAATGGCTAGCGTAGTGGCCGACTGCAACGTTTGTTTGCGGCGTTTTTTGGCTGCAGATGCCTCGCAACACTCCTCATAGTACCATTGATTTCGTTGGGGTGGGCGCTCGAAGCCAAAGACTGTTTCCGCAATAGTGTGCAAGGAGTGGGAGATGTTGGCCACAGTCCACCATTCGTTGATATTAAATGGGGAACGACGGAGCTTATCCGAAAGTTGGGCGGAGAACGCTTCAGCTGTCCTTTGTGATCGCAGCTTCTTAATGTCCAGCTTTCGCAATTTAGTGGAACGCGCAGATTTCGGAGCGCAAATGCGCAAACGAAACTGCGACAAGATGGTCCAAGTCGATATTTGGATCTCTGAATGTACGCACATCAAGTACATTGGAGACGTGCCTTCCGTCAACCACAATGTAATCAATCTGGTTGGATGTTGATCTATCGGGGATATTCAAGGAGCCTTATGATTGCCAAGGTGCTGAAATTTGGTGCTATATACTACCATGTTACGCGACGCGGCGAAATAGTTTACATTGAATGTGTTACTTTACTTACATTGCCATACCTACACCGTGGGAAAGTCTGTCAGAACGGTAAAGGTAATATCAATTCAGTCCATGTATGCTGTCGGGCGAACTATAGTGAAACCAAGTCTCTGAAACTCAAAAAACATATATTTTTTAGTTCTCAGATGTATAGCGGAATTTGTCGATTTTGTTATTCAGAATGAGAAATCAAATCAAATTTAATTAAAAATGAAAATACAATGTAAGCAATTTTATAATTGCAAGCAGTAAACAGATGAACACACACACTAACAAACAATTGAAGGCTAATTAAAAGATTACAATTAGAAATATCAATGATACAATTAAGGGTAGTAACAAATATGTAAATAGTCAAAATAACGAAAAATAAAATTAAAATCAAGATAAAAACGTATGAAGACCAAGCGTGTTCAATCGCAAAACATCCTTACGCATCGTTATATAGGACGAAATGGACCTAAGGACTACGTTTCGCTCATAGGCGATTTGGATTTTATAATTATTGGTAGATAGGTAGATTTTTTGAACAGAAATTCTGCTCGGAGGATTTTTTTATTTCTCACTCGGAAGGCTCCAGTAATTTCCGGAGGGCGTATGGCAAAAAGTAAGGTCTTCATTTTGTTGTTGCGGAACACTAATTACACGTAGTTCATTAGCAACAACTGAATTGTAATGTTTTCTGTTGACTGCTTTTAGGTGGGTTTTTCTTGTTTTAAGTTCTCCGTTTCATTGGTCAAATCAACGACCTTCTGAGTGTGATTCCAATTGAGTCACCCGTTCCGTTAAATTGTCCAGTTCGGTTCTCGCCATATTTAGCCTCTTTTCTATTTCGTTCAATAGACGTTCCTCATACTGCTGAAACATGTCCTTCAAAGTGGACTGCAATTGGTCGGCTAACTTACCAAAACTTTTATCTATTCTTTGCGTGAACTTAAAAGGAGATTCGATATTCGAAGAACGAACAGATCCTATAATAGTTAAACGCATATTTTTACACATTTATTTATTATCCATTTTTTTTTTTTTTTTTTTTTTTTTTTTTTTTTTTTTTTTTTTAATAGAAAAGTTGTTTTTACTCTTGGGTTTGGACTGACTTCTTAATTTAAATTGATGCATTTGTTCAATCAGCAAATTATAATTTTGATTTCTTTAAGTGTAGTTCAAAATGTAAAACAGAAAAACAACTCTGTATGAAAGCACATCCATTTGAAAACTTAATGTACATATATAGCGGGGAAAAAAATAATGTTATGTAATTTTAGCGGTTTTCACTCTTTGTTGTATATTTAATACTCTAGTATATTTACTCGTACTTTCGACAACAAAGCGCGAGCATCTTTTTTTCATCTATTGTAAACTCACATGGTATAAGAAATATACCATGGTAAACTTATTTAAACAGCTGATTATTGATATTTTTTGTTATTATTTTGGCGGATAGACGATCAGCTGTTTAGTTTTATATTTACCAAGCTTATTTACTAGACCTTTTTTCATGGTAAATTTAACAGAGCGTTGTATATTTGAAATGAATGCATTTTGTTGTTGCGTTGATGTAAATGTAGTATTTATACTATATCTACCATACTTACCAAACCTACAAGGGTACTTTACTACCAAGAGTGAAAACCCCTTTTGTTGTTTTTTTATATTTTACTTTTTTTCGATTTTGTTTACTTATTTGTTTGCTTTATCTTTGTTCATTTGTATGTTTTATTGGAAGAAATCCGCTGAATGTGAATTGTTTTGTATTGTTTATGTATGCTATTGTTTATATTTGAAGTTTATTGTTATTTTTTGATATATACATACTATGCACTTGTGGTTTCCAATTGTTGTTGTTGTTAGTTTTTAATTTTCAGTGTTTTTCGGTGTTATTAACTATTGTTCAAATATTATTTTAATTTGATAAATTTAATAATTTTAATTAAGCGAATTTATAATTTATCTTATTAAATTTGATAAATCTGTTGTTCGTTATTTTAAAAATATTTAATGTCACACACAACAAAGTCAGAAACACGTTCGCACTAATTTTGTGTGCCACCGTTTACAACTTGATGAATTCAACAGTAATTTGCTTTATTCATTATTCTTTACACTTCTGTTCGCATACACATTAACAAATGTTCGGTGGATCTTTGCAACGACGATCTTCAAACCGCGACTGTTTTCTTTACGCGCAACTCATCTTCACAGAAGACTGACTGAATTTTTACTACTCGTTGCATGCTTTGTCTTGCCTTTTTATATGCTCACGTAAACAGTCTGATGAAGGATCTTGAAGTAGAATGTTCGTGTTTTCTCCTTATCGAGAATTCTTTTGCGACTTCATTGTTGTTTGTGTATTTTGTTTACATTGCTTGTTGTTGCGTTTTCTCTTGTCTATCCCCGTTTCTTTCATACCGATGTTGTTGGTTTACTTGTAACAAGTTCGTTGTATTTGTTAGTGTAGCTTTTGTTAATCATGTTAAGCGATGTTTCCATTTTCGTAACAATATTATATAATACTATATATAAACTTAAATAATACTATATATAATACTTATATATAAACTTAAAAGTGGAGTGGTCAGTGTGAACAATTTACATTTTCACTTTTCTATTACACATATTTTTTGCTTTTAATTCCGGTTCAATTTTCTCAATAATTTGTTGTTTTTAGCATAATAATGGCATTAATCATTTGGCACATCTGGCGTTACCTTTTTTTAACTGTTGGCGCGAAAACTGTTTTCACATCTTGCACATTCTCTCATACAATTTTTTTTCGTAACATTCATTTTTTAAATCAATTTACGTTTTCTAAAGGGTGGGCCATTTAAAAGTTTAAATGTAGAAATGCAATAAAACAAAAACGGTTTCAAATTTTGCCAAATTTCGGACATGTAACAACTCGACATCGCTAAACTGTAGTTTATGATATAATATTTATGTATATACTAACACGTATCATTAGAATCAATTAATAGTATGAATAAGTTTGCTTTTACTTTATTTATAGTCAGAATCAGATACTAACATTCCTTCCTACAAAAAAAAATGCCTACAATGTTTAAAGATAAGATTTAGTAAATTGACACAAAAAATGTGGCGTGACTTCTATTTTCTATGTGATTACTATGGTAGTTTTTGTCCTATGTTAACAAAAGAAAAATCAATCTCTTCAATAGCGAATGCACTTTAAGAATATCATCACTCATTCAATATTTCTTGATTAAATTTTACAATTAACAATGGTAAACCTTAAAAAGATATGGAAAACAGCGCACTTTTCAAGTTTACCCGATCAAACTCATAAAATATTATAGTGTTGTCACACCAAAATTTAAAACCTGATTTTATCATTAAAACCATAATCAGCTGATTTTGCGTTCACACTGCAAGTTTTCTTAAATCTGGTTTTAAATTCATGACATTTATGACTGCGCAACAGCTGTTTTTGTTTTGATTTTGTCTTTTTTGTTTATTTAGGTTTTGTTGTTTTCGGGCTGGGTTTTTATTATTTTATTTTGGTAGAAGTTGATGATATTTTGGTTGAATAATAGAATAATTTTGAAAGGAGATGAACCATTTTATTACGGAAACGTAATTCATAACTATTGTATTTGCTGACACCTTTCATCGATAGTCACTAACTTAGTATTTAACCAATTTAGAGGTATATTCACAAATTTCTGAAACAAAAAGTTATGAGTATATATTTTGTTATATTTTTATTTTTACTTACCTTTTGCACATGGAACTTTTTTCATTGTGAAGGGAAATTGCTTATAGTTCGATTAATAATGATTTCTTTGATTAACTTTTTCATTCAAGAAATTAATAAATACTGGTAATATACACAAAGTTCTGCGAGAAAACAATTTTATGAGCAATATGACTTATTTCATCTTGATATATTTAGCTTCTTACTTACCTTTTGCACAGGCAACTATATTCATTATGACCAAAAACCACACACATTTCGATTAATAATTAAATATTTACAAATTTTTAAAATTTTCATTGAAGAAATTAAAAAATATTCCAATTTTTCCCTTTTTAACACAAAATAAATGTTGATTTACATTTATTTATTTATTTACCTACTTAAAACCAATTCAAAAAATGTTTTAAGATAGTTTTAACACAATAATTTTGTATGGTAAAACCAGCTTTTATTTATGGTTTTAACGTTAAAACCAACTTTTGCGTTAAAATATATTTATATTGAATATATTTGTATATGTATATCATTTCAAAGTTCTATATCTTCTCTTTACAAAAAAAAGTAATTTTAAAATCGGTCCATAAATGTCTTGAGTAAATAAATTTGTGTATATAGTTAATTTTTTTTTAAATAACAGCTTGGATGGCTTAAACAAATATTTTTGAGTTATAACTAAATTTACAACCTACACCATGTTGTAGTTTTTTGTGGCACTGCATTATTGAGAATTTCAAATTTCCTAGTTCTCTACCATTGTTAAATATTATGTAAAATATTTTATATTTATAAATTAAATGTTAAATTATAGTCGTATGAACTTATAATTTATTTATTTTATTTTATTTGTAACAATTTTAATTTATTGGTGAGGAAATGCATTTGATGATGACTTAAGGATTTCAAAACTGTTTTGGAATCGGCGCGAAAATCAGTGTCATAACTCGTAAATGCAACTTATGTTGTTTTTGTGTTTTCGCTAGCCTACAGTTAAAACGATCTTAAAAAGTAATTCATTAATAATACTTAGTGCCAGGTCGGGTAAGTTAGTTGGATACTTAATACCCCTCAAACTCAACTTCATGAACGATACATGGACCTGATGAAACACAATTCTACTCCAAATAACAAAAATTATATTCTGTGGTCAGTCATCGCTTCTTCTTCGTCATCACAGCTTTTCTTGAATCTCATTGCCTGCTATGAGACTCTGTGAAGATTTAAAGCAAATTGTATTCACCGTATGTCCGTAAGCAGTTATATTTGTCTGCTTTTTTACTTTTTTTTTTTTGGATTACCTTAAGATTGTTCAGATTGTTGTGTCTAAGTAATTAAGAGTAATTAGTATTGACATATTCAACCAGGACTATACAACTACTGTTGCAGATAGTTCTACTCCATGCAAAATGGTGCGCATTAACATCACATTTTATTAGTATTTGCTTACCTGTTTGTTTGGCTTCTCCAGAATACTATAGTAGAATATCTAGAGAATAGAACGCCAAATAGACTGTTGACAATTTTGTAGAAAAAAGTTATTGCGACATAAAAAATTTGGATGTATTAAAGTGAATACACAATTATTACATTCGTTTATTTTATCCTACAGAGCATTGATTGTTGTCTCACTCCGGTTGAGGTTTACCTGGGTACACTCGATCAATGTGATGTTGCCGGTAACCTTCTCCGGTTTGTCAGTTGGGCGGGAACCTCCTGCTTATGGTTTCGTTGTCCGGTGGGCTACTTCTTCCGATAGGTGACTTTCAAATTCTGAAAACGTCGGGCTTGACAACGAAGAAAGTCACACTCTTTATAGTAACAAGGCAGTTATAGATCTGGTTCATACCCAATTCAAATAGAGTACCACGTCGGTCATTCTCCCTGTGGAACATTACGCATTTGTTTACCTTCAGTTCCGTAGTTTGGTTTCCAAAGACGATTCGAAGCGGTCTTATCGTCTTATACTTTCACATAAACGAAGGTTGTTATCCTTTTTATCTTTAGTATATCCCTTTCGTGCACAAGCCAGGTTGACGCCGTCTTATTAGTGCTTGGCTCGGTTATGGTTCTACCTTTATCATTAAGACACCTCTGGTCTTCAGTGTTTCCACTATCAATCACAGCGCTAGCAAAGAGCCCTGTTGTTGCCACTATCGTAAGATGACGGTTCTTTACTTCTGTTTACCTTTAGTTTCCTTTTTCGCGTCGAAGTGGCCTTTTGAGTTGGGTTCCTTTCTTTGGCAGAAGATTTGACTGATTTCGCCTCTCCCACTAGGATTCTGAGTAGAGACTCTAGTACGTGGGTTTCAGTTCGGCTTTTTTCTCCTTACGTATTTTCCCGGGACCAGTCTAGGCTGAGGTGAGGACTTTACCTAATGCATCTCATTAATATCTAGATGCTATGTTAGTCTGCGGTAAGTTTTAGACTGTAGAGGATGACAACATTCTTTTTTCTAAATAAGTGAGCAGATCACTCTCCGTAGTCTGGTATAAAGTCTTTTTGGATAAGGGGAAGATATTAAAATTAAATGATGTGCTAGATTGTTTTGAATGCTATGTCTAGCCACAGCAGTTTTAATTCTTCTCTGCACTGTTTAAGGTGCTGGGTTAGAACAATGAGAAAAGTTTTGATTTCCTTTTGGACGTCAAGATCTTTTTCTTGAACTTTTATTTGAATGTTTTAAACTATTTATACTTCTAATTTTTACAATGTTTCTTAATATTCTATAATTTGCTCTTTCTATTACATATTCATTTCTATTACTTTTCATTATTACATATTCTATATTCATTTGATACAATTACTGAGTTGTGATTGGTCAAGACTTCACTCAATATTATTTAATATTTTTACTCATTACTTTAAAAGTGAGTCATTTGAAGTCATAAACTTCTTTCATAAGTCCTTTGACCCATGTCAGTTGTTTTAATTGCATGTCTGTTAAAATAATTAAAAATAATGTGTTGTACAAATGTAGAGCAAATGTAATTTAAATATTTTTTGTATAGTAAATGTGGTGTGTTGTTTATTATTATTATGATAAATACACTACACCCCCCTTAAGATTAAATTTATAATTTTTAGGGCCATTTTTTGAATGCGAGTTTAAACTCGAGATTAAGTTAATCTTCAGTTAACTGAGTTTTCATTTCTAGAATGGAAATTTAACTGGAGATTAACCTTGTAGAGCTGCCGTACTTATAAGCAAAAATGGCAACATTTTTTTCGTTTATTTTGTTGTTTACTACTTTTGCAAAGTGTTTCACAACAATTTGCTTTTCTATATAACAAAAACAAACAAACAAAAGCTGAATACTATTGATCTTTATGTAAAAAAAATCATTTTCTTAAAATAATGAATAAATTAAGACTGTCTGTTGTCAATTTGTGTTTTATATAATTCATAGTCACTTAAATATTTGTCTTATTCGGCTTCCCCTCACTTAAAAGCTTTTTTTTAATTAAAATTTGTCAACTACTTTTCATAGTTAATCTGTTTAACCGTAAGGTTAAACTCAAGATTAAGTAAATTCAAAAACTGAAAACGGAGTTTAACTGGAGATTAACTTAATCTCGAGTTTAAACTTGCATTCAAAAAATGGCCCTTAATGAAATAAATTTAATCTTATAAATATATGTATGTGATGTAAGTAGTGTTACTAAAAATATTAATAATAATATGAAACTTATAAATAATTTTAATAAGTGAATATATTGTTTTACAATTATAATTAAAGTAAAGTATAAGTAAAAGTAAATGTGAAATGTTTATATTTAATTTGCTATATATAACTTTAGTAGCTTATTATGGTAAATTTTCTCTTTAGTGCCTACTTTTAATAATGAATTTACTCCTAGCCTTTCAATTATTCGGTATGGTCCCCTATATGGACTCTGATTTTTCTTTCTTGATTCAAATTTTATTAGTACTAAATCTCCCTTTTTGAAATTACCATTATTTATATTTCTATCATAAATTACCTTTGATTTTTGTTTAGCTATGTCTAATAACTATTTAGCATTTTCTAAAGATTTTTTTAATCTTATTTTAATTTCATTGGCATAATTGTCTATGTCATAGCATTTATTTGTATTTCCTATTTTGTCTGTTGGTAGTGTAGCAAGTTAGCAAACTTGCCGAATATTAATTCGTATGGTGCGTAGTTTGTGTCAATATGTGGCACAATATGTGGCACTTATTGTATGTAGTATGGCATTTGTCCCATTCGTGGTCATCTACAAAATTTAACAAATATTCATTTAATACACGATAATTACGTTCGATAGAGCCTATTGATTGGTGGTGATAGGGTGCTGAAAATTTATATTAAGTAAATTGCAAACTTCTTTTAGCAATTCATTGTTAAATTCAGTGCCTCTATCAAATTTTAATGTTTAAAGAATCCATATTTTAAAATAAACTGTTCTACTAATATTTTAGCGATACTTTTAGCATCTTTCGTTTCAATTGGATGTGCTACAACATATTTTGTTAACTCACACTGCATTGTTAGAATGTACCTGTACTCATTTGGTATTCGTAAAGGTCCTACGGTATCTATTTCTATTGTCTCAAAACTATTATTAGGAGTTTCAGTTATAACCATTTTTTCTTTAACGTACTTCGTTTGTTTGTTTCTCATACATTTGTCGCATTTGTTAATATAGTCTCTAACCATCTTCCGCATGTTTTTCCATACGTAACGTTGTTTTAGTTTCAGTACTGTCTTTCTGATACCAAAGTGTCCTGAGAGTGGAGAATCGTGGAATTCTTTTATAATGTTCATTTGTAATTTTCTGTCTTTAATGTGTTGTAATAGTTTATTTATTCAATTCATAATTTTTGTATTTGTTCGCTTTCAATATTGAGCTCAAAAATTTTATCTTCGCATGACAAAGATCTTTATATTCTGCTTATGCATGTAAACAATTAACTTCTCTAGAGACAAAACGTATTTTGCTAGATCTTCATTAACATTTAATACAAAGCTATTATCTTTACATTCTATGGTACCATCTTTTGGTCCATCCTTTTTATTTATACCGGTTCTAATAATATTAAATTTCAATTCGTGTGTATTCTTTATATCTCTTGAAAGATGTACATTCCCACATATGATTTATATGTTGGCCTTGGGATATGACACTCTTGTTATTTTCCATTACTCTGTTACTAATTTATTTTTCTTTCATTCCACGTGTCGTTACTAAGATGGTTTTTAATGTCGTCTTCTACAGGGATCATATTCTTCAACATGTTGGAGTCCAATTTTATTCTGGATAGGGCGTCAGCGTTAGTATTTATCTTTTTCTTTTTGTAAATAATTTCAAAGTCATAGTCTGATAAATCTATTCTTATGCGTGTTAATGAAGGATTTCTGTGAGTAAAAAGTGAAACAAGTGATCTATGATCAGTCACAACAATAAATTTTCTACCAAATAAATACGGTCTAAAAAATTCTATACCTAAAGTATAAGTTTTACAATTATTATATTTTTCCTCTTTTTTTGTTATTTTGATTACATACCAATACTTTTCACAATTTTATTAAATTCATTACTTTTAAAACATACATACTAAAACATACATACATTACACATACATATGGTTTACCCGTTAATTATAAAATTAAACACTTAGGGCCGTTTTTTGAATGCAAGTTTAAACTCGAGATTAAGTTAATCTCCAGTTAAAGTTAATCTCCAGTTAACTCAGTTTTCATTTTTTCAATGCGAATTTAACTGGAGATTAACTTTGTAGAGCTGCCGTACTTATAAGCAAAAATGGCAACATTTTCTTCGTTTATATTGTTGTTTTTACTACTTTTTGCAAATTATTTCACAACAATTAGCTTTTGTATATAACAAAAACAAACAAACAAAAGCTGAATACTATTGATCTTTATGTAAAAAAATTATTTTCTTAAAATAATAAATAAATTAAGACTGCCTATTGTCAATTTGTGTTTTATATAGTTCATAGTCACTTAAATATTTGTCTTATTCGGCTTCCCCTCACTTAAAAGCTTTTTTTAAAAAAAAAATTTGTCAACTACTTGTCATAGTTAATCTCGAGTTTAAACCACCAACGTTGCTGGTTTAAACTCGAGATTAACTACTTAACCGTAAGTTTAAACTCGAGATTAAGTGAATTCAAAAACTGAAAACGGAGTTTAACTGGAGATTAACTTAATCTCGAGTTTAAACTTGCATTCAAAAAACGGCCCTTAAACTGCTACTTACATTCTAAACATTTTTTTTGTTTGTTTATCTCTACTGTTAAAACGAAATTTTATTTTTTTATTTCCTCATCTTTTCTAATTAAAATTAAAATTAATTAAAATTATTAAAATTATATTATTATATTATTATTATAAAGAGAAAATTATTTTGAAAATTATTTAAGTTTTTTATGTAATGTTGGTCGAAAATCCTCACCAATCTCTTGATATGATTGCTGCTGTAGGTGATTGATTAAAATCGATTTATTTGCTGTCACTAAATAGTCAGGTGGTGGTATATAGGGTCTATCCAGAAAATAGTAGCCGCTACGTGGTGGGCTATTACTGCTAAGTTCATATTTGGGGCGTGATATACGTAGTTGTTTAATTTCCGTTAAATTTGATTCCATTTTGTCTAGTAATATTAACTTTTTAATTTCTATTAACTTTACTTTTATTTCTACTTGAAATACGTTTATTTTTTTTTTCTTAAAAAAAATAAAGTTTACAAGGATCTAATTATCAGGCAGGATCGAGTTGGCAGGATCGCCATATAAAGTCCTTTTCAATAGCGGGAAGACTACGTGGTGTGTTGTTTATTATGATTGTGATAAATACACTACACTGGGACTTCCAGAAGCTAATCTTATTTCTCCTTCAGTCTGTGGTGCACAGCCCATCCCCTATTGCCATCTGTTGACGTTCTGGTTAGAAGGCCGGCTTCTCCTATGTAATAACTTAGTAATAATTTAAGCTTATTTAATTTCTATCTTTTCCTGTAATTGTCATTACCAATTATCTGCATATTCGTTAATTTTGCTGCATGTTCTCTCCTTGGTTTGTAGTTGAATGTTAGTGATGAGGTTTCGTAGTGTCTTAAAGGATTTAAAATGCCTACAGTAAATTCGATAAAGCTGTCATAATTCATTGATTTTCTATAAATGTATAATTAATGTGTATTTATCAGTATCGATAGATCTACCCTTCCTATAGACATTATAGTGTTTTTTATTTGAGAGATCATTTAACATGAATTTCGTAGATTTTTTTTCTTTTTTATTTCCATTATAAATACAAAAAAATTACAATTAAAATAATAATTTCGCATGCATTTTAATTTAAATTTTTTCTTTATCTTTCCACGTGCTGCTGTTTATTTCATTAATTACTATTATTACTACTATTAAAAAAAATCATTACATATATTATTAAAAGAATTTTTTACATAAATCACATCTACTTAATATGTATCTGCTAAGCCTTTAGGAAAAAAGAAATTACATACATACATAATTGGTCATTACAACCCTTCAGTCAGGATTATGACCTAGTTTCTCACACCACTTATGTTGTGTGTTAATTTTATACATGAGTGGCGGGACCTGCAGGACTCCGAACGACAGATTTTTGAGAAACTTTTCATGGCAATTTTATTTACTCAGAGTTTTTGCCAGAAGTCTGCTGAGAGGAAATCGCCGAAGAAATACTTTTTGTATTTTATTTGATGTCTGGCCTGGGGCTCGAACCCTGGCTTTTCGTTTATTAAGCCAACACACTACCTACTAGACCACGGCGACTTCGAAAAAAGAAATTTACTCTAATATGCTGAATTCAAATTAATAATACTTTAAGGGCCATTATTACAACTTGCCGTTAACTAAAGGTCGATTTTAACGGGCAGATGGTTAAGCTAAAGGGAGGATCATCCTACCTTTAACATTTAAAGGTCACTTTATGTTTGAACTTGCCGTATTATTTCATTATGGCAACTTCAAATTTTAACAAAATGAGCATATACAACAAAATAACGAAGCCCGCGGTTACTACTTCGTTAAAAAAAACGTATAATTGAGCAGTTTTATCGACATTGCTCCGGCACTGCCATATTTTTGAAAAATTTTATCTGTAAGTTGTAATAACGAAAATAAGTTAAAGGTAACTTTCCAGTTCCCTTTAGCTAAAGGTACCTTTAGCTAACCACAAGTTTAACGACAAGTTGTTGACCCTAAATGAAACAAATTCCTTGCGAACTTATATTTTTCAAAATTTCTTAATTTTTAATTTATGAGCTTCATTAATAATATGCACCGGTATTTTATTAAAAATTTTTGGTAAGGCAACGCTAAGCTCATTTCTGCCATATTCATTAAAAAATTGCATAATTTGAGAAATCTGTTCTCCTTGTAAAGTTCATTAATTATTGTGGGAGCATATGCTCCTGATGTTTAAGACATTTAGCTTCGATGCAAGATTTAAAATCCTGAAATTCAGATTTGCAGTTTGTTGCGTTCTGTTGTCTGCGTTGTTGTCCGCTTTGTAGGGCTGCGTTTCACCGTTAATTTGTGCTGCATATGTAGTGATGTTGTTTCTTGCATAGACGCGTGTTATATTCATTGGTATTCTATTCGTTGTGGAATTTATTGTTGTATTTGTTCTATTGTGAAAATGAGAAAAAAATAATATTTTTCAAGTTTACTCCATCAAAACTCCTAACATATAAGTTGGAACAAATTGTTTATGTATACCGTTTAAAAGGCTAATCTCTCCCCTTTCTAAAAAACTTTGGATTTTTAAAATAGGTTCAAACATATTTGGGTAATCAATAATTTTGTGTGAAAAGATCAAAAAACCGTTTATGTCAAATAAAGCAAGTTTGGAGGGATCGAAAAAATAAAAAATTTATTTTTGAGCTCTACTCAACTAATTGAACAACTTAGTTGTTGTTTGAACAAAGTATCGTGTTTCATAATGCCACTGTACGAAATATATACAATGTATTCTATTTCAAAACGTCGTCAATATGTATTTTTAACGCAGTGAAAAAGCAATCAGTCATCGTATTTATAGTTGATGCATTGTTTGGTTATTTTACATATCTACATAGTTTATATACAGTAGTAGAACTGCATACAAACTTTGTATTGATACATTTTGGAAGGCAGCCTAGGTAGTTACTCTGCTGTATTTAACTTTTTGTATTTCGTCGCATAGTGTTATTTGCCACGTAACGCGTATATTACTTCTATTTTCAATCATTTTTTTTCGAATATGATTTTTTTCATGATTTATTTTTTATTCACTGAATTTCTAAATTTTTTATATTCGAATTCATAATTTTTATTGTTTCGCCATCTTCAGTATCTGATTAATTCTTCACTCATTCATGGCTTCGGTAATCTTTTTTTTTTTTTTTTATTAATTTTGGATACTTATGTATTTCGATTCACTATAAATTGCACAAAATCTTGTATATATTTAATTGTATAAACCGTTAGCGTTTTCTGTTCTAGTTTTCATCTTTCTTTTTAGCAAAAAAAAAAAAAAAAAAAGAGTGTAATAATCGCTTATAGTTGTTGTTATTATTACTGCAAATTCATGTGTATTTGTTTGATTATTTTTTATAATGCAGGAGTGTATGTTTTTTTACATCTTCTCGTGTGCTCTCATTTATCATGCTTTGCATATCAGAATATCAAGATATGCTGTTATTTTATTTTGTTTTGCTATGTTAATAATGATGTCACCAACTAATATGCATTCTTGTTTTTTGTTTATGACTACTTCAAGTTCAGTCAAGAAAGTATTAATATTTTGATTAAAATATTAAGAAGGGTAATTATTCCATTGCCTATTTTAACATCAATATGTATTAGCTCAAAAGAATTTGTATTTGACGAGATTTGAGTAAGTGAGTGAGTAAGATTTGAGTGTTTTCTTCTACATAAACAGCGATTCCTCCCCCTCTTCCTTCTCTATTAAAGAAAACTGAGCTGAAACCTTTATTTTATAAAAAGAGTTTACACCGCCATTTATATTGGTATCCACTAGTATTATAAATTCTATTTTGCTTATGGTTTATGCTCACTATGAACGAATTAAAATTAAGCCTGAGCGATCGGATGTTATTATACATGTCTGTCCTGTAAACCGAATCCGAATAAATTTCTCGTTTAAAAACGCATTGACATTTTTTGGTGTTCTCTAAACCGAATTCACATAATTTTTCTCGTTTTAAAACCGAGTAAACAAACCCTGTCGAAAGTAAAACGAATGTAATATTATTCTAATAAATTCCACAAAAACTTGAAAAAGAAGTTTGTATATAAAATTGAAGTCTTTTTTATTTATTCAGCCTTATCATGAGTGTCGTTGTCGTATCGTTTTTGTGTCGAAAATTAGTCGTTTTGTTCAAATGGTACCATATTTGTCGAAAAACGTCAAAATATAAATTTTTTTATAATTCTATTACAATTTTCGGTACCACGAGTGGCGTCAATAAATGTTAAATACTACAAAATTCGCCGTTAAGATTTTTGTTAACGACAAATAAAAATATAAATTAAAAACTCTTTAAAAAAATGGATTTAACCAAAAAGTAAGTGGCCGTTAATTAAAAAATATAATCATAAATATTTTTACATTTTAACACTTTTTATCAAATATAAATCAAAAATAACAAACATTAAACAGTTCACAAGGATGGTAGAACTATTAGAACAGAATTCAAATTTGGCAAAAGGATACACAAGTGGAATAAATAAAGTAAACGTAATGGAAGAGTGCAGCAAAATTGCCACAGTTGCATTAAGGCTGAAGAAGCCTTTCCTATTTCTGTATTGAAATTGTTCTTCCTTTTTGGTGATATAATATTTATGTGTGTTCCATCTATGCAGCCTATAACATCATGGAAACCAGTTTTGTTGTAAAAATATTCTTTAATATCATATTTTTCATTTTCTTCTGTTGGAAAAGTAATCCATTCTTGACAAAGTTCGTTAAACATATCATCTATGCACTCATGATACACTGCTTACAGACGATTAGCTTATACTGATGTTGTAGTCATTGCCAGCACCCTTTTGGTAACTTTTTTCAGGTAGAATTCGCATTGTTCAGCTAGCTTTGAAATATTTGACAAACATGTTGACCTTATTGGTTTTCCTAATTTAGGAGTAATTCTGTCAGGGATATACTTGAAAGCATCCTTATTGAGTCTAAAGTATCTAACAAATCTTAAAAAAGGCTCATTGTTAACAATAATACATTTAATTTTTTACTCGGAGTTTGGCATGGCAAATATGTTTGACTGTTGTCTTAACTCCCTACGCATACTATTTAACTCAGCAGTAGCATATTCTTCCTCATCTTCAGAAGAAGAAAATGTAGCAACACAACTTTTTATTTTAGTTTAAAATTGTCTTAAATCAAAATAATTTATAATTTGTATTTTGTCATTCCTTAGCGCCAACAGTTTATTATTTGACAGCTGGTACACAGGGTCGCTCATAATTTTTAAAAATTATGAGAATTTTGAAACAATCTGTGTTTTTTCATCTATTACAAAAAATGTCGTCGTAAATTTTACATGGTACCGAAAAATATTAAAAACGCCAACGACTACGACAACTGTCGATAAGGCTGATTAATTTTTGTCAAAATGCACACACTACCAAACATTTAAATTAAAAATAAATTAATTTAAAAAACATTCCAAAATTTCTTCATATTTTCGTTCCAAGTACGAAAATAAAAACACTTTTTTGAGCGAAGTTTAAAGGTATCACAACACAAATCTCTCTAACACAACAGTAAACAATATATTTTTTAATATGAGACATATAATGAGACATAATTGGCAATATAGTTTAATTTTATTTGAAAAAAACTTATTTAAAAATAAATAATAAACAATGTTTTTTGTTAAAACATGTTCTTTTGAGCATTCTATGGATTTCTATATGGAGTCAAAAGAAATGGTTCGGCAGGATAACCCGAATCTCCTAGCAGCCATGAATTCTGTTCACCATTATCATATTTCTTTTTTAAAAATTTTCTTGCATCGGACATTCTCCAAATCAATGAGTCATGAGTAGATCCTGGCCTACATGCATCAACAGCACGAATCTTCATCTTAAAATCACAAATCTGAAATGAAAACACATGTATATTAGAAAGTGTTTCCATTTACTAATCTCAGGATACTTGCAATCATTACATTAATGCTGAAATAACCTTTTCGATTATAAAATAACGATTCGTCCACTGTTGGTTTTGAAAGTCTTACATGACCCATCGACGCAACCTATAACGCCGGGCAATCCAAATTTAAAAAAAAAATGTAATTTGGATTCTCTGGTTTCATCTCTAGTGAGTTCAAAATTAATCCATAATGGACACAACTTATTTTCCAAAGCTTCAATTGCTTTCCACACATACATACATACATACATAATTGGCCATTACAACCCTTCAGTCAGGATTACGGCCTAGCTTCTCTTGCTTTCCACAACACTTTTGAAATCGTACTACGCCCAAGAGCACCTTGAAATGTGCCAACAGCTAAAAAACGAAGAGTTGCTGCGAGCTGAATTTTCGCAGGTATAGATCCTTTTTGTATTAAGTGACCAATACTGTCCAATATCATTACAAAGGCTTACTTATTAACGCGGTAAAGTTCAATGAATCTAAAAAAGGAAAAATAACTTACTTCTGGACAAATTGCATTTCTACTCCATGTACATACCTCTCATTTGTAACACTCATAGGATTAGATGCATCCCTCAATTGCCTTCTTTGTACAATAAATTGGCGTATTTTATTTTTTGTTTTTAATACAATTTATATAACTTAACACAAACGCTTCAGACATTTTAAATACTTTTTAATGTTTTTAGAGTCTTTTTAATTGAAAATATTTTTATTTTTCAATCAACAGCTGGTTTTGAAGTTAAAACTAAAATTCGTAGTTAATTTCGAATTATACCAAAACGAGAGATTTGTAGAACACAAAATAGCAATTTATTCGGTTTAAAAAATCTCGTTTTTCAAAACGAGTCGATTTATAGAACAGACATGATAAATAACACAGGCCTGCGATGGTTTTCCACTTAAAAAACTAATTAGCAATTTGGATACGTATTAGGTACTAACCTACGAAAGAAAATACTAAAAAAAAATCCATCACGTAAATTTTCTGATAAAATTACTTTTTTAATTTTTCCTAGTATTTCCCCGTATTTCTTTATTAATTTCTTTAATAATGCTTTAATCCAAATAATTGGAGACTTTTCATAGATTCTTCTAAACGAAGTCTTAAAGCAGTATTACTGCATAATGGTAACAATTATGCTTCTTTGTCAGTCGATCATTCCATTCATTTGAAAGAATGTTATGAAAATTTAGAATTCATATTAACAATAATAAAGTACTCGGATCATGGTTGGACTATATGCGGTGATATCTAAACTCCTAGGGTCTA
Organism: Sarcophaga subvicina; assembly: GCA_936449025.2. Lineage (NCBI taxonomy): Eukaryota > Metazoa > Arthropoda > Insecta > Diptera > Sarcophagidae > Sarcophaga > Sarcophaga subvicina. Next base: position 57,823,683 of record OW388082.2, on the reverse strand, counting down.
ACAAAGATGAGTTGAAGAATGGAATACATATATTCTTCTTGAATATCAATCAAATAAGAAGACTTAAAGTTTTGTCTTAACTTAAGATTTATTGCCTTCTTGGCTGTTACTTGTCAACTTATCAACTAAAACTGAATACTTATAAAAAGGTTTTTAAGAAAACTCATATCATAAAATTGTATATACATATATATATAAAAGAAAAGAAAGACGTAAATGACATTTGTATGGCAATTTCGAAATAATTCACAATACAGTGTAGTAGTACACTGAGAGAAAAGAAAAACATGCGGCAATCTAAAAATATTGATTATGCTTCTTTGTCAACAAGGAAGGTATACAAAATATTCCTGCTTCCTTTGTGAATGGGTTAGTAGAAATAGAGCACAACATTGGATCAAAGAAGACTGGCCAAAAAGAGCATCATTAACCCCTGGAAATAAAAACTTTATGAAAGAGACGTTAGTTGATCCGTTAAAAAATTCTGTTACCTCCACTTCACATTAAATTAGATATTATGAAGCAATTTGTGAAGGCACTACCTAAAGACGGTCCCTGTTTCATGTACCTCTGTGATAAATTTAAGTATTAATCGGATGCAAAAATTTTTGTCGGGCCTGAGATAAGGAAATTAATGCAAGACGATAAATTTGAAGAAATCGTGAATAAAACCAAAGAGAACGTTTGGAAATCATTTAAAGAGGTAGTGAAACATTTTTTAGGAAATAGAAAAAGCCCAGATTATGAAAATATAGTGAATGATATGCTCAACAACTTCCATAAACTGGGTTGCAATATCAGTATAAAGTTGCATTATGTACTTGACTTCTTTCTGAGAATCTTGGTGCCGTAAATGAAGAACAAGGTGAGCGTTTCCACCAGGATATTATGGTTATGGAGTACAGATACCAAGGAAGGTGGAACGCAAACATAATGACAGACTACTGCTGGATGTTGAAGAGTGATGAACCGTATAGAAATCATAATAGAAAGATATTGTTACGCAAATGGAAACGACCTTATATTATTTCACATGAAAACATCGTTTAACATTAACGATAAACAGAAGCTGCACACACACATATGTACAACGAACCTGGTTGCATATACTAACAAATACATTAAACACGCTCAAAGTAAGGCAACAACAACAAGCATGAGGGATAGACAAGTGTGCAGAATGCACAAACAATAATGTGGTAGCTATAGAATTCTCGAGAAGGCGAGAACAAGAACCTTCCACATGGAGAACGTTCATCATGCTGATCACAATACAACCAACGCAATTTGACAGCGCATAGGCTAAACGTTAAAGGGACAGCAAATATTACCGAAAAGTATTTCTGTCCGTCTCTGATTGTAACTCTGTTTTGTTTATTTATGTTTTTTTTAGTTTTCGGTGTGGGTTTTTTATATTGGCGAGAGTGAATAAAAAATGCAATTTTTGTCTAAAACTATTAATAAATAATAAAAAAAATTAATAACAATTATAATTTTTTACTTTTTCTTTCAAGAAATTCAAAAATATTGGCAACTTTTAGCAAGAAAATTTTGTTATGAGCAGTACGTCTTATTTTGATCTTGTAATATTTAGCTTCTTAATTACCTCTTGCACAAGAAACTATATTCATTGTGACCGAAAATCACACACATTTCGATTAATATTTAAATATTTAAGAATCTTTAAACTTTTCATTGAAGAAATTAAAAAATATTCCAAATTTTCCCTTTTTTTAACTCAAAATAAATGTTTATTTACATTTAGTTTTTCTACTTTAACCGCCAGTTTTCACTCTGTATATCTGTTGCTTCTAACACATTTGATTCGCAAACCATTATAACTTTTTTCTCCCTCTAAATTTACCTATGCTTTTATGTTATGAAGGTTTTTCATCTGTCAAACCTTTCGATACTGTATGGCTGTGATACTGATTACGTGCGTATATAAAAGGGCAAGACAAGGCCAGCAGTTGCGTGTGAACAAAACAAGTCGTGGTTGTAAAGGTCTAGCGAATAATTGTGTGAACTAGTGAATAAAACAGATTATTATTGTTGTATCGTTAAGTTGTATACGGTGGCACACAAAAGGAGTGTAAAGAATTCTAAAACACAAAAATTCTAAAACACACATGTCATCAATAAAAAAATTTCGATGTGCTAGAAAAAAAAAAACGAAGTTGCATTTTAATTTAACATACCTAGATAGTTGAAGTCGCCGTAGTCTAGTAGGTAGTGTGTTGGCTTATTAGACGTAAAGCCAGGGTTCGAGCCCCAGGCCAGGCATAAAGACAAAATACAAAAAGTATTTCTTCAGCGACTTCCTCTCAGCAGATTTCTGGTAAAAACTCTGAGAGTAAATAAAATTACCATGAAAAAGTTTCTCAAAAATCTGTCGTTCGGAGTCGACTTTAAACTGTAGGTCCCACCACTCATGTATAAAATTAACACACACAACATAAGTTCTACAATGGGTCAATTCGACCTCCGGGTACTGTACTTGTCTTAATTGACAAGTACACGTCCTCTAACCTAACTTAACCTACCTAGATAGTTAAAAAAAAATAATATAATTATTGGAAGGGGAAAATAAAAGTAGAATTTCGCAGGCCTGTGTAATTGTTGTGGGACAATTTAAATACTGTTTTTCAGTTTGGTTGTAATTATGAATAGTTTAAGTTTTATTATTCATTTTGTTTTACTATACTTTTCGGACTATTGATATTTAAAATTAATTTGCGGTGGGGGTAATAAGTTCTATATCACAGGCATTGTTTATAATTATAGAGATTGAATTTTCTGTTTTGCGTGCAAAATTTTTGCGATCTCTGACCCATACAAACTTCCAATTTGCTTTAGTTTTTGCATTCCTTAACAAACGACGCTTATTGAAAGTGAGTTCATCATTAATATATATATTTATTGTTAATGTTAGTGTTTTGATTTTCTATGTTGTGAGCATCTACTCTGTGTCGTGTAACTTTACTCATTACCTCTCGTTTTTTATTGATGGATGTAAATTCTATAAGAACCTTTTCCTTTTGTATTTTGCGCCCATAAGGATTGCTTATATCGTTTTCGTGTATTTCTACATCTACTATTGTTTTTACTATTTCGTTTGGAGACATCTCTTTATTTGTAACATTTTTATTTCTAGATTTTCAACAACATTTTGTTGTTCTAGTTTGTCTATGTGTGTTTCGAGTGTGTTGATTTGGCGTTCCCTTTGCTTGCCTTTTTCGGTGAGTTCTTTTACTTGATCTACTAATTTTGAGAGAGTATTTGTTATTGTTCCAAGTGCACCTTTTACTTCATCTCGTATTTGTATGTGAGAGTGGTTAACACTCACTGCTAATTGCTCTAAATTTGTTTTTACATCTTTTATGTCTAACTTAAGGTCAGTGACATCTGATTGAACCGAGCATAGAGAAGAGTTAACAGTGCTCTTTATGTACATTCGCTCTGTCTGCTTCACAATTTTTTTAATTTTTTGATACATTGTGATAGCAGATTTTGTTCGTGGTTTGCATATTTGGCACTTCCAATTTCTTTTCTTCTCTCTATTCATGCTAGAGTATGTGGACTCTGACAGAGGGCAGTAGGATGAGAAATGGTAATTTGCATTACAGTTATAACATTTTACATATGCGATTGTTGTAATTGCAATGTTACATATTTTACAGACGACACTACTCATTTTAATTGTTTTATATTTTTTGCTTTAGAAATTTGTTAAATTATAAATATTTATTTAATTCACTGAGTAAAGCTGGATTCACCCATTGTTTCGGAACAAAATGCTTGTTCCGGAACAAATTCAGTTCTTTGAGAGTTTGTTCCTAAACGATTCACCCACTTCGAACAATTGTTCTGTAAAAACAAGGCTACCATATGAAATATTTTTGTAAACGATACGTGTTAGTTTTACAATTAGGCAGCACAGTAGCAGATGATTGCAATTCGTTTGTTTTCTTGGCTTGAGTGTGATCATATTTTTTATTGTATTACAAAGAAATTGTAAATGAAAACAAATCTGAAATTGTTGAAGTGAAAAAAATGGATAATAATGGATATTATACGTACATAAATAGATACATACAAATGTACATATAATATGATGTGGCAGCTCAGTTCAACTTTGCTTAAAAAATTAAAGTAGCTGGTAGCACAGTTCGATTGTTTCGAAACAAAAATTAAAATTAAACCAATTCGAGCTGAAAATGTTCCGAAGCAAGCTTACTTTCTTTCGCTCTCTCTCTCAAAAAGAGAAACGTCAAACTACATATAAAAAAAAATTGTTTCGGAACAAAATTTTTGTGGAAAAAATTTAAAAATGGGTGAATCCAGCTTAAGAACTGTATTTTAGCAAAATTTCTTCATCAACTTGTTGCTTTTTGTTTCCTTAGTTGAGTTAATTATTGTTTTTATTTTTTTTTTTGGTGCACTATACAAATAAATCACGCGCTTTTCGAGAAGTATTTTAAAACGCGTCTGTGTTCAACGATGACTTGTCTTTCAATAGCTTTAGACCTTCTTTAACCTTGGTGAGTAGTGCTAAAAGTAATCCTGTCAATTGTCAGTTCGAAGTTACAGAAGACAAACTAAGAACAACGACTTTAAATCGGCTGGCTGATATGAAATAATTGAAGAGTTTTATATATTTTACGTACAAAATTTCTAAAGGAAATTTGAATTCTTTATACACACTCATCATATAGTTGGGCTCGCTGATAAAACCCTCATTTCGTTGCGGAGCTACTTATCGGCAGTGGAAGCCGGATACATTGGTGGTTTAATTTTTTGTCATAATAAAAAAATTTTGGTTTTCATGTTAGGTTAGAAAGGGTGGCGCTTCACCGTGTTACCGGTTCCACGTCTTCACCCAGAGATCCCTTGGACCATTGTGACCCTTCATTTATGGAAAGAGAAAAAGGAAGAAGAGAAGAGTGATGGGAAGCAGGTGAGGGGGGGTCAAAATTAGAAAGAAAATAAAAAATGAAAAGAAGGAAAGGTGAAACAAAAAAGCCATTAAAAGCACTCATAGATAGAACTTCTACCTTTAAAGATATCTTCGCAGCCACTTAATCCCGTTTATGAACCCTATTATACCTATTATCTAGACTTTTAGATCTACTAGTTCATCAACAAATCAGATACCTAACTACACATTCATAAACAAGGACAATGAAATAAAGGGTGATCCACAGTTTTGTCTGTTCCTTCACATAGCCTATAGAAATCCAAGATATCTATTCCACCTACTGAACCTATGTTAAGTTTTAGCGCATTTGTAGATGATGCCCTCATTTGATGATGCCCGGATTTGAAAACGGGGTCGTGCGAATATTTGCTTGATGTATTATGTCCTAAAGGAGGAAAATTGTCATAGGATGTGAATACAACATGTTTAAAACGAACAATCAGCTTCACCAATTGGGTACAATTAGCGTTGCTTAACTGCCGAATTTAGTACAAGATAACCATAATAGTTAGTGTTTCCATCGCAAATGCAAAATTTCTTAAAATTTATATAATTTTTGAATTTTTTGTGCTTTACGGTACTACATATGCACACTAGAGATAGTAATAATATTATGTGTTATCATATTTTTAATAAGAATTTGTACATTGAACTAGTCTCGAGCGGCTCTTCTACTGTGACTTTTCTGTGCAAGGTCTATATTGCGCTAAGGATCGGGTGGGTTTAATTTTTCCTCAGAATGATATCTTTCGGTGCTAAATATTAGTTGAGGGCGTTTCTATGGTTTCTAATATATGAACATTTTTTACCTTTAATCTAAAAGTTATTGGCGTTTTACTTTTTCCTTTTCCTCAAAGTCATCAATAACATTATGAAAATTGTTAAGAAATACCACAACTCACTGAAATAAATCCTAGTATTCAATATTTCGTATAACAAATAACGATATCCTGAAATTAGTATAACAATTTACAATTGAAATATAAACAGTACCATCAGAACGTTTAATTCAGATTTTTCAATACTTCAGATATGACGGCAAGAATAAGTGTAGGCATATAGCTTAAAGCCAGCATTTGATTAGGTCACCTAACTCAAGAGTAATTGAACTATTCCTACATCCTCTGATTGAGGATCTAGGAGATTCTCTTCATCCAAAATATTCACAGGAGGTCTACAACTGAACATAGTTTTAAACGTCAACATAGCATCGCAACGAGATTCAATCCTATCTACTAATAATTCTATAATCACAAATTGTTGTACTTTAATTTCCCGATGGCGGCTAACATAGAGCTTTCAAAAAGAGTAAAAAGGATAAACAGAAATTACACACATAGTTGGATTATTTTGTTGACAAAAAACTAAACTTATAGTTTTTAATTATCCCCAAAATCAGTGCTAAAAAGATTTTATGTAAACTTTAATATTCAGTATAATTGTAAAATATCAAGGTATTCTAAATGTAGTGATATCTTAACAATTTTTTGACTTTCCCTAAAATAATTTATTCGTTTAATATGATTTAATCTTAATCACAGTTACACGCGATCTTTATTTCCAAGATTATATTAACACCGCCTCTCTTACTCTTTTTACAAAATTATATATGTAACCAAGATTAGTAAGAACTATTTTAAATTAACAAAGGTATTCAAAGGGCTATTCCAAAATGCTATTTGTCAGCCTATAAATTTAGGCTAAATCTATTTAAATGACTAGTTTATTAGGCTTTAAAAAGCATTAAGTCATTCCTTCTCCTTTCTTTAGGAAATATAGTAGTCTTTTTATTTCATTTCCTTCTTTCTGCTTTATTAATCAGCTTAATACAGTTAAGCCGGAGATCGATCTGCTGTAACAAGTGGCGAAGAAGTTTTGCTAACTGAGTTCTAATCTCAAGTGGTGGCACTGTCTAATCTGTCTATTATGATTGTTGGATATTATATTCTCTCTTGGAAGAGGAGGAAGCATACGACTTTCTAGATTACTTCCTAATTTAGGCTATTTGGATTATATACGAGTATACTTAATTTATAGCTTATAGGAGTGTCACGTCATCCCCCGAATACAACTCTGTATGATTCATAAGGAATGCCAAATGAAAGAAGAGGAGAACAATGATTCTTTTTGTGGCAGCAGACAAGTGCAGTCGTGTTTCTTAACCCTTTCATGCCCGATGTTGTCTATAGGCAACATTGTACATTTTTGTTCATAAATTCCGTAATTTTAAATTTTTTTAAAACATTTTTTTTTTGCAAACAAGCTTGGTTAAAAACGTGTAAAACCAGAATACGTAGGACTCCGAATTTAATATCACTTCATATTTAGGCCATGACTAACAAACACATGTCCTTCAAAAATTTTAGCTCTGGCCCAAAAAATTCGGGCATGAAAGGGTTAAAATCTTTTTTTTATTGTTTAAATTAAATTGTCTGGTTAAATAAATATTTTGTATTTTTGTTTATAAATAATATAACGTAATTGTTTTATTGGTAACTAATGTTCGAAATAGAATTGGTGTGTGACAACTTCAGAAGTGAGATTATCCCGTGTTCGTACGTACATACTAGATGTGTGCACAAGACATCTTGCTAGCTTACCCTTCACTAAATGCAATACTGAATTGTTCTCTTTTTTGTTGGTCTTGATTATACGAGTACACTGAAATGTGTATTTCTCTTTTATTCAAAGTATACAACAGCACTTACTTATCTGTGAAGTAATGGAAATATGCTTTGTGTTGTAAGAGTATATTTCACTACTGAAACTAAATTTTCAGTATTGTCAAATGAATATCAGTAGTGTCAACGTTGAAAAATATGCGTACATAAGTGTTTCTATACCATAGTTTACCATTTCATAGCACAGTTGTGCAAAGAGAACTCACACGCATTCTTGTGTTTTTTCATTTAGTTGTCGATCAGACTGCGACAAGAACACATGTGCGGCGGATGCTTTATCATTTTATTTCAGGATAACACTCAAAAAATATTTCATGTTAAAAATGGGCTATGACATTAGCTGGGCGTTTTTAATTTTTTTTTATTTTGTCGCATAGTATAATTTTTTAAATGCTTTGGAATGCTCGCTTTTTTCTTTTAATAAAAAATGGGTTTTTATTCTTTTTATTTTTATTTATCTAAAAAAAAACATGGCATAATTTTTAAGCCAAAGATGGATAGCTTTATATTCTTTTAATAAAAAATGGATTTTTTATTTTATTTTTATTTATCTAAAATTATTAAGCCAAAGTTATATAGCTTTACATATGTATGCTGATGAAATGAAAATAAAAATAGCGTATATTACTAACACTTTTCTATGCCTGTAAATAAATAAATTCTTTCAAATTATTTTCTCTTTCTTACTCACTAACACATAACCAAAAATTTTTTGACGAACCCTGTTCTATACATCCTTTGCTTCTGCCATGAACTCTTCCAACAACAATCTCTCTTCAAATTGCTATGTTAATATTCGTTGATGTTCGTGTCCTATGTGTGTAAAAAGCCGAAGGCCCCCGGGGCTATTGGTGCCGACGTCTACTATTGAATAAATACTCTTTCTTTATTCTAAAAAAAAAGAAAAAAAAACATTTTTTCTTTCACACTTACTGCAAAAAGAAATGCACGTTGTGACACTATGAACTGTACAATATTTTTGCTGTACTCGTCACACAACTCTCATTGGATTGTTGTACAATGGTTTATGAATGCAGTTGTTTTTTTGTTCTCTATCTATGGTTCAGTCTTATTTATATTTGCAGCTACAGTAAATATTCGCTCATGAGAAAAATACAATACTGTACAATTTTAAATGTCTTGTGCACACGTTTAGTACATACACATGTAAATTTATTTGCAACAAGATGCCAAGTTTCAGCAACATGAAAATTAATAGACTACGTAAAGAGTGTAAAGCTGCTGGTTTGCCGACGAACGGCAGCCGCGACGATTTAATTGAACGTTTGGAAGAAACATTGGAACGCACATCATTCCTTAGTTGTAGCTTTGTGCCATCATCTATTTCATCCCCTACGTCTCAAACACAAGCCAATACTAGAGTAGAATCAAATACGTCTAAATTACTGCATACAATGTCTCTTCCATATTATATTCACCACATAATGTTGCACCATGTATGAATAGAATGCCTATACAAAACGCAATGACATAAAATGTTATCAACCTACGTTGAATGACGGTCATAATTATTCTCAACAAGATGTTAATGTGGCAAACGTTAAAATGTTGCCTATTCCGAATGTGTCTGGCAGTATTGATCGACAATATGTGGCAGGGGCAATTAACAGAAATAAATTCTGTAGAAAACGAAAAGAGACAAAATTTTCTAACGTATGCTGGCATGCATGGCCAGAACAATTGTCAGAATTTTGTATCTGGTGGAAATAATATAAATAACGTTTATGAGTATAATTATAGACAAGAAAATTTGCCAATTTTTGTGACTGAGGCTTGTACTATGCCTAACAACGTACAACGTCTTCATTATACACCTATTTTTACGCCACGAAAACATGTAACGTTTTCTAGTCCATCGATTCCAGTCGATAATTTTAATGTAAACGAGATGGGCCAACAGCGGAACGTGAGCCCGAATTTGAATTTTGATAACAGCTATACTAATACACGCGAAGTGGTGGCATTGTTGCCGGAATTCAACCCTACGTCATCATCGTCGTTGAATGCAAGACAATTTATTAATCGTTTAGACATTTTAAGAAATGCTTATCGTTGGAATGATGAAATTTTAATTTTTGCAATTCAGCAGAAAATGCAAGGTGCCGCTAAACACTGGATCGATTCTTTGGAAATGATATTTAGGTCGTGGTCGGAGTTTGCTCGAAAAATTTTAAATGATTTTCCGTGTGTGGAAGCTCCACAAGATTATTATTATCGAATGCTGGCAATGGGTAAAAGAGGTGGACCGTCTAATTCTGCCATATCCTGCCACATTATTAATGGTATGAACGAACCAGAATTGAAAATGAAAATTTCAAACAATTATAACGAGTGTAGCGACTACGTGATATTGTGCCATTTTGTATGTACAGTGAGGTAAGACACTCAACGAAGGATACGAAGGTGAAAAGTTTTACCCCAACGTCAGGGAATTATCGAATTAATTCTAACGAGAAACGTGGCGACAAAATCGTTTTTTTTTTATAGCGTTTGTTTAAACAATTTCATACATAGGTTTTTAATCTCAAATTCACGATTTTTCGACTAATATTAAATGTTTTTCAAATTAAATTAAATTTTATTCGAAACAAATTAAATTATTTTTAACACAAATTAATTAATTTCTAAAACGAATTCATTGTTTTTCATTTGAAATTAATTTTTTTTCATTTATATTTAAATTTATTTCTTTTCAATTTCAATTTATATCATTTCAAATTAATTTTTTATTATTTTAAATGAGGGAATATCTTAATCTTTGTACAAAATTAAAAGGTGACTAAATAATTTTTGCCATTTATCAGTATGTTTAAAAAAGGTTCAACCGTTAATCCTACAAACATTGTTACCAACGCATAGTTTCAGTATTTCTTGAACATAAAGGCTGTTTTTTATAGAGGTATAGAACTTTAAGTTGCAATAAAACAACGATGGATTATTCGATTGACATGAATTTTATTTATCCGAAAGATAATCTTGTGGCATTACATTTTAAATATGATTTCTGGCATATGACCGCCACGGCTGGCGCGGATGTAGTCCAATCTGGACGTCCAATTTTCGATGACTTTTTCAAACATTTGTGGCCGTATATCGGTAATAATACGGCGAATGTTGTCTTTCAAATGGTCAAGCGTTTGTGGCTTTACCGCATAGACCAATGACTTTACATAGCCCCACAGAAAATAGTCTAGCGGTGTTAAATCACAAGATTTTGGGGCCAATTCACAGGTCCAAAACGTGAAATTAGGCGGTCACCAAACGTGTCTTTCAATAAATCTATTGTGGCACGAGCTGTGTGACATGTTGCGCCGTCTTGTTGAAACCACATCTCCTGGACATCATGGTTATTCAATTCAGGCATGAAAAAGTTAGTAATCATGGCTCTATACCGATCACCATTGACTGTAACGTTCTGACCACCATCGTTTTTGAAAAAGTACGGACCAATGATTCCACCAGGCCATAAAGCGCACCAAACAGTCAGTTTTTCTGGATGTAACGGTGTTTCCACATACACGTGAGAATTACCTTCACTCCAAATGCGGCAGTTTTGTTTGTTGACGTAGCCATTCAACCAGAAGTGCGCTTCATCGCTAAACAAAATTCGCTTATGAAAATCGGGAACAACGGTAATCTCGTTTTGGGCCTATTCGATGAATCTACGCCTTACTTGATGATCGTTTGGCTTCAATTCTTGCACGAGTTGGATTTTGTAAGCACGCAAACCAAGATCCTTCCGCAAAATCTTCCATAAAGTGGATGGACACAGACCCAATTCCTGTGCTCGATGGCGGATGGTCTTTCTCAATGATACGCTCTACAGCAGCAATAGCTTCTTCTGTACGCACCGTACAGCGTCTCTGGGGATGCGAGTTATCAATAAGAGTAAACGTGGTGCGAAAATGGTTAATCGAATTAACTGCTCTGATGGACGATTTTGTCGACGATAAAATGGACGTAGTGCGCGATACGTTTTCCACACAGAACCATTATTTTCGAAATAAAATTGCACTATTTGCAAGCGTTGTTCAGGCGTGAGTCTATTCATGATGAATTGCCAAACCAAACTGAGAATAAATCACTTGACAGCTGTTAAATCGGTCGCCATCTTGAAAAGTAATGCCAACTTAAAGTTCTATACCTCTATAAAAAACACCCTTTAGAATCTACATTTTGATGTTGTTGGTAATGAGTTCAGCAACAAGAAATTTGAATCACACTGTTTAACAATTTCTTTTTCAAAATAATTATAATCTTAATTTAAGGTATAAAAAGTTTTATATACTTTTAACTATTTTGCGTTAACAAAAAAATTAATTTGAAGTTAAAATAAGTTAATTAAAAATTAAAAAAAATAATTTAAAATTAAATATATTTAATATGACACACAAAAAGTTTAAGTTGTGTTGAAAATAATTTAATTTCATTCTAATAAAATTTAATTTGTTTTGAAGAAAATTTAATTTGATTTAAAAAAATTGAATTTGTGTGCAAAAAATTTAATTTGAGACTAAAAACCTATATTTAAATAAAAATAAAAATAAACATTATATAGGTATAACTTAAAAAAACTTTACTTTTATATGGCAAATGGTTAAAAAAGGTCCAGTGATAAAAACAAGAAGAAATTATTCGGTGATCCGCCAATATTTATTAACATTTAAGTTAGGCATAATATTTTTATTTTTGAGGCATACTATTTTTATCTTTGGAAAAAATACTGGTCTCAAATCTGAGGTTGTTAGTTGTAAGTTGATTACTATGTATGGATTTAGTATTTGCTCTTCTATAAATATGGTAAAGTATAGGAATGCCGTTTTTATTTTGTATAAAACCATTACTATCGAGGTATAAAAAGGCCTTAGGTGGTACATAACCAGAATTTAGACATTGTATAATGTATTCTTTATTAGCATAATAAGGTGCCATAATTAGATTATTTTCACTGCAATTCATACATCTTAATATATGATTCCTAATAACATGCAGAATGAAATTGTCAATTCTGTTTACTTTAGCTTTATTATACAGCTTCTTATTCGATATGTATTTAGCATAATTGGTAGCTGGTGATCTACATATTGTCATACAAGTTCTCAAACATTTTCTTTCAAAGATTCTATACTTCTTCATATATGAGAAATATTGAACCATATTTGGCAGCCGTATGTTAAGATAGGGCGAATTAGGCATTGATACATGATTATCTTGACCTTTGGTTTTATATATTTGTAGAAAAATAGTTTCTTATATTTAAAAAAGTATATAAAAAAAGTATTTTTCTTAATAATTTGTATATTAATGTGCTTATTAAAATACAGGAATTTATGAAGATAAACACCTAAGTACCCCACCATTTCCCTGATTGGTATATTCAAATTATCATTAGATTTAATATAAAAGGACTTCCAATTCATTCTAATATTATTGTTACATTTGCCTACAGGAGGTCGAAAGAGTATAGCTTCACATTTATTATTGTTGATTTTGTTGCCAATCAGTAGCATATTTTTGTACAATGTTAAAGTACTTTTGAAGGTTTTCATTAATATTTTTGATATTATCTGAATGGTATATAATGATATCATCAGCATAACCTATAATATTATCTATTTTGTTTAGAAAAGCGTGAATAAATAAATTAAAGAGGCTTGGAGCATTTACAGTTCCTCGTTGCAAACCATTAACAATAATGAATTTTTTGTACTGCATTTGTTTTTATCACAGACTATAAAGGACTTGAGAAACTAGGTCGTAATCCTGACTGAAGGGTTGTAATGACCAATTATGTATATATGTATGTATAAAGAACTTGTTGTTCGACATATTATGTATCAGTATAATAAAATGTATAGGGAATTTTTATTTTAATATTTATATATTAACCCTGGAATCCATATACTATCAACTGCTTTCTCGAAATCAATCAAACAAGCTCCAGTGCACATAGACCTGTTTAAATTCCAATCAATATCAGAAAGTAATAAATGTATTGTGTGGACTGTTGAGTGTCTATATTTAAACCCAAATTGTCTATTGTTAATTAAATGGTTGTCTTTGCAAAGTTTTACTGTATAATTGTTAATAATGGGTGATTTTTTAAGAGCTAATTTTACAAAAAAAAAAAAAAAAAAAACCAGAAAAATGCATGAAATCTTTATTTGAATCGATAGTACGGTCCATATAATTTAATATATGAATGAATAATGTTGTCTTCCAATGCATCAATTGAAGCGGGCTTGTCTGTATAGACATGAGCTTTAACATAGCCCCACAAAAATAGTCTAAAGGCGTTAAATCGCACGATCTAGGCGGCCAATTGACCAGTCCCGAACGTGAAATAAAATGTTCACCGAACTCGCCTCTCAATAAGTCCATTGTTACGCGTGCTGTGTGGCATGTGGCACCGTCTTGTTGAAACCACATGTCATGCAAGTCAAGCTCTTGCATTTTGGGCAAAAAAAAAAGTTGGATATCATCTCACGGTAGCGCTCACCATTCACAGTTAGGTTACGATTCGCAGCATCTTTGAAGAAGTACGGTCCAATGGTGCCACCAGCCCATAAACCGCACCAAACTGTGACTTTTTCTGGATGCATTGGTAGCTTTTGCAATGCTTCTTCACTCCGAAATCGACAATTCTGCTTATTTACGTATCCATTGAGCCAAAAATGAGCTTCGTCGCTGAACACAATTTTTCGATATTTTTTCCATTTCTTGCACCAGCTGTATTTTGAAAGGCTTCACCGCAAAATTTTCCACGTTGTTGAGTAACAGAGGCCCAATTGCTTCGAACGGCTACGAATCGATAATTGATGGTCATCATTAACACTGGCCGATACAGCTGCGATATTTTCTTCAGTTCGCACTCTACGTAAGCGTGTTGGTGGTTTAATGTCCAATAATGTAAATTTGGTGCGAAATTTAGTCACAATAGCCCGAATAGCCGCTTCAGTGGATCGATTAACGTGCGTGAGCTGTTTACACCAGTGTTGCCAAAAAGATAATAGCTAAAAAAAAATCACCCGTTACATGCTTCAAATATCTTGCTTATATTTGGGAGTAAGCTAATTGCCCTTAAATTTCTTGGGTCACTACTGTCTCTATCTTTCTTTGGCAGGACTATAACTTTTGCTGTCTTCCATGCTCTTGGAAAATAAGAGTTGTTAAACATATTATTAAAGAGTATGAGGTATTCTAGAACAATCACTTCAGGAATATTTTTTAAAAAAATATTGGGAATCTTATCAACACCTGTCGAAATTTTGTTCTTTAGGTGAGCAAAGATGTAGTAAAGCGTATGTTTAGATACAAAAAATGTTCATTAATTTCACTGGCCTTATTGGATGAATTAAATGTTGTTACGGTTGATCCATTGTTTTCGAACTCAGTTTTGTTTTCAAAAAGCTGGAGAAACAATTATCAATTTCAACTTGGAGGTTGTTATCAGGATCAATCTCCTTGTGAGAGTGAACTGATCCAAAAAAGGTTCCAATTACATTTAATTTCATAATATCATCTTTCACCAGATTGTCATTACTAGTATTCTCTTTTTCCAAATTAGCAGGATTAATTCCTGAATTTCTAAGCCACCATTCGTTTTCTTGGGGAACTCTAATAAAATCGATATTGGAAGCATGAAGTGACCTGAACTGTTGCTTTACCTCACTAAACATATTAGATGAATCACGCTGGTCGATGTTTCTAAGTTTTTCCTGAAAATGATTATTGACTGATATGCTGAAGTTTTCGTTTATTAGCTTTTTGATTAATTTTAATTTAGTTTTTAATAAATTTAGTGTTACATTCGATAGGAAACATTCTAGTCTATTATGTTTCATGATAATTGAATATATTATGTTATGATAATTATGTTTCATGAAAATCGAATGTAATTTTTTAATTAATGGGTTAGAAAATTTCTCAAAGGAGTTAATGTCTCTAAATTTTGGAACTAATTTCTCTATAGAACTAGTTATAAAATTATTTAATCTCTGCAAATAAAAATCAATTTCGCTGTTCGATAGATTCCTATCATTCGGAATTGATTCATTATTATAATATTCATTTAACACATTCCTCTTGAATTTCTTCCATTTGGTCCTTTTATAATTGTATTTAAAATATGGGGGTTCCCTGATAAATGACATAGGGCTATCATTTCCAACACCTGAAATTATTATTTGCTGTGCATTATGATCACTATCGTAATCCAATGTTGTAAGACAATTAGTCGCAGCAAAACATAGGTCTAAGTACGAACCGCTGCGAGGATATGAGGGCAAAACAGAAGCGTATAAAACACATCTAAACATTATTTCATTGCTTGACATCCACTCTTTTAACTTATTACCTTTTACATTGTGAGTGGTGTTTCCCCAGTCACTATGCTTACAATTAAGATCCCTGCTAATATATACAAGTGATTGGGGTTCTGTAAATCTAAGGATTGAAAGAGTTGAAGTAATTCATATTTTAACATGTTATCATTGTTACCAGAGGGATAGTAAACTGAAATAACAAAAAGCATTCTGTTAGTTAACATTGGAGTCTTTACCACGCAATTTTCCAGACATTTAAATGAATTAATTATACTATTGTTGTGAATGAAGAATTTTATCCCCTTTTTTATTAAAATTGCTATGCCACCATCAGCTTTTGCGTCTTTTCTATCTTTCCGTACCATACTATAGCCCTTAAAGTTTACTTTGTGTCTAGAATTAAGTTTAGTTTCATTTAATACTAATAAGTCCGGATTATAATCGTTTATAAAGTTACTTAAGTCTAATCTTCTACTTAAATTAATTATCGAATAACATTTATTTCAAATATATTTAGTTTCTTTAAAATTATTTTAGCCATTTTGAATAATTAAGATTCTAAAATAGTAAAAAATTGTATCTATTCTAGATACTTGTAGCTGAAGCTGTTTGTTTAAATTTATAATTTGATTAGATAAATTTTGCATAGACTGATTTAGTTGATCCAGAGCAGCCTGAATAGTATTATTGTTTATATTTTGAAAATTATTCATTTTAACAGTGTCTGCAAAGGTAATGTTATCATTAACATGAATGGATGTATTATTTGTTAGCATTTGTAAAAAGTTTTGTCTTTTGGCACACATTTTTTGTTGAATCTCTTTATATTTTTCGCATCCCTTGTACGATGCTTGATGGCCATACTTTTTGCATAGTACACAAAACAACTTTTCATTTTCAGGAACATTTTGTACGAAGCATTTTCCAATATCGTGCATTTCCTTGCATTTAACACTCCTATGTGGTAGAAAACAATTAGCAGCGCTGTGGAATAAACTTTGACAGTTTCTGCATTGTGTGATCTCGGGTTTTCTTAGGGATTCCCAGCGGACACATCTGTATAGCAGAGCCCTTATTTTTTTCAGTTTATTAACTTTACTTTCGTTACTTATTTCAACTAAGAAAATGGGTAATTTGTATCCCTCATTTGATGCCTTCTTTGTTGTAAAAGGGCTAACTTTTTCAAATTTTAATTTTTCACTTTGAAATTTACAAAGTTCTTTGAAAATTTCATTAATATCAGCTTCATAACTTAGACCTTTTAATAGATAACGTTAGTCTCATTCGCAAATGTGCTAAGTCCCTTTTTCAAATTTTACAGGAGACACAAAAAACATTGCGGCTTCTTTTTTATTTTTTATTATTTTTCGATTATTTTTACAAAGTAGCTCTCATTAAATGACCTAGATCAAAAATTAAGAATAATTAAAAATTAATATTCGTGGAGTTAGCATGTGCTGTTAATATTTTTCGTAGTTTTGTGGACTTAGCGTTTTTGCAAACCATAAAATTATAACAACTTTTAACCACATACAGACATTTTTTGGTCGTAAAATATGTATTTTATATAGTGTTAACGTTTTGCATTAAAATCTCAATTTTGGAAAAAAGTGGACTTAACGTCTTTGCGAATTATACTAACGATAAGCCTTTGTTTTAGAAATTTTTGGTGTATACGTAAAAAAACTTGGTTTTACTCTTTTCTAAATAAGATTTTGCTTTACCATAATCATCAATTGATGATATAAATAACGATGTTTTTTGTTACGGAATTCTTTCACATTAAATTCTGATATTTTTAAACCATCTCTGATAATATTAATAAGTTAATTAGGTTCCACATCAAAGATGATTAAAGGTGGAACTTAGTAGACGAGTTTTTATTTTGAATATACTATATATCAATTTTTGAGTTTTCTTTTTTGATATTCCCTTCTTTATTTGTTAGGTTGTTGGAAACAGCATGAGATGTTGATGGGTTATTACGCTCTTGCACATGTTTTTGAAATATGTTTAAACATTCTTTATCGCAGTCATTCTCATTATCAAGTACTCAATAATAATTGGTTTTTAGTTGTTTTGGCAATGTTATATTATTTATATTGCTTCTTCTTTTTCGAACATTCTCCGTTTGATCTACTATTACTTTATTCACTTTATTTAAATTTGCAAAGACGTTATTTGGGATAGAGTTTTGAGCATTAAGCTCACTCATTACTTGTTTTATTATTTTTTGCTAATTAAAAGTCACTTTCTCTTGTATATTTAAATAATACAATTATGAAAAACCGTTACAAGAGCAAAAAAAAAGCTGTATACTAAATAAATGCACATTAAATAAACAAAATTCAATCGATCTCCGCTAAACGTCTGTTGTCGATGACATACACGAAAGAACGGTGGCAAAACCGTTAAATGTTTTAATTACCACAAAATGGGACATTATTCTAAGAAGACATAGTCCTGAACCCCAACGCAAACCGAGATGTACGAATTGCCATAAGACGAAGCATCAAACCGAGAACTGTCCGAGCAAAGGACAGGACGGTCGTCAACCAACCGTCAACCAAATTTGATGAATCGAAAGTAGAATTGAAAGTGATAGTAAAAGAGATTAATGTGTAAGTAAATGTACACTTATGCGAGAGAGATTTGATACGAAATTTGAATCAGTAAACCAATGTTCTATCATTTGGAGGGTTTTGCTCATGGTAAATATAAAAGTACCGACCAAGGTCGACTTAGGATTCTTATGGACGACATATCGCATAATGTCAACGTGTTGATTGTAGCAGACGATCTCCTATGTGAAAACTTGTTACTCGGTAGAGATGTTCTTGTTGACATAGATAGCCGTTTGGTTATAGAAGGTGATGAATGCCACTTGGAGAAGGTAATGAGCCTATCGAGTAATGAGGAAATGAGTCCTGATGAACAGACTAAACTCTTGGACGTGTTAGACGGACATCCAACTGTTTTTGCGGACAACCCTCAAGATTTGGGCGAATGTAAACTTTTCAACATGGATATTAAACTAACCTCCGATGTACCAGTGAACGTTAAACCATATCACATACCGCTTTCTAAACGACCAATGGTAGATGGTCTGGTGAAAAAGTTGCTGGATGCCGACATAATACTACCGTCAAATTCACCTACGCTTCAGATATAGTTTTGGTCGAAAAGAAGAGTAATGAACATCGCTTATGTGTCGAATATTGTGCACTGAACCGTATCACTGCTAAAACGCCTTTTCCGATGCCCAATCTAGAGAAACAATTTGCGCAGCTAACTGGAAACAGATACTTCAAGTCATTAGATTTGCAAATGGGTTACCATCAGATAAAAGTGGAAGAATCTTCTAAACAATATACGGCGTTTGTTACAATGCAGGGCCACTACGAGTATAACAGAATGCCCTTTAGTTTAGTCAACGCCCCATCCGTATTTCAACGCGTGATGAATTTCTTGATAGCTGAAATGAATCCAGGTGATGTGCTAGCCTACTTGGATGAAACTATTGAGGAACGTTTCCAATGTCTGGAAAAGATGCTGGCTTATTCTACGCCTTTTCTCAAAAATCTGTCGTTCGAAGTCGACTTTAAACTGTAGGTCCCACCACTCATGTATAAAAATTAACACACACAACATAAGTGGTGTGAGAAACTGGGACGTTGTACAATGGGTCTATTCGACCTCCGGGTACTGTACTTGTCTTAATTGACAAGTACACGTCCTCTAACCTAACCTAACTCTACGCCTTGACAAATGCAAACTTATGGAACAGGAAATATCGTATCTCGGACATAAGGTTAGTGAGAATGGTATTACTCCTGGAGATGGTAAGATTAGTGACATACGTAATTTTATAACTCCCACGAACGTAACCGAAGTCCGACGATTCTTGGGACTTACTGGCTTTTTCCGAAAATTCATAGAGGACTATTCGCTAATATCCAAGCCACTGACTAATTTACTACGCAAGGATGTCAAATTTGTTTGGGGTGACGAACAGTAAAATGCTTTCCGAAAGCTGATCGAAATATTATGCAGCTGTCCAGTATTATGTTTATAAGATTTTGCTGCCAAACACGAAGTACACACCAATGCCAGTGCAGTTGGAATAGCTGGTGTACTACTCCAGTCTACAGATGGTAAATCATGGAGGCCTGCTTTCTATTTCACTCGCCATTGTACCCCAACGAAATCATCATATCATAGCTATGAACTTGAAATGTTAGCTGTCGTCGAATCCCTTGAAAGATTTCGTATATACGTTTTAGGTAAATCATTCCGACTGATCACCGATTGTTCGGCAATTGCGAAGGCGAAACAAAATAAAGAGATGATACCTAAGGTAGCCCGATTGTGGATGAGGATTCTCGATTATGATTGCGAAATAATACATCGTCAAGGTTCCCGTATGTCATGTTGACGCACTAAGCCGTGCACCCTGACCCAACCCCTCCTGAGATGGACGAGTTCAATCGTATAATGGGTCTGAATGTAGTAGTTGAAGATTGGTTGTTAACGATGCAGATACAAGATCCAGATTTACTGAATATTGTTGCCGTTTTAAAGAAACAAAAATATTCGTCACAGGGAACGCAGCTGAAGCAGGACTACCCTCTGGCAAACGAACGCCTATATCGTAAGCGAGATGGTAAGAAGAAATTTGCTGTTCCTAAGTCAGTTCGTTGGCGAGTGGTTAAGTCTTGTCATGATGATGTTGGTGATTTTGGAATCGAAAAGAATATCCAACGCATACAACAACATTTTTGGTTTCCGAAAATGCGATATTACGTACAAAACTACATTGCATCGTGCATCGAGTGTTGTTACAATCGGGCAAATTCTGGTAAGGCTGAAGGTCGGATGTATATCGGCGAACCCGAACCCATACCCTTCCGCCAGATCCATTTAGACCATTTGGGTCTATTTGTCCTTAGAAAAAGGGGAAATACATACGTGCTGGCGATATCTGATGCTTTTAGTAAGTTTTTAATAGTTAAGCCAGTAAAGTCTACGCAACCAGTTATAATGGCGCTAAACGAGATGACAAGTTATTTTGGTCTGCCGAAAGTTATTTTGTCCGACAAAGGCACTGCATTCACGTCAAAAGCATTCGAACTGTATTGTGAGCAGAATAAAATCAAGCACGTGAAGACAGCCGTACGCAACTCCAGGGCCAACGGCCAAGTATAAAGGGCTAATGGCATAATCCTATCATATTTGCGTATTGCAGTCGAAACAAAAGGTGATTGGGATCTTGCGTTGAGAGATCTTCAATGGAGTGCTAACTCGCAGCGGAACGCCTCAGGGTTTATCCCCAACGAATTAGTTTTTGATTTTAAGTTAATAGACGTCATTGAAACTGAACCTTATATTCCTATTGCGGAAAAGCGTGAGCTGGCAAACATCAGCGTCACCAACGAGAAAAATAAATGGAAGGCACGTTTTTATCAGAAACAGTCCAAACCTACTTTATATGAAATAAACGACCTAGTGACGATTGAGAATGAACCTGCAGCAACGGGCGAGTCCAGAAAGCTAGAACCCAAATATAAAGGACCGTACATCATTTCTCGAATACTTGATAAAGATCGAGAAAATTCTTTTCTGTATTTTCTTCATAAAATATTAAACCATGGTGCCGAAACTTGCCTGAATTGGATTTTGATGACACCGGCGACTATGGAATCGTGGACGATCCCAGGTCAGGATTGGCCGAACTGTCACATCATCCCCCGAATACAACTCTGTATTATTCATAAGGAATGTCAAATGAAAGAAGAGGAGAACAATGATTCTTTTTGTGGCAGCAGACAAGTGCAGTCGTGTTTCTTAAAATCGTTTTTTTTTCTTATTGTTTAAATTAAATTGTTTGGTTAAATAAATATTTTGTATTTTTGTTTATAAATAATATAACGTAATTGTTTTATTGGTAACTAATGTTCGAAATAGAATTGGCGTGTGACAGGAGAATTTTGAAAAAAATATTAAAATACTATTAAGAACTTAATCAGTAGTGTAGAAAATAGAAAGCTTAATTAAGTTTTCAATAAAAGTAAGTAAATTAACATGTAATTAATAAAATATTTATATTTGTCCCTTTAAGAGGAAAATAATTAAATTTACCTTATAATCATATAGTGCTCGCTAAAAGTACTTGAAAAGGTAAATAGATCTTCGAAGGGAACTTAATTGATTATAGTAATAGTTTAAGAAATACCAAAAAATTTGGGACACACTGTATGTTACTTTAAAAATTATTACAATTTTCGATGTAGCATTTTTTTATTTTAAAATATTGAGATTATATTTTCGTTTAATAGGCTTGGAACTGGGTGTTGCTGAAGGTACTCTTATGAAAATAATTTGTGACGCTACTGGTCGCAAAATTGATTTTATTAAATCGCAAACGCATTTAACTGGTGACTTGGGAATAGTTGCAGAACAATCAAGAATGGCTCAAAAAATGATGTTTAAACCAGCTCCTCTGACTGTAATGGGAGTTTTTAATAAATTAAAAGAAATAGCTAAAGCAACTGGTAAAAACAAACTAACATCCATTAAGGATGTATTTATAGCATGTCGTAGCTCTGAAGCCAGATTTTTTATTAGATCGCTAATAGGAAAACTTCGCATCGGCATTGCTGAACAAAGTCTACTTAATGCCTTATCAACTGCTATCGTTAAGGCCCACTATCTAGATACAATAAAAATGATGAATGAGGATGCCTTTAAATCGAAAGTAGATGAAATTGCAATGATTTTAAAATCCACACAATGGTAAGTATTGTGACTCAAAATTAATTATATATCTTTTTTAAAGTGAGCGTTGTCGAAATTTTGAAAAGTAAAGGATGATTCACAAAGCATTAACTAATGTTTTATGAAATTAAAAAAGTCAAAGTAACCCTAAAATTAAATCCTTGTGGTTTTGGTTTTTGTTAAATATCGACAAACTTCTGCTTAACTTCAGTTATTTTTCCCACAAATATTTTGTTTGTTTTACTTTAAGTTGTTTGCTTTATTTTTTGCCTAGTAAGTATAACAGTTCAATTAACAGTATATATATTTACATATATATAGGGACACATACGATCATGCAATCAAAGAGGTGCACCGTGTCGTGTGATTCTTGTTTGCATGATGGGCAGCGATCCAGGGTCCTCAGAATAATTTTCGCCCTATAAATGTTTAAGAGCCCATCCTGATCTCAGCTGCGCCTGGATAGTTATAGTTACTCTGGGTAGTTGCCTTTCACTTTCCGATATTGGCGGTGGATGTTGATTTAGAACCCTGTTGTTGCTGGCGAAGTCGCCGTAGTCTAGTAGGTAGTGTACTAGCTTATTAGAGATAAGGGCGCTGTGCAAATCCCAGGTCAAAAATCAAAACGAAATATGAAAAAATATTTCTTCGGCGACTTCCTCTCAGCAGATTTCTGGCAAAAACTCTGAGAGTAAATAGAATTGACATGAAAAGTTTCTCAAAAATCTGTCGTTCGGAGTCGACTGTAAACTGTAGGTTCCACCACTCATGTATAAAACTAACACACATAATCCTGACTGAAGGGTTATGTATGTGTGGCTTAGTTTGTCCATTGTTGCCGTAACTGTCGATTGGTGTAAGGAGCGTTGTGCCTCCCTCGTGTCTTGTGCGGCGAGGAGATGGGTCGTCCATGACTATATGGTGGTTGGGATGGGAGGGTAAATAGTAGGCCACCAGATACTGTTTCGTAAAGAGTTCGTTGTGTTGCCTCACTGACAGTATTTGGCACTCTTCGTGAAGATGATCTACACTTACACTATATCCCGTCGCGATACGTAATGCGTAGTTCTGCGTCGTTTGTTACGCGCGCCATTGTGTATCACTCAGGAATGAAGTACAGATTGGAGCAGCATAATTAAAGAGGGAGCGTCCTTGTAGGTGGTAATGATTGTTTCCTTGTCCATTCCACATATAGTTTATGATAGCGTCTTCAGGATCCTATTTCTCGTCTTCACTTTGCTGTTGGTGTTGGCCGTATGGGAGCAGAAGGGAAGGAGACTGTCGAAAGTTACTCCAAGGATCCTGGGGTTATGTATCGTGGGTATGATGTTACCTTCCACAGCGAGGTTGAGTGGTCTCATCACTTCTTTCGTCCACAACGTGAATAGAGAAACGTATGATTTGGAGCTGATAGCCGTAAGTTCCTATTTCGGAAGTAGTCTCCTATGGTCCCCAGATAGTCTGTAATCCTAGCACTTATGTCATCTATGCTTACACCTAGTTGTAATAATTAATAAATGAGAATTTAAACAAAAAACAGCGGCGACCCTCGATTTTGACAGCAACAGACAATATCGTCTTCAATACAAATGTATATGTCCGCCCCGGACATACGAAGCATCGGAAAACCCCTGAATTTCTATTGTACAATCATGCCGAAAATCTACCAAACGAGGTATTTTAATCTCATTAATGAAACCATATTCATTGAGAAATTGTTTACACTCTGAAACATTTTCGAGGTCAAAAGTTCATTCCAACCAGTTTTGGACCTAACCATCTAGTAGAATCGAAAAGTTTACCTTTCCCTTTTTCGTAAAATTCTCCTTGATCTCGATTGTCGCTCTGGTAAAAAAATGATCAGACTTCCGGGGTATTGATAGAGCTAATGCCTTCAAACTCTAAAAAATCTTCCCTTAGCAAGTGGTTGAGAATCCAACGGATGACGATACCATTCTTATTTGGTCTCGAGCCTCTATCGGCTTGGAAGCATCATGAGCTCCAGCTAACGCATCATCTACGTATATCATTTCTCGTCAAATTTCGAATGTCAAAGACCATTCTGAGTAACCGTCATCTGCGAGTTGGAGCAACGTTCTTATTACAAAAAATAGAGCGCAATTTACCCCAAAAACAGTTTCAATTCGAAATCTTCTATCCCTATATTTGACTCTGCGAAACACTATTCGCTGATACCTTATTTGACCAGGGTCTAAGATAATTTGCCGATACATCTTCTCAGCGTCGCCATAATAAACATATCGGTAAAAGCGCCATCTAACAACGAGAAGGTCTTCTGTACAACAGGCCAAATCGGCCAAAATCTTATAAAAATAGAATGGTGAGTGAAACGGTCCTAATTGACTGTACAGTCATAGTATTAAGAATTTCAAAATAGTTTTCGTTATGGTCGGGCCTTATTTGGGATCGGAGCTATAGCCGGCGAAGCTAACTTTTTTCATGTGACCGAAAAAAGTGCTCTAAATAAGTCGGTCAAAATTTTATAAAAATAGAATGATGTAGGAAACGGATCTGGTGGGCTGGATAGCCATTGTGTCAGGTATTCTAAAACAAAGATACAGTGAGCGCCATAAGTGAGTCAACACTTTTGTTTTTAAGTATAAAACAGTTTTGTTCTTAAGTATAAAAAAACTTCCTTTATCATGAATTGTTGTTTTTGTTTTAACATTTTATAAGTAATAAATAAACTTTTATTTTTGGAAATTTATTCGACTATTCTCATTTACTTTTCTCGCTATCCTAAGAAAATGAATTATTTCAGCTAAGCTTTTTTAACTATATTGTGTAAGTACTATTTCACCAATCGAAATAATAATATTTATTAGTTTTGTTTACAATTTAAGGGTCATTATTAAAACTTGCCGTTAAACTTGGGGTTAGTTAAAGGTACCTTTAGTTAAAGGTACCTTTAGCTAAAGGGAACTGTAAAGTTATCTTTAACTTATTTTCGTTATTACAACTTACAGATAAAAATTTTCAAAAATATGTCAGTGCCGGAGCAATGTCGATAAAACTGCTCAATTATACAAGTTTTTTTAACGCAGTGGTAACCGCGGGCTTCGTTATTTTGTTGTATATGCTCATTTTGTTTAAATTTGAAATTTCAAACATAAAGTGACCTTTAAATGTTAAAGGTAGGATGATCCTCCCTTTAGCTTAACGATCACTTCTATCTTATTGGGTACTCAAAACTTCAAAACTTCCCTTTAGTTAATGACAAGTTGTAATAATGGCCCTAAGACTACCAATTATTTTTGTTTCTTTTAGCCAATGTCCTAACTACAACAAAATTATACCAACTTTATTGAAATTTGGAGTTGAACAACTACAGGAACGGTGCCCAATGATTCCGGGAATACCCATTAAACCAATGTTGGCTCAGCCTACTAAGGGCGTGTCAGATGTTTTGGAGCGATTTGATGGTCTTAATATCACATGCGAGTGGAAATATGATGGTGAACGTGCTCAAATACACTGCGATGAAAATGGAGTCGTTTCAATTTTTTCAAGAAACCAGGAAAATAACACGTTAAAGTATCCTGATATCTTAACTCGAATTACCAGTTTTGCAAAATCTAACGTGAAATCTTATATTATGGACAGCGAAATTGTAGCTTGGGATGCAGATCAGAAAATCATTCTACCTTTTCAAGTTTTATCAACACGCAAACGTAAAAATGTAGACGTAAACGAAATTAAAGTTCAAGTGTGCGTATATGCTTTTGATTTATTATATTTAAACGGTAAACCATTAGTTCGCAATACCTTTGCTGAAAGAAGACAAATAATGAAAGACAATTTTACTGAGTTGGAAGGAATTTGGCAATTTGCCACTGCTGTGGATACTAGAGATATTGATGAAGTTCAACATTGCCTTGATGAATCTATTAAAGGTAATTGTGAAGGTTTGATGGTGAAAACATTACACAAGAATGCAACATATGAAATTGCTAAGCGATCGCGGAATTGGCTCAAACTTAAAAAGGATTATTTATCTGGATGTGGCGATTCATTAGATTTAGTTGTCATTGGTGGTTATAGAGGTAAAGGAAAACGCACTGGCTGCTATGGTGGATTTCTCCTGGCTTGTTATGACAATGAAAACGAGGAGTACCAAAGTATTTGCAAAATTGGAACAGGTATTATTTTTCACTAATTAATAGCTACTAACGTCTTTATATCAACAGCAGAAGAATTTCACTTACATCAATTGTAGCATTACCGGTTATGAGTACGCATTATATATAGGAATTTTTTTGTAATTAATTTCATATGGTTTCTAAGATATCTACTATGAGCATAAAGCCTAGAAAAGAAATTGCACATTCAACAAATGTAGGGAAGATTCTGATGTTGCAAAGTTTTTATTGCTTGTAAACAAAAAATATACGTTTCTGAAAGCTTTAAAAATTAATATTCAAATAGACCATATTTTTTTATTGCCTCTGTCCGTTAACCGCTTGTCATTATCATAAAATTTATATTTTATTTCCATATGTCTTCTTTCTTACAATAAAAATTATTTCGTATACTTAGGTTAATAACGATTGGCTAGTTCATCACATAGGGGTGCACCGACTATTTCATTCAGAATTTAGTCGGTTTTTTATACTGCACTCAGCAATATTATCTGTTTTCAAGTTTTACCTCATCTTTTTTCATACTATTTAAAGATAATTCATTCTAAAATGTCTGTTGATCAACCCAGAATGTAGTATTTGTTAGGGGGTAGGTATAAGCATAGACATTTACAGGATTGTAATATCTTCTTCTGATTAGTTCATTAGCAACAACAAGCATGCTTTGTGTTATAAAACACTATAATACAATTATAATTCATACTGTATATGAATATATATGATATTGTATACCCATATATATTACCCTAAGCACTATTAATTCGTACGCAATTCAATTTTATTTGGTACAACGCCTTAAGAATTACATTTTCTGAAAGTTTTATAAAATAATTCTAAATATATATATATATATAGTTTTACATTGGTCTATTTATTTATTGGTCTATTTTATTATTGATTTTTTATTTATAACTACTATTCCACATTATTGTTGTAATATTAACGGTACATATTCCATTGAAATTCATTGAGACGGTTTGTTGAGTTTACTTCATTTTAGATTTTTTTGTGTAGCCTCCTTTGGGAGTATATTCAGATTATATATGGCGCTACATATTGTTCAATAATGTTTTTGAGTTTTTGGGTCTATACCATCTTACGTTACTCGAATAAGTGTTCACAATTCTTTCAAATTTGCGGGAGTGCGGAGTGAGAAAATCAGGTGATTGCGACGGGAGAAGTTTATCTGTATGCTCATGTTCATTATCATATTGGATAACGTAATGTAATCATTCAGCGCAAAGTGAGTTCTTACGTATGATTGAGCAGTCATCCTATCAACTACTCTGCAGATAACTCTCTTAGCTGACATGCAACTCCATACCAGCAAAGAAAATTGTATCCTGCCTTTTACCATCACCATTCCTTGTCATCCGACCCTAGACAATTAATTTAGAGCTCACCTGACCAAGTAATCTTCTCCCAGTCCTCTGTCGCCCATAAATAATATGACTGTGCAAAGTTCAAACGGATTTGTTGGTGCATTTTGGTGAGCGTTGGCATTTTCACTTTGACACGTCCTTCCAAACCAACTCCTCGTAGTGTATTTTTTTTTTTAAGAGAAATGTGAATATTTTCATTTTATGTAAGTTATATGTCGGAGTTTGAGATGTCTTAAAATGCTCCGTTCTGCGGTCTCGGATAATATATTTCTTCTGCCTCCTTGGAACGGCACTCTACCTACTCTGGATTTGGAAATATTCAAAAGCGACGAAATCTCACTACAGAGTTTACTTTGACGTTAAGGGTAATTTTTTGAGTGCAAGTTTAAACTCAAGATTAAGTTAATCTTCAGTTAAATTTAATCTTCAGTTAACTGAGTTTTAATTTTTTGATGGAGTTTAACTGGAGATTACCTTGTAGAGCTGCCACTCTTATAAGCGAAAATTTCATAGTGTTTCACAACAATTTGCTTTTATATACAAAGAAAACTAACAAACAAAAGCTGAATACTATTGATCTTTATGTAAAAATATTATTTTCTTAATATAATAAATAAATTAAAACTGTCTATTTGTGTTTTATATAATTCATAGTCACTTAAATATTTGTCTTATTCGGCTTTCCCTCACTTAAAAGCTTTTTTTTAAATAAAATTTGTCAACTACAACCAACGTTGGTGGTTAACCGTAAGGTTAAACTCAAGATTAAGTAAACTCAAAAACTGAAAACGAAGTTTAACTGCCGATTAACTTAATCTTGAGTTTAAACTGACACTCAAAAAATGGCCCTAAAAGTAATGAACATATTTAATGAAAATATAAAACAAAATAAATATAAACTTTCGAAAAGTTGGATAAATTTTTTAATGAAAAACACGAGTAGTTTCCACAAGGAATAAACTCAAAAACGGTCCCAGTGGCTGATTACTTTTTTTTTTTTTTTTTTTTTGATAACTGTTCATATCAAGTACCGTAAGTAAATAGTAAACAGTTCTTTGAGTGATTATATATACATACTATGTACAGCTTTATGTAATATTATACTAGTGGTACTACATGGTTTAAATTTCATTTCATTATATGTCCCTTCGTCGCCGTGGTGTAGTAGGTAGTGTGTTGGCTTACTATTCGTAAAGCCCGGGTTCGTATCCCAGGTCAGACATCAAAAAAAATGAAATATGAAAAAAAAAAATATTTCTTCGGCGACTTCCTCTCAGCAGATTTCTGGCAAAAACTCTGAGAGTAAAATAAACTGCCATGAAAAAGTTTCTCAAAATTCTGTCGTTCGGAGTCGACGTTAAACTGTAGGTCCCGCCACTCACGTATAAAATTAACGCACACAACATGAGTGGTGTGAGAAGCTAGGCCGTAATCCTGACTGAAGGGTTGTAATGGCCAATTATGTATGTATGTATATGTCCCTTCAGGGACTGTCAGCTTGTGAGTATAAGTGCTATGAGCCTGAGAGCGAAACCGGCTGTAGCGCAGCCATTGGTAGGGCCTCCATGCATATCGAGGCTAAGAACAGTCTACAACTTTACAGTGTAGCGTCGGTCCGCAGAATAAACGACTCCAAGCATGACGTCAACATCATTTAGAGATCTTAGACGTCTCATTTATTTTTTATGGCTGAAAGTACTGTCCGATGACAAACGCTAACTTTTCAGTCATTTTTTTTGAGGAGTGTTTTCAACTTCAATTGAAATTTTCTTCTTTTTTTATTAATGTTTATTTTATCACAAATTGCAGGAAAAAGTTTCACAAGAAATTTTTAAATATATTTACACACTTGAGCTTGAATACTAAAAAAATTTTGTAAATAGAATACAAATAAGTCTTAAGTAACGGTAATTTAAAACCATAAAAGCGAATCATGTAAAACGGAGTATTTGTAAGTAGTGTTTTCCTTCGCTGTTTTAGTCGACTGTGAGAGACGTTATTGGCAGCGAAGGAAGCAAATTGGATTAAAACAAACAGAATTTGGTAGATTATAAATAGGAATTTGAAACGTCACTTAAACAAAACGAAAATGAAATTAAACAGCTTTTAGAAGCCATTGAAAAACGGTATGACGAAATCATTGAATATCGAAGATCATGTGAACAAAAGGTCGAGGAGATATAAAATATTTAATAATGTAAACGAAGTTAAAAACAACAAAAAGCTATAAAAATCGGTGTAAAAAAAATTGTGCGACACTCTTGACAAATGCCAATTTAAAGTTTATTGAAATATAGAGAGGAAACAAAACACTGTCCAACATGCATTAACAATCATACCGCAAAAAACTAAAGTAATTGGCTCCCTGTCAGAAGGAATAATAATATTATTATTTCTTTATTAGTATTAAAAATACTTTTTAAAAGCAATTGTACTACGATTTCATCACATATAAAATTTTCTAATATTACATATTTTTACATGTTATATTTTACAAAAAAAAAAAAAAAAAACAATATGTTTCTTATATGTATATATTAAAATTACGTTCCATTTTCACATTATTTGGTAGGGAGTTGTAAAGTTGAAAACCATTATAAAATAGTGACCGCTGCATTGCAGATGATGATACTCTTTCGATTCTAAAATGTTCCGCATTTCTAAGGTGGTAAGGTTGGGAATCTCTCACTTATGATATTTGCTCGGTTAGGTATTCTGGTGCTTCACCGTTTTTAATTCTGTGTATGAAATTTCGTGTTCAATTTAAGCCGTTATTCTACATTTAACTATTTAAGTGATTCAAGCATGAAGTGGATCAACGTACATATATCTGTTGACTTTAAGTAGGATTCTCATTGCTCTATTTTATAATTTTTGCAATCTTTCGATTTGATGAGCTGTGCAACATGTGAATAATATTGTCGAACTGTATTCGAAATGAGGCTTTATCATTGTGTGGTATATATTAATCGCCGTTAAAATTGAGACTTGGTTTGTTATTCGTTTAAGAAAACTAATCTTTTTGCCGATCTTCTTACATATGTAATCAATATGATTTTTAAATTTTAAGTTTCTATCAATAATAAAGCCTAAATATTTTATTTGGTTCACTTTTTCTATTATTTGATTATTTATTTTAAAAATTATATTGCTGTCTAAATTTACCTCTATTATTTTTGTTTTACTTTCATTTAATTTAAGTTTATTATTTATTTGTTCATATTCTTCCGTAAAAATAAGCGTATCGTCAGCATATAAAACTATTTCGCACTTGTTCAATATGTACAGAATGTACAGAATGATTATGGTGTAAGGTTCCAAATCTTAAAGAAAATAAAACAAAGGTCATGGAAATAAATTCATGACATGGTAATAATGTCTCAGATTTTATAATAAACAAAAAACTAAAATTTAATGGGCATACATACACTATACGTGTAAAAACACTGGGAAGAAAACCATACATAACATAACTTGTCTTTACAACCCTTCAGTCAGGATTACGACCTAGTTTCTCACAGCAAGAAAATCGGTTTTCTTAAAATATCGAAACCCAACCACTTTGAAGTTGGGTCAACATTTTTATATATATACAGCAATAATTCTAATATGTGATAGATATACACGTGTAAATTAAATATTGGACAATCTCAAGTGACGAAATTCAAAGCAGAGCTTAGAAGTAAAATGAGTCGCCAGAATATCTGTGAGAGCAGATAAAGTATGTGGATGATACTCAACCATACGCACTCAGAAATGCCGATGACTTCTACAGAAGTTTTCTTTAATACTAACACAAAGACCATTATTCTACAATAGTTTTCAATTATCTAATACTTTACCGAATAATACAAAAAATTAAAGAAGTTATTATATACTATATATTTGAAAAGATGTGAAACCTTTCTTATGTATCGCCATTGTATTGCAATATATAAAAACGGGAATAAAGTGAGAGAAAATAAAGTCATTCATAATTCACAATAAGAAGCAAAGTACAATAATATGTGGAACAAAAGAAAATACTAAAATACTCTCAGTGATAGCTGTAGCTGTAGTTTTGGGCTCGAGATAATCATGGAAGTGGGGATGCGCTTTAGGAGGTATGTGTGTATAGTGTTGCAGTAATGACTCGTCTATTTTCGGTGGCGGAAAGTTAAACTTTTTTCTTTAATTTCCAACCGCCAAGTGCCCACCACATTGTTACTGTCGTACGCTGGAACCATTTGAAAGTCCTGGTTGGCGATGATCGGTGGGTAGTTCAAGGTTGCACTAAGAGCGTAAAGGAGGTATTAATGTCCCCTTGTAAGCGTCCTTACGGAACATCGTGTGTTGTTTTGCTTCACATTTTTGGCACCAATTTTCCGATTCGGATCAGTATCTGTTATGCATCTACGCGATATAAATTAAACAATATATATGCCTTGTAACGTATACTCTTTGGGATATGACTATGTTTCGAAACTGCACACAGTACGTAAGGCGGTGATTTTTGAAACTTAACTGACATGTGTATAATACAATTAGGGCATGTTTTGACTTAGCCTTTAAGATGGTGTTTCAGCTAAAATTTTGATTTATTAATTTAATTTTTGAGTACAGCAGATACCAGCGTTTAATAATGCTATTATTAGTCTGTATTTCTGCAACGCGACCTCTAATATTTTCCGAAAATAATTTTCTTAACCCACTCACTCCGTAACTGTAGCAAATCTTCTTTAATAAGAACAAAGTCGTAAGTTATACTTTTCCCTTCTCCATTTCCTTTTACGCTGCAACTCAGGTTAGGTTAAGTTAGGTCGGAGTGGAAGCTCTGATATCAAAAAGCTTACTTGAGCACGCATAGCGGCCCGTTGTGATGCCACAGGTGAAAGCAGTCTCTGTACTGACCAAGTTCTGCCAAAACCAGGGAAGAGGAAGAAGTTGGTCAGCGCAAGGGCTGCACATCAAAAGGACTACCCTACTCTGGAAACCGGCCAGAAGGTTTGATAAACGAAGCTATATCCTTGACATCAATAGATGATAGCTCCATCAAGCTGACAAGAAATGGAGAGCCAAATAACCTATATCTGCACCTGGCAAGAAATGGGTACTGACAAAGAAAGTGGATAACAGTCTCCTCTTCCTCAGCGGATCTGCACCCACTGCAGAAGTCGTTAAATGGGAGCCGCATCCTTTCCGCGTGTCTACCCATAACACCATGACCTGTAAGCATGACCACTGTGATTGAGATAATGCCATGACCAAGTCCAAGTAACTGGTTGGTACGCCTTCTATCCAACAAGGGCCAGGAGAGTCTAGCGGTGGAGCGGGACTCATTGACCCAGGATAGGTTGGCGTCTCGAAAGAATTTCCGCATTCCAACATTACCGAGGTAAGTGGCATGCCCAAGTCGATTGAAGAGGATTCCGGAAGGAGTGCACCAGCTCTGGCGAGCTCGTCGGCCCTGAAGTGTCCCGGAATGTTACTGTGCCCGGGGACCCAGACCAGTGAGACACTAAAGCGTCCAGAAAGAAGCGACATTCCCTAACGATCCTGGAATTATTCACAAAACTTGAAAGAGATCTTATGGTGGCCTGACTGAGACAAGACCGAAACGTGGCTGAAAGGAGCACCGCCCCTTTCCCGGCCCGGCCCGGTAAATGACCATCACCTCCGCCTGAAACACGCTACAGTAATCCGGCAGTCGGAGAGAGATGCTTAGGTCCAGTTTGCCAGTATATATTAGCTTTTCCAACGACATGTAAAGAATGGTCATATGACCTTAAATAGATTCCAACGTTACAGAAAAAATATGTTTTCCAGAGATGTACTCGACGCTTCTGGAAAAGCAATGAGTGTTCCTCAAGTAGTGACCTGGAGCCAATTGAAAAAGTTGGAAGAGGTTTTCAGACAATGGGGCAATTGGATGCGTGTTAAATACGTATAAGTAAGATTTAGAATCTTAAACCTTAGATTGCCGGTTACCTTTTTCAAATGGGAAAGACCCATTTGAGCAGTGAATCTGTCAAAGCAGGCAAGAAACAGACAAGAACTGCTACATGATCATTTACATTAGAAGGTCTTAATGTAAATAGACTAGCGAAGTCGACAACGCTGTACGTAAATGACGTAAACCTCTTATGTGGAATTCTTCCGTTTATATCCGTTTGTGTTTATACATTGTACAAGTTTTGCAATATCTGATAGGATAGCGAAGGAATTACACAGACCAGAACAAACCAAAATGGGAGAACGCGACTACACCGATGAAGCCCTAACACTTGTCAACCAGCTCAAGTTGCTAATGAATCTGTGGAGAGTCGACGTCGGCTCTCGTCACAGAATTCATACCATCAAAGAAGCCCCTGCCAAGGGTCCTCAACCTACCAAGGGCTAGGCAGTTACAAAGGTGCTCGATAGTCTTCAACTCCTCATCGCAACATACCCTTCAATAGTCCGGCTGGGATTTGTTTCAGATCTCCGTCAGCGACTTAATCCCGCAGTGCCCTGTGATAAATCCTATAATTAACCTTAAACTGGCCTTATCCATGCCCAGTAGCCAACCTGTTCTTACACTGTCTATAGCAGGCCATAGACATCGAGAAACACTACAACCCGGTACACTCCCCAAACGCCTCTGCTCTTCCTATCTGACCCATCCGTCGATGAGTCCGTAGAGGTGGCAGATTGAAGGGTCAGGAGGTCGCCCTCAGAAAGTGAACCTAACCTAGCGAAAGCATCCGCCGTCTCATTGCCCAGTATTCCGCTATGACCCCGAACCCAACATAGATGGATACGGTTTAGTCTAAAAGTCATTAACGACTCCTTGCATTGGGCCTTAGGGCAGCCTGACTGTCAACGGAGATCATGTAGGATTCCGAAGCGGGGGCACCACCTATGGCCCCAACAGCCTCCAAGATTCCGAAAATATCCTCCTGAAACACGCTTCAGTCATCATTTAGCCTGAAGTGAAGTTCATGACCGAGTTCCCTACAGAAAACCACAGCACTTGTACTTCCACCTAACTTAGAACCATCTCTGAAGATATAAGTATTCTTAAACCAGGCAGGAACATAGCCTCAGGCATAATATAATCGGTGGCTTTTTCCGAAAGTACATACCTCCCATCAGGAAAGACGACATTCAGAACTCTGGAGTGACATATCGAGCGCTGTTTCCAACAGCCCGATTCCCTTAGACGTATGGCACTTCGCGCCGCGCACCGCTTGACATATAAATCAAGCGGAGTCAGGCAGAGCATAGTGTCAAGAGCAGCCTGAAGGCAACTCTTCCTCACTCCAGTGATACTCAAGGAGGCAATTCACCGAACCTTATCTACGATTTTCCGTTGAAAACTCTTATCTAAGGCACCACCAAACAACGCAACCATAGGTAATATCCGGCGGAAGACCCCAGCTCTTACCTATAGAGTTCCTACAGTGGTAGAGAGCATTCAGTCCCTTGTTCATTCTTTCCCCGGTGTTTCGTTTCCAGTTCAGCTTGCTGTCCAGGACAACACCGAAGTACTTGACCTCAGAAAACAAAGGAAGCTCCCTACCACCTAAACTCGGCAATCTGAAGGTTTCAATTTTTTACCTACGCGAAAACAAAACGAGGTCTGTCTTATTCGGATTTATACCCAGACCACAGTTCGTAGCTCAAGAGGATAAAATTCTAAGACCAGACTTCATCAGTTCTCCCAGCGTCGAAGAAAATTTTCCACCCACCAGAATAGCCACATCATCGGCGTATGCCACAACTTTAAAGCCTCTACTCTCTACAAGCTTCAAACCAACATTAGCAACCAAGAGGCACATGAGAGGAGATAGCACCCCCTGCGGTGTATCCCTGGTTGTACGCTTGACGATAGAACATCTATCCAGATTCGATCGGATTAGTCTATTACCCACCATTGCGGTAATAAACCGCACCAGAAAATCTATGGCATGTATATCCGTTTGTGAATTTTCAATAGATGAAGTGGTAACATTATTGAAGGCCCCCTCAATATCCAGGAAAGCCGACCCCTAGCCAAATTCTCCTCAACAAAACACGTCACATCATGTAGAGCGCTCTCAACCGACTTACCCTTAATGTAGCATGTTGCGACCTACTCAACAGAGACCGGTCCATGTTTGACCTCAAATATAGATATATGTGTCTCTAAAGCTTTCAAAAGAAAGGATGAGAGCGATATCGGTCTTAGGCAAAAAACTAGAAACTATAACTATAATTCGAATATTGCCCGTTTACCATCAAGTAATGTACCTACGTCAAAAAACTAATAATCTCCAATAATTTTCTGAATATTATATACCAAAATGTACGTGGCTTAAATTAGTACGGACCTTTTAATTAATAACCATGATCTTCATTGAAACCTGGCTTACTGACGATAGTTTTAATGCTGAAATTCTTTGTCAGGCATGTTCTGACAATCGCACGATTTGAAATCACAAGTGATTTTAAAAACGCAAAATTTATTTCAGGGTGTTCTGAAACTCACGCGTTTTACTTGCGATCTTCGATTTTGCGAAGTCGTTTATGAAAAAAATAAAACATGTTTTAGCATTACAAATAAAAATCAAAACATCAAAACTAAAAAAATAAATAGAAAAATGCCTACAGGTTTTTTTAAAAAATTAATTTGTTTAAAAAAGCTGCAAACCAGAAAAGAAAAATTAAAAGGACGTGTCCTGAAGGATTATTCTAACCCATTAGACGTTCCGGAGCAGAAGAAAGCATCAAAAATACATTTCTATCAAAAGTTAAAGATTCTAGGAGTAATTGGATCGGGAGAGGGCACCTATGTGAGGAACTTTATTTTTGCAGAAAGGGGTTTTATAGTTTAAATGTGTTAATTGTATGTACTCCTATATGAAAGTTATTTTTAGAATTTAAAACAATCAAAGTGATTACTGTGCATGTAGACTTGTGACCACCAAATGAGGATACGAGCTGTTTGCGCATCTAGACCTGGTTCATGTCCAATGCTTTTGTGTGGAATTTAAGTAACGCCAATGAATTTTACTTAGAAAAATATTCTAATGGAGACCGTGGTTACTGGTTGCTGGCCGATTCAGCATATGCCCTACAGCCGTGTTTTAGTACCGTGCGTTCGTTTAAATCGCCAAATGACGCAAAAAATTGGTTAAAAATAAAGCAAGTTTTTAGCTTGGTATTTTTATTTAGAAAAGTGTAAAATTTTTATCATTTTTTGTTAAGAAGTTTTGCTTGAACAAATTTTCATCAGTTCACTGCAATATACTTTTGTGATTTGAAATCGCAAATTTTTAGCGTTAAGCGTTTTCCAGAACACCTATTTGGCGATTTCGAATCGTATAAATTTTTTTTTAGCGATTTGCGTTCGCCGAAACACCCTCTTGGCGTTTTTAAAACGAAAACGCAAAATTTAGGCGATTTGCGTTTTTCGAACATGCCCGTATGACAATTATCAGAAATATCGATTCAACCGCAAGTCGCGTAGAGGAGGTGGTGTTCTAATTGCAGTCTCTTCATCACATCCATCTGAACAGTTTGTAACCCATACATCTAATATTGAATTTGTTGCTGTTGCTGTACTTTACTTGTTCATATGTTCCTTCTGATTCAAACTCTGCTGTTTACTCTGATCATGCTGACGCAATAACATCTGTTGTCCAATGTGCTAAAAATGTGATTCTGTTTTTGTTATGGGTGATTTTAATCTACCCTCAATTGCTTGGAAACATGTACCTGATATGCCTTATTTAATTCCGATTAAAAATAAGACTTGCCATGACGAATTCCTAAATGATATTTTTAGACTATCACTGTATCAAATAAATTCACTTTGTAATGACTTTGGAAAAATATTGGATCTTGTATTTGTTAACGATGTTAGTCACTGTAGTATTTTACGTTCTGAACCTGTAACTTTGCCTGAGGATCGATATCATCCGACTTTAAAAACTAAATTTTTCTTTCCAACTAATTTCAAAGCTAAGCCTTCTAAAGTTAGTAAAGTCTACTGTTTTAATCAAACCAATTACAATTTATTTAATGACATGTTGAGGAACACTTGTTGGATGAAATCTTATCTGTTCCTGTTAACAATGATTCTGATATTGACTTGATAATTTCTAACTTTTATAAGAAAGTGCATTCAATAATTGAAATTTGTGTTCCCTTAAAACCTTCGTATACTCTAGTTGGTCCACCATGAAATTCTAAACGACTGTCGCGACTGAAAAATCGAAAGAACAAGTATTACTAGAAATACCAAACTACTGGCTCCATTTTTGATTATGGAAGATATTCTATTAGCCGGTCTGAATATAACATTCTAAATCACATTATATAAAACATATATGGATAAAACGACAAATAATTTTATTAAGAATCCTAGATCATTCTATACGTTTGTAAATTCCAAGAGAAAATCTACTGGTTTTTCATCCTTTATGAAATTTGATGATAAAGAATCCGGTAGTGTTGATGTCATATGTGCATAGCTGCCAGATTTCACGATTTATCGTCATTATGACGATTTTGAGCTCCAAAAATATCATATTGACGATTTGAAGATTTATGTCCTTATTTTGACGATTTTTGGAAATTAAAAATTTAATTTAAAATTTTAATGATTTTCGGGAGAGCCCTTAATTCGTTCCAGCAAAATTCTTTTGTTGAAGCCATAGAACAGTGAAACACAGCCACATTGCAACAATGCTCCAATGATTCAATGGAGTTGGATACACTACCATCTACTACGGCCTATCCTGTACACGATCGAGAAACCTCAAAATAGACATTGGGGCACCGACCCATACATGAGAGTTGTAATCCAGTCTCGGTCGGTTAGAAATGGTGTAAATAATAAGATCATAAGATCTTAAGAAAGAACTGAAGGAACTGAAAAATGTGTCGGTTGAAGCCAACATTACACTGAATTTTCATGCTCAGAATGTCAAGAGCTTCTGGCTCCTCAATATTTACACCACCCATAGATTAAGATGATGTAATATTATTGTTGCGCTTATGCGTCAGTAAACAACACTAGGATAGATTGTTTAATCCTTAAACAATTTTTTCCTGAAAATGATATAAAATGTTACCCTTCTTTGGAAAAAATATTAATAAATGAAGATGAGGTACGCTAGCTTTTAATTTCTAAAAAAATGTTCTTTAAATGTTTTATTTTTGAACTCAGATATGTACATATATTGACTTTATATGTTTTACTAAAATAGAAATAATTTTGGTTTTTAAAAACTTTTAATTTATTTATTTATTTTTTCTGACGATTTTAATAAACGTCTTTGACGATTTTGACGATTTGGTGCCTCATCTATCTGGCAACTATGCATATGTGATATGTTTGCAGATTTCTTCGCCAGTACTTATTCTAATGCTGCTTACAATGATACAAATATGTGCCCATACTCGCTGACATCAGCTCAAGTAATATCTATTCAAACATTTAGTGACTGTGCTATTTTGATGAACCTGAAAAGTTTTAAGATGTTTTCGTCCTGGTCCCGATGGGGTTCCAAGTTGCATTTTAAATCGATGTGCAGAGTCATTCATCACACCATTAGTCATATTGTTTAATACCTCGATTTTGGAAGAACTCTTATATTATACCACTTTTTAAACCTGACAATAAATCTGATGTTACAAATTATAGGGGCATTGCAAAACTGAGTGCTATTCCAAAAATGTTCGAGAAACTGATTGCAGATTTTTTGGTTCATCATACTTCATCGTTATTATCACATTATCAACATGGTTTACGAAAGGGCTGTTTAACAACGACTAACGTGCTTCAGTTAACATCCATGATAAATGCGGCCTTTTATCAAAGGAAGGAAACTGATGTAATTTTTACGGATTTTAGTAAGGCACAAACTCCTGTTAACTAAATTGGATTTAATGAGTGTAAATCATAGGAGTTTAAGATGGCTAGAGTCGTATTGGACTGGTAGAAAGCATAATGTATGTGTGAACAATAGCTTATCTAAGTATATTTATGTGCTATCTGGTGTTCGTCAAGGCAGCCATCTTGGTCCACTTCCTTTTTCGCTGTTTATAAATGATCTTCCCAACATAATTAATTTTGCCAATATATTGATGTATGCTGACGATGTAAAAGTTTTTCTCTCCTTTAATAATTTCATCGAGCATATTTATCTTCAAAGTGATATTAACAATTTCTTTTTGTGGTGCGAGTGCAACATGATGGAGCTGAATATTAAAAAATGCAAATGTATGCGGTTCTCAAGAAATAATTTTATTGCGTTTAATTACTAGCTTGGATGTCATCAACCGGAAATAGTGGACTCTTTTATCGATCTTGGGATCCTATTAGACACAAAATTAAACTTTAATGATCGTATCACTTTGTCTGTAAATAAGGCAAGAAGCACTCTTGGCTCCATAAAACGTTGGGCAAAGGAATTTACTGATCCATTTATTACTAAACAGTTATACGTATCGCTTGTCAGACCAATTTTGGAGTATGGATCCATCATATGGGATCCTCACTATAATGTTTACAGCGAACATATAGAATCTGTTCAGAAACAATTTCTACTCTTCTGCTTGCGTGGCCTTGAATGGAATTACTTGGATATGCCTTCATATACTAGCAGACTGGCTTTAATAAAACTGCATACCCTTAAGAGTCGTCGAACAATGTTAAATATATCCTTCATGATTATTTATTTATTTATTTTATTTATATTCAATTCTGCAGAACAAATTATGATGTTGCTGATCCGTTAACTAGAATTTGCCGTCAATTTAATTATTTGTCATACTGTTGATTTTTCTTTAAATTCTTGCGTTATAAAACGGAACATTATTGTTTTTCTCAATTCTTAACTTTTCATATTTTTATTGTAACTATTTCTTGTATATTTGAAGAAACTGATTGTAATCCTATTTAACTTTATTCGATTTGTGTTATTAGTCAGTAAGGAATCTGTCCATTGACTTAAATAAGTAAATAAATACTTAGCGCCGATGTGACTGGGTTTACCAGCTTTTGATATAAACACCACAAGCACAACTTTCCAATGGTCAGGTATATTACACCACCAGAGGCAGTCCCTATACACGTCCACCAGATATTCGTGTAATATATTACCAGCATGTTGAAGCAGAGCCGGAAAGATACCATCCGGACCAGGCGATTTAAAAGGCTCAAAGTTACTTATAGCCCATTTGACCTTATCCCTGGTAATGATATCCTCCAAATCGGGTATCATGCCAGCATTACAGAGGGGATCAGCTACACCCAACGGATAGCTATCTGAATCCACACAATTGGGAAAATGAGTGCTCAATAGAACCTCTAGGGTTTCTTTTCTCGAGGCTGTAAACGTGCCTTCGCTCATTTGGATGAAGCCTAGGATTTGGGGTCCCTAGACAGCATCCTAGGGAAACGAGCCACATCGGCGACACTCGATACTTGTGCAGAAACTCATCCAGGTGGTTCTCTTTGAGCGCTTTATTTCCCTCTTATAATCATTAAAACTGGATCTATATGCAGACCAGTCAACATCATTGCGCGATCTCAGCCTCATTAAAGAGTCTCCTAGTATAACAGCGGAGTCTTCGGAGTTCCGCACTCCACCAGGCCGGCTAGCTCCTCTTACCCGGGTAAGTAAGAGCACAAGCATCTCTATAACAAGACAACAAAATATCCGTCAAAGATCCAACTCGATCATTGATGCCAGGAGTGGAATGACCCCTGAGGGCCTTAAGTTCCTCTACAGCCTTCTCATATCTGATGAAGTCGGTTATTTTTGGATTCCTAAAAGGCTCATGAAAGCCACCAGATAGATTAATACTGAAGGATATCAGTTAGTGATCAGAGAAGAAACACTCATCTGAAACCCTCCAGTCCTTAATCATAGACTTATCCATGTTAGAGAGCGTAGTGTCAATTACCGCTTCTCTAGCATTATTTCTAAACGTTGTTGCCAACGTTACAAATGTTAAGTCTATTAAGAATAATAAAATTAAGAATCGACTCACCTCTAGTATTTATGGCAGCACTGCCCCATTGGGTGTGATGAGCATTGGCATCACAACCCAAGACATGGCGACATCTTTTCCCCTTCGTATGCTCCACTAGTAGTCCAATTAAGTCATCAGGAGGAGATGCAGCCTCATATGGCATATATACAGATGACAGCATCAGATCGATCCCAAGGTCATCTCTGTACGCCACACTTGTTACGTCACACCTTCCAAAAGAAAGGAGTGATCAACAAGTCCAAATTACCCCTAGCTAAAATACAAGTTCTTACCTTCTCATTTGTTTTAGGAACAAGTAACATAATCAGGATCGCTCAAATCCAGAATCCTATCCCTAAGGATCCTAAGTAACTGAATAAGAGCGATATCAACTTCAAGGCGGCGCAGGGTGGTTAGCAGGTTGTGTGAGGCGGCTTTGCAGTGATGCAGATTAATCTGCGCCACTTTTAGCCGTCCTTTGGATTCCTGGCACCACTTATGTCCGGATAACGGTACTTAAGGTACGCTAACCCACACAACACTACGCCTCCCCTTACCCCTATCACTGAAGTGAAGTCTGATCAATTGCGATCCGAAGATCGCAGCCTTTCTTACCGTCACCAGCGGACACGAGCTGGTGTTCAATCCGTCATTCTGCTTTCCAACAAGTTTACTGCTTCCGTTACTGCCATCGCAACTTTCCTCCAACATAAACTCGATGAGCCTTTCCTCAATTAACTCCCATCTTTCAGGAGAGATTTTGCCATCTAAATCTGACCTGTCTATGAAAGCGAACTGAAGGGAAGGGTTAGTTCCCAGGCTCCCCCGTTTCTTAGAATGCTTGGAGCCGGAGGCAGGCACCTCGTCAGGTCTGTGGCTCTTCATACGATCTCCCTTGCGGGAGGCCTGCATGGAAGACCTATTCGTCGAAGCGCCCTCCTTCGTCTCCTTCGCTTCCAACCATACATCCTTCTGGGATAAAGGATTAGCGGTAGGTTCTTCCACCTTTCCCCCATCCATTGAAGAAGGAACACCAACAACCTTACTCTTTATTGGAGGTTTGAAGACCCGAGAGGTCTCATTTACTCCAGCTGGGAGTAAGGGTGCAGAACCTTTATGTCCCTTGCAAATGGCTCTACGCTCTCGTCCGCACTCAAGGGTCCATTTTTCTTGCCAGAGTCAGCGCCTCGTGAGAGGACACTGCCCGGGCATTTGGTCTCATACCGCGAAACAGTGCCTCTGTGTCGAGCCAGCATCTTCTGCTCCTTAACAGAGAGGGAAACCACATCGCAGCTTGCATGTCTCCTCAAGCAAGCCCTGCGATATGAATTTCTCTCTATACAACGCGGAACGTTTCCGCCCAGTTTTACCGCCTTTGTCAGACGAGATACTTTTCCCACGCAGTCCAAATTAGTAGCTGATTGCACTATTGGGTTCGAGGCATCTTGTCTAACAAGTGCATTCCGTGAAGGGAAGGTCACCGACTCATTGCTCCCAGTAGCAATCTGGATACGATGGGGAATCTTTCGATTATTGTATTATCACCGCCTTCATCCGATAGTGGAGAGACAGTCTGACTCCACGCACATATCTTCCGTCGAAGTTGGGATCACCAAATCAGTCGCCTCACTAGAGGACTCCTCCACAGTCGCCATCCTCATACCATCTGGTGCGAAATTTATGACGATCTCATTGTTGTTATCAACAATGCTCGCCTGAATTCGCGCAATGAGATGAGACGCGTCTAGTCCAGTATCCATTGCCGGTTCGTCATTATCGTTTGCCATGTTCAGTTTTCTATGTGGGTCGTTGTCCATATAAATCCCACGAGTGAGGAGGAAAGGATGTCAATCATGCCATAGCCCGCGCTCGCATGACAAGGACTTGGTAAAAAACCTGATACCCACTGAGGTGCCCATGTATCATTGAGGCTCCTTTATAATACAGTCGGATTAGACCCCTGACTGCAAACCATCCGATAAGCACGGGTCGCTTAAAACTCCGAATTAGGGGTATATAAGAATATACGTGATTGGGCGA
Organism: Sarcophaga subvicina; assembly: GCA_936449025.2. Classification (NCBI taxonomy): domain Eukaryota; kingdom Metazoa; phylum Arthropoda; class Insecta; order Diptera; family Sarcophagidae; genus Sarcophaga; species Sarcophaga subvicina. Next base: position 57,779,337 of record OW388082.2, on the reverse strand, counting down.
GTCGAAGAGATAACACAAGAGACATCAATTCGACGACAGTCCTTTCACGATATTAGGGTAACTTTTAGTCATGCCAATCCCACATCCCAATTGGACGGTATCCCATTGGGGATAGGTACACTTAAGCCCCCACATCGCGACAAAATTGTTATCCAGGTGGGGGAAAATTTCTGATACAATTCCAAATAAATATCTTGTCTTGGAATATAAAATTTTTCCGCAAGATTTAATGAATATATTTAATAAGTTTAGCTAGTGAAATAGGGTGTTGTTAGTTGAAACCTTATCCGGAGTTGTTGACTACAACTTACCCGTAGCTTGGACCAGAAATGGATTTAGAGACAGAATTCGATTGGTTTTGTTTAGTATCACATTTTTTTACAAATTGAATTTCCACTGAGGTAAAGTATGTCTGATATGATAGATAAAGTGAAAGCGATAACTTAAAATACTTAAGGCTTTAAAGAGTGATGAAAATTCGCTTAAAGTATCTTCTTGGTTATATTGTATGGGGTGGAACATTTAAAAGTTGAAATTTAAAAATACAATAAAACAAAAACGGTTTGAAATTTTGCCAAATGTATTTTTTATTGTGAAGTACAATTGTTTCGGTTAGAAATTGAATATAATTTCATTCAGATAGCTGCCGCGGCTGGCCTCACAGTACCTCGTTCGATCGGACCAATTTTCGTGCAATTTTCGAGTGTATAGGGTGTATCTCGGCAAGGGCATCGCGAATGTTAGCCTTCAACGGTGTCATATTGCAGCTTCTTGGCGATCAAATGATACCACTATTTCGCCTAATTAAACGATTCACATCATACCATGAACAACGGGTACAAAAAATCGGTTATCTGATGCGATAGGTATCTCCATTGACCGTAAGGTTGCGCCGTCCTCATTTTCAAAGAATTATGATCCAATGATACCTCCGCTGAGTTTTGCCACCACAATTGCTACACTTTTTCAGTCTTGAACCATTTTTGGGCCTATTATATATTTTAGTATTTTCTGGCAAAAACTGAGAATAAATAAAATTGCCATGAGAAGTTTCTCAAAAATCCGTCGTTCGGAGTCGACTTTAAACTGTAGGTCCCGCCAGTCATGAATAAAATTAACACACACAACATGAGTGGTGTTGAGAAGCTAGACCGTAATCCAGACTAAAGGGTTGTAATGGCCAATTATGTATGTATGTATATATTTTAGTACTGTGTAATTCACCACAAACAACGCAAACTGTGGGCAACTTACAGTAGGATCTTGTATGACCATATTCTTTACAGTTTTGGCATTGTACTGCTTCCATTCGTTTGTGTGATTCTTCTACTGTTATCTTCCAGTGCAATAAGTATGTCGCACTAAATAGAATGAACTTATTTTTTTTTAATTTTGTACTCCCAATAATTCAATACGGAATAGGGGTTGAGGAACTCGTTCCCTATTTCTCAAGTTCATAACAGTTTGTACTTAAATCTCATACTTTCCAAACTGGTCTTCATTTCTTCAGGATCCACATTATGATCAATGCCCTTAATAACCTGACCTGAATAGAGCTTTCCGCAATTAGCGTTTTAATTTGTTTCACCACTTCGTTCGAGACCTGTTCCCTTAAATATACCGGATGAGGCCGAGGCGATTTAATTGAATGAATAGTGTCTTATGATCTATCGTCTATTAAAGCAAAACGATTTTGAAGAACCATTGTAGGCGTATCTTCATCTTTATTTTTTTTTTTTTTTTGGCGTAGGACTTCGTCGCTTGAGGACAGTACATACTTATCAATTCCCATTTTCTTTTGGAACCTTGGTTATTGTTTTCGCTTGTTGCTAATTGCGATGACGCTGCTGTTGTATTGTTCATTGCTTTGTCTTTCACCTTTAGTTTTTTATTTTGAAGCATACTTTCTGGCACGTTTAAAAAAATCCTTCTGATTATCTGCAAGGAATGTTTACTTTCTTTTATGTCCTCTTCACAGTTTGTAGAAAACGCGGGTGAGCATGATCGAGTACGGTTATTTGGTTTCGCGGTTAAATATAAGCTTTCATCAACTTTTTTGCTTGTTCAACGAGACTAATGTATGCATTTCTGCTGTTAAAACTAAGACTTCGCAGATTGTTTGGTGTAGAGAAGAAGAAAAATCTCTACAGTTTATATATTTTTTTTTTTGTTCAATACAATTTTTTTTTTACAATGCAAGATTGAAAATTTGTTGTTTATATCGCTTATTATTGATATATACATATATATTAATTGTGTTTGTAATAATATTATGAAATTATGATACAATTTTCTTTATACTTTCAGGTTTTACCGACGAATTACTCCAAGTACATACAGATTTTTTTAAAAACTATATTATACCAATCAAAAAATCCTATGTTTGTTGTGATACCACTTTACATCCTGATGATTGGTTTGATCCTGTTCAGGTTTGGGAAGTAAAATGCGCAGATTTGTCAATAAGTCCAGTTCATAAAGCAGCAATTGGAATTGTTGACTCTGAAAAAGGAATTTCATTGCGATTTCCTCGTTTTATACGGATAAGAGACGATAAAAATCCAGAAATGGCAACAACAGCTCGCGAAGTAGCCAACATGTACAATTCACAGGATCAAATAAAAAATCAACAAAGACGTATGATTTCTGTTGAAAATGAGTTTTATTAAACATTATTACTTTAGTGTAAAATTTTTTTTATTTTTAATTTTCTTGTTTATGCGGTATAAATTAAAAATATTTTTAAACAATAAAAAATTTCTAATTAATGGTTAAATCTTTCTGCTCTTTTGATATTTGTAAGAAAATTATAACATGAATATTTGGGTTATGTTTGTGTTATATTTTCATAAGGGTTAAGGTTCTGCCCTATCGACATATGTAAACACATACATACGTTAATGACGAGATGGCAGCACGGCAGATCAAATGACATTTAATTGTAACAAATGACATAAACATTATTAATAATAACAATTGGAAATAAAAGCATAAAATGTTTTTTCTCAATATTCTTTCGTGAAACGAAATTTTGTTTTTAATTTAAGAAAAACATTATTAATAATAACAATTGGAAATAAAAGCATAAAATATTGTTTCTCAATATTCTTTCGTGAAACGCAATTTTGTTTTTAATTTAAGAAAAGATTTTAAGTGAGTAAGTAAACACTATTACATATTTATAATTAATTACACATTACTAGCCTGCCAGACTCAATTGACGCAGATATAAAGGCATGATAATTGAATAATGAGATCTCGAAATGAATGCTAGGGGATATCCCTGTCAGCTACCAACCGTTCTAGTAATTTATATAAGTAAAAGCTTGGATGTTTATAATTTTAATGTAAGAGGCGAGTAAGCCGGTGATATTACAAATTTTGATGAAAACTCTTAATTCAGATGTCTGTCTTTAGAAGTAGGGATGCAAACGATACATCGAAGTTTTGCTCATAAACATCGTGGACGATTTTTTTCTTTTGTTTATTTGAGTTGTTTACTTTAGACTAGTTGTTTTGGAAGGCTTTAAAATCAAAGAAACTATCGACATCGTTTAAATGAATGATTCTCTTTATAATTTGTGGTCAAAAACTTAGTTTTTATTTTAAATAATATTTGTGTAGTATTTATCGTCTTATGAATTCATAAAAGCACTTAAGTTTCACTAAAAATATGTTATAGTATAAGCAAAAAAATTTTAATGAGAAATGCTTTCACATAAGAAATCAATCCACATTTTGTCATAAACTCATCATTCTCTACTCACAAGAGTGTAAAATTTTACAGAAACGTTTGCATCGTAATAATCAATTAGAATTAAAAATTTTTGTTAGGACTTTTTTGAAATCATATAACGATATGTAATTGCTACTAAATTACAGCATACACTGAGCGCCAGAAGTGAGTAAACACCACTGAAATAATTCATTTTCTTAGGATAGCGAGAAAAGTAAAAGAGAATACTCGAATAAATTTCCAAAAATAAAAACGTTTATTTATTACTTATAAAATGTTAAAACAAAAACAACAATTCATGATAAAGGAACTTTTTTATACTTAAGAACAAAACTGTTTTATACTTAAGAACAAATGTGTTGACTCACTTATGGCGCTCACTGTATATTAGCCGTTGCGATAGAGTATTGTTTCTAGGTTTTTAGATGTGTTAAAATGTTTTAAGTTTTATATCGTTGGCCTCATGTAGAAAGGCCCTAACTCACACTTTTTAAATTCATTTTTTTGTGATTTCAATGCATTTAACACAAATACATCTTACAAAAATTTAAGGCGATTTTATCAAAATTAGCGGTAATATTCTAAAAACCCTAACTTATTTCTAAAAAATATATACAAATTCACAATTTTACAATTTACAATCTTCTAACACGGCAGGAAACTTTACTGCTTTGATTTTCACAACATGCATTACAAAGCACTTAAGAGAATTTTTGGATAGATCTCCAGATATTCACCAAATTATTTATTCAGACGGTTGCTTTTATCAAAATCGCAACGTCACGTTATCTAATGCTATCCTCTACTTTTGTGAAGAACGAATTGTAACTGGTGACGATACCGTAAATATGTTGCGTGCTCTTGCACACGATCCTTCAGGGCTCATACCTTAAAATAAAAACACATCATTCCATCACGGCTATATAAAGAAAAATTAGCAATTCCGAAAATGAAATTGAGGTATTTGCAAGATCTAAAGAAGTTGATTCCTATAGGCTGACAAAACTTTTGTGATACCTTGCCATACAAATTATAAACACTATTTTTGTTTTCGAACTTAATATTTTTAGGCAATAACAATATTTTCTGGTAATTTTAATCATAAATTTTCCTTAATATAATTTGTTTTCATCGCTACAGAAAAATGCCCTAAGTTACATTTATGCTCTGAAATGAGACTAAAAAGCCCTATGATAGCTGTCTAGAAAATGCAGTTAAGAATATGACAAGAAGGCGAAAAATTAAACAAAAATTGTAATATAAATTGGTTTAATGAGGAAGTAAGACGTTTAAAAAGAGAGAAAATTAATAAATACAATATTGCAAAAATAGAAAACTCTAGTGAAGCGTGGGCTATATATAAAGCGATGCGAAATGTATATAAAGTTAAAATTAAAAACGCAAAAAAAAGTTATATTAATAACAAAATTAATAACGCAACTGACCAAAAGGAAATGTGGAAGGAGATAAAAAATCTTATTTAAAAAAAATCGGAGTGCAATAGAAACTGTAATATTTGATCAGGTAGAATGTAAAGACAATTTTGATATAGCAGATAATTTTAATAAATATTTTATAAATAGTATTAAAATGATAAGAGATGGGATAGATAATGTGCAATATGTCAATAGAATAACTGTGATAAATTCCAAATTTAAATTTAGGGAAATAACATTAGAAGAATTAAAAACAATTTGTAAAAGCCTAAAGAAAAAATCGGACTATAATAAAATATCAAGTGACATGATAATAAATAGTTGGCATATCGTCGGCAGAATAATGCTAGGGATAGTGAACAAATCACTACAAACAGGAGTGTTTCCAGAAAATTGGAAAACAGCGATGGTAACACCAATTGAGAAGGTCGTAAAAACAAAAAGATGTGATGAATATCGGCCAATAAATACTCTTAAGACGTGTGAAAAGATAATGGAAAAAGTGGTTAAGGAACAGTTGGAGCAGTACTTAGAATCTAAGAAAATACTATCGAAATATCAGTCCGGTTTCAGGAAAAAATTCTCATGTGAAACAGCAATTAATTATTTAGTTAACAGATGGAAAAGGACAGACAAGAATAATAAAATATTGGGTATTTTCCTGGATTTTAAAAGAGCTTTCGAAACCATCGATAGAAAAATACTTCTGCGAAAATTACAAGCATATGGCATCGAAGACATAGAATTAAAATGGTTTGAATCATATTTAACAAACAGGAAGCAAATAACGAAAGTAAATAACATTAAGTCGCACATACATTACAACGAATACGGTGTGCCACAAGGATCGATATTGGGAGCACTACTATTTGTCCTATATATAAATGATATGCCAAACGTATTGAACAAGTGCGAAATAGTTCTATACGCTGACGATACGCTTATTTTTACGGAAGGAGAATCTGAACAAATATGTTATAATAATCTCAACGAGGATATGAATAATGTTAATATATGGCTAAAAATGAATAAACTTAAATTGAATGAAAGTAAAACGAAAATAATGGAGGTAAATTTAGACAGCAATATAATTTTTAGAATAAATAATCAAATAATAGAAAAAGTGAACCAAATAAAATATTTAGGCTTTATTATTGATAAAAAAATTAAAGTTCAAAAATCATATTGATTACATTTGTAAGAAAATCGGCAAAAGATTAGTTTTTTTAAACGAATAAGAAACCAAGTCTCAATTTTAACGGCGGTTAATATATACAACACAATGATAATGCCTCATTTCGAATACGGTTCGACAATATTATTCACATGTTGCACAGCTCATCAAATCGAAAGATTGCAAAAACTACAAAATAGAGCAATGAGAATCATACTTAAAGTTAACAGATATACGTCGATCCACTTCATGCTTGAATCCCTTAAATGATTAAATGTAGAACAACGGCTTAAATTGAATACACTAAATTTCATACACAGAATTAGAAACGGTGAAGCACCAGAATATCTAACCGAGCAAGTATCGTACGTGAGAAATTCTCAACCTTACCAACTTAGAAATGCGGAACATTTTAGAATTGAAAGAGCATCATCATCTGCAATGCAGCGGTCACTATTTTATAAGGGTTTTCAACTTTACAACTCCCTACCAAATAATGTAAAAATGGAACCTAATTTTAATATATATAAGAAACATATTGTTTTTTTTGTTAAAAATAACATGTAAAAATAGGTAATATTAGTAAATTTTATATGTGATGAAATTGTAGTACAATTGCTTTTTAAAAGTATTTTTTAATACTAATAAAGAAATAATAATAATAATAAATAATCTCAATTTTGTTTTATATATATTTAAAAATATGTAAAAAAAAGTTTTGAAAACCAAATTCGTCCTTCATTTTAATAATAATCTGCTTTAAAAAAAGTAAATTTTTGTCAATAACAGTTTTAAATGTGTTTTTACCTTCTCCTGTAAAGTTTCAATAATTCGAGTTAGGGCCTTTCTACATAAGACCAACGATATTTAGTTATTTAATTATAGGAAAATAAAACATCGAAAAAACAAATGTCGATGTTTTTATGGACGATGTTGTATCCCTATTTAGAAGACAATCAACGCACAGACTCCACGGAATTTTAGAAAATAAATGTACCCACGTTCCACAGTAATTTTATATGGGTAACAATTTAACAAAATCTGTGACATTTAAAAAATATACATATTATATAAACAAAAATATAAACATATTCCAATATTTCGAGGTGGGTCAAAAAAATATTCCACCATGCAGTATTACGCATCAAAAAGAAGGGACATTTTTAATATCATTGTGCCACAAAGGGTTAAATGATATTTAAGTTTGTACCTTATACAATTCTTGTTTTTCTGAATCATATTGTATATGTATGTATATTGTCGTCAAATATATCTCGGAAACTGGCAATATGTCTATATGTTTTTCTGTTGTGTTGTGTTCCAAAATTAGACGAACAAACAGTTCAGAAGTAGTCATATGACTAATTAGTTCAATTGGTGGTTCCTTTGCCGGGGTCAGTTTTTATGTTGGAATAGTGTTTTCTCGAAAATCTGGATGAAGGTTGTTCATTAAACTTAGGGATGTCAATATTAATTAATGTCCATTGGTCTTAATTGACGTTGCTAGTATTGACAGTTTATTAGGCACCGTATCATGCTTCTAATTCTCATCAGAGGTGTGTCACCGCACACTAAGCATATCGTTGGAATCTTAGTAGGTAATTTTAATTTTACTTGGATGGAATTTAAGTTGTGTACAATATGTGCTTAATTCTTTTAGAGTTTGACGTCACTATTGCACTGACCTTTGTTTTCATTGTACCTTTAGTGAATATTGTTAGGCGTGCTGAATTTGATTACCTATATATGTTTGTAATTACCGCCACCTGCATAGTGATTCCGGGACTGTTTTTTTTTTCTAAACTTCGTTTATGGCGATGAGTCCTTCAGTCGAAACTTGTCCTTTTGATCTTATGATGTATATCGTTCAATGACGCACAGTAAGATAGGTCCGGAATATTTTTTGTGGTCCCCATCAAACATTTATTGAAGCGCTGCCAATACGATGTAAATATTAGCAGCTCTTCGACGCCATCTCAATAATTTCCGCTCTTCCTATGCTAGCCTATTTGATGCAATTTTTCAATGTAGTATTGCTGGAAAGTCTGCAATGTAATAAATATAAATCTCAATATAAATTTTTATTGTAATCCTACTATCTTATTAGACTTTTCTTATGGCTGCTCTATTATCCTCACTTATTTTACCTTACTATGTATGTCGTTGACATCGCAAGCATAAAATCGTTATTTCCTTACTCGTTTTCGGTAAAAATTTACTATTATTGACAGAGGCTTACTTCCTAAGCGCAAGTTGCAAAGTATAGTTACAATGCTTAGAGCTCGGAAACTCATATTTATTAATTCATAATTCATGTCATAATTATCATAACACAACAATATATAAATCTTATAAGTGAAAGTGAAATATATAGAATCAGCTATAAAATATTAAAAGAAATTAACATAAATTATATATGTATTACATATTAAGTAATAATAAAAAATTAGTATAATTATAAAAATTAAATATAAATAAAAATATAATATAAAGCAATTTAAAAAACAGATAAAAAATTATAAAAGTAATAGTATTTATATAAAGCAATCTAAAAAAGTAAGAATAAAAATGTAACTGATAAAATAAAATGAAATTAAAAATTTATAAAAATGAAATAAAAATAAAACTAAGCATGTAAAATTTTTATTAAGAAAATAATTTAAATAACCCCTTTTTGAAAGCACTTGCATTGCCTAAATTTTCAATGTAATTTGGTAGGGAATTCTTGTTTATATTTTAACAAGTTCGAGATTACTGATTTGAAAAAATGCTATTGTTGTATGGCAAAGTTCTCAAAAGTATGCGAAGAATCTTCGAATTCAATTACTATTGAAGAAGTGCTTTCGCCAAACTCTAATCTGGGCTGACGTAACCAAAGAGAATCGTTTAGGTACAAATCATTCAATTTATTACGCATAATCAATAAATGTACATTAGCGAATAAGCTGCTATTTAAATGCGACACACTTTGTTCACGATACAATGTTAATTTAATATTATTTTCCGCAGTTTCAGCATCAAATTGGAGTTGAATTTCGTTGTGTTCTAAATTATCTTTAATAATTTTCTCAAGTTCGTTTAATTGTTTGCGCAATTTAAAGATTTGTTCGTCTTTAGCTATTTTTTTCGACATTTCCCTTTCAGAATGCCAACCTATGTATAATTGATTTTTATAACTTTTTTCTATATGTTTGCGATACTTATAAAGTATTTTTAAATCACTGGATAATTTTTGTATATTGAATTATAGAATTCAAGAATTCATACATACAGCTGTTCGAAGAGTTTGCAAACGTCTAGTGACCGTTTTATGTGGTCTAATTTCGAAAGTGTATATATTTTGTTCTATTGCTTTTATCTGGTAATTCATAAAGATACGACAACAAATTTCATGCTGTCTTAGGTAATCAACTAGTAACACAGATTTTGCAAATAATGCCAATAACATCGCATCCTGTGGGTTCAATTTCATTTTCATTTTTTCTATAACTTCATTGAAATTTTTAGTATTTTTTTTATAATTTATGCACACAACATATACTTCAGAATTACCACGTTTCGCAGTGCATGGCTTAAACGCATGGACTCTATTGAAAACACAATTCAATAAGTATAACTTACAAATCGAGGATGCTTCAAACATGGTAAACAGTTTTATAACAAATGAACCACCATCCGCTAAAATGCTTAAAGCAGTTATTATTTCGGCATAATGAAGTAAAGCTACCTTTTCTTCTTGGCAATCAGGTGCGTCTATGCAATCAATTGAACTATCAGCAGTTATTAGATGAACATCACCCAAACGCTGTACGCATTGTTGTTTCATATGTCCAAGATTTTCAGTATCAATAATATTACCAGTGAAATCTTTGTGAAAAAGCCAATTGTCCAAAGTATATAAAAGGACATTATCATTTTATTTACAGGGTTACCTTCATAGTATGGATTTAAAGTCGTTGCTAGCCAATTCCATTGAATATCATCCTTTTCGTAATTGGTGTACAGATAGTGATTCAACGCTGTTATAAAAGCCCCTGGAGCCTCTCATAAATGCAAGGAATTAATTTTTGGACCAGGTATCAATTCGGTAAATCTACCCAAACATTCGTACATTTTACACCACACAACTGTTACGAATTCTGCATCCGCTTCTGAATTTAAACGCCACGGAATCTCAGATTTACAGCCGTAGGCAAGCGCCAGTCATCTGACGTCGAGGATTTTTGGTAACAATAGCATTTTCAAACATTTCTAAAACGCCTGACTGGATATGTTCAAGTTGTTGGGAGGACTGATGCTATAGCTATTGCTGTTATAAGATTTTACAATCGATCTACCGGCTGTGGAAGTAGAGCCGTTTGTGGGTACTGTGGAATACTTTGCTGGATACGTATGAGGACCGCAGCCTTTTTGTAAACCACTTGGTGGCGCTAAACGTGTCTCCGGTGATAAATCCATACTTTCCTATGGAACTGTTTTGTTTAGTAATTAAATTATAGGCAAACAAACATTCTCAAGTTAAATTCCCGAAAAATTGTGGTGTGTATCATAAACTGTCGTTGTGACAGAAGAGGCTTATATCGTGTTGAATAATCTTCATATCCCGATAAGATCTAACAAACTTAATTCGGCTTAATAATTATGTCGGCTGTTTCGTGTCAATAATTTTATGTAATACACAGAATAAGGCATTTAATTTTCAAGGGCTTATCAAATTTTACACTAAATATCTAGTGTGCAAAATGAGAAATATGGTCTTGGCGCCTTTTAAGAAAGAGTTTTCGGTTGTCATTAATATCGCAGTTTGCGAAAATATTACACCCACATAAAAGTACAGGAATTAAGTACGTTTTAGGAAGTTGCATACGAATGATAAAAGGAGTTGAATCTACGGCATTACGTCCATGTCTGCAGCCACTTTCTTTAAAGCCATTGTTGTGCAAAATATTTCTCTGCAACGCATGCATTGTATTTTCTGAAATCTTTTAATGTCGAAGTTGTCTGTAAATTACTTTATTTTAGTCGACACAAAATTTTTAAACTGCTCGAAAGACAAATTTCTAATATTCTTTTGGTGAACAAAAAAAAACCAAAAAGCAACAAAAGTAAAGAAAAAAATAAAATAAAACCACAAATTCAAAACAATTTCAAACTCTTACCGGTACTCCTAGCAATTAAGAAATTACTGGAAAGAAACAAATTTAATTATTTTGGGACACCAATAAGTACAAGCCAAGGTTTGTCAAGTGGTAAGCAAACAAGAATATACATACATACATATATAGTTATAGTTGCTTATATGTGAAAACTACATTTACAGTCTCATTCAAAAATTAAACGAAAAAAATTATAAATTACTAAAAAATTCGCTATATATGTAGATTCATAGGTAAATTTACATCCCTAACATTATCATTATCGCACTCTAATTATAAAGCGGCTGTTACATAATCGATCTTTGCTTGCAGGCACGACCTGATGAGAGAGTGTTTTGCTATTACATTGTGCAGTCATGTTTGTCAAACATCAGTATACAACAATGATGTCATTTCATAGCACAATTGTGCTGATTAAAACACACACATACTCTTATTCTCTTTTGATTAGTCGTCACTGGTATACACGCAAATACTGAACCACAGATAAATACAGATTGGAAACTTTTGATGTTTAAAAACGCTCATAGCAGCAACTTAACCTTCCTCGTAGAGGGATAAAAAATATTATAATGTTTTGCGAAACAAATGTGTTAGAAGCAACAGATATACAGAGTGAAAACTGGCAGCTAAAGTAGAAAAAGTAAATGTCAATAAACATTTATTTTGTGCTAAAAAGGGAAAATTTTGAATATTTTTTAATTTCTTCAATGAAAATAGTTTCTTGTGAAAGAGGTAATTAAGAAGCTAAATTTTACAAGATCAAAATTAGACGTACTGCTCATAAAAAATTTTTCTTGCTATTTTAATTTCTTGAAAGAAAAAGCTAAAAATTGTTATTGTTATTAGTTGTTTTTATTATTTATTAATAGATTTAGACAAAAATTACATTTTTTATTAACTCTCGCCAATATAAAAACCCACCCCGAAAGCTAAAAAAACATAAATATACAAAACAGAGTTACAATCAGAGAGGGACAGAAATACTTTTTGGTAATATTTGATGTCCCTTTCTCAATGCAAGGTTAACTGTCAAACTCTAGTTTCCATTCTGTGTATTTTGTGTACTGAACAGTGAAGTTCTAAGACGCCTTTTGCACGTTGAAATTTGTTTCGAAACAAATTTAAAAACTCTTCAGTTTGTGGGAGAGAGGGGAAAAACGAGCGGGGGTGATTTCACAATTTCATGTACTCGCAAAACTGGCTTTGTTCTTTATTCGTATATACACAGAGTTGTATTTGATTTCACATTTTCTTTTATTTTTTGTTTCGCATAGTGAAGTTAACATGCTGACTGCCGCGGCAATTTTCAAAAAACTGGCCAAAAATGACAATTTGATTTTTTTACAGTATATTACTTAAAAAACTCTATTTTTAGATCGTAGGTATCATCAAAAATAAAAATTATGTTTTTTTAGGAGAAAAAGTGGTTTAATGAGTACGAGATAACTCGTAGATTGCGTTCCGTTCTAGGGAGCCAACTATGAATTATCTCGTAGTGGACAGTCAACGTATTAATATAAATTTTCCTTATTTAAAATAACATTACTTTTTGTTTATTTTGTGTTTGAAATGAAAACATTTGCAAAAGAAAATTTTTAGTACCAAACAATTAATTAAAAAAATGAAAAAATAAAAATCAAAAAGAATATAATTTAATTTTTTAATTTATAAAAATAAATAAATAAGGTAAATATATTAAAAAATAATAATACATACATAAATATATGTATAATATATTATAATATTATAAAAAATATATAATATTCCTATAATATTCATTTCTAAAGAATTGTCTGGCGTTGTGTGAACCTAAATCACAATGCCAAATAAAGTTGTAACTGTCAAAAACAGCAGAATGACGCGATAAAAGAAAACAAAATTTGTGAAATTAATTTTTTACGTGCAAAAGCGAAAGAAATTTTAAAAGAAAATGCAAAAAAGTTTTTGAAACTTGTTTCGACACTAATTTCAACGTGCAAAAGGCGTCTAATTAAAATGGAGCGTGAATTAGTTGCTGCTTTGGTAATCGGCGAACCGTTGGAAGACGATAATCAAAAAAGAAAAAACTAATTTAGACAAAAAAGTGGCTTGCTAAAAGATAAAAACGATCACCTTAGAATGAATTGGAAATAACTGCACCAGACGACTATAAATTTTTTTAAAGAATAAGTTGTGCAACTTATAATGAATTATTAAAAAAAAATATAAAAGTGCGAATTTCTACAAATGAACGCCTTTCCGCAACATTACATTTTCTAGCGATTGGCCGGAGTTATGCCACATTAAAATACCAAACCTATACAAGCCAACCAGTTTTATCCCACATTGTTATTGAAACATGTGAAAAAATAATAAATGTTTTGAGAGAATATATTCATATATGTAATGTTTTATTTATCAAAAACAAATTTTACAGTAAAAAAAAACGAAATTCAAAGTTATATGCAAAATTTAAATTCGGAAAACAAAACTTAAAGTAAAATTATAAACAAAATTTATTTAAAATGAAAATTAGTTAAATATTCTTTAAGATAACAGCTTCTATTTGGCGGTTGCGATGCAATTCCATATTGTACTGATTCTTGTGTGTTTTGGAAATTATGAAATTGGTCTGAGCTGGGCAACGGTGTGGAGGTGCTGGACACAATATTGACTGGGCTGGAACTAATTTGGATGTAGTTGACATGATATGGACTGGATTGAGCATTGGTCTGGTGGTAGTGGATAAAATTTGGTATGTGTTGATCAATGAGTGCAGGTACTGGACATGATATGGGCTAGGCTGGTGTGGTGTGGTGCTATTAGATAAAATTTGGAATGGGCTGGATAAAGGTGTGGAGGAAGACGACATGATATGGGTTGGGCTGGGCAATGGTGAGGTGGTTGGAAATGATGAACATTGCCTCTCTAAAGCCCTGTTGGAGTCCTCATTCAGCTTGGCTGATGACCGTGTTGGCATATATTTTTTGATTTGCATCTAGGTTTTGGTAAAAGGCATCCACTTTATGGCCTTTGATTTTTTTCCAGGCTTTCTATTGCTCTCACTAAGAGCTTATTTTGTTCTGTGTCAACCCTCTCCTTTTCTTGGGGCGGAAGTTTTGGCCCTGTAAAATAAAAAGTAAGTAATTAAAATTTATTTATCTTCCTTATTTTTAGCTTCCATGAGATGAATACGAGTGGAAAAACATTTTCAATGATAAGTGGAATTTTCCAAATTGCTTGGATGCAATGGAAAGCATATTAACATAAAAAACACCAGAATTCTGATCGTACTGCTTCAACTATAAGAAATCGCATAGTATGGCATTAGTAAATCCCAATAATGAATTTTGCTATGCTGAAGCTGCTGCAAATAGCAGGGTTTCAGACGTTGGTGTATTTTCTAACACAAAATTAAGTAATTTACCTAAAATAAATTAAATATTAAATAAATAAATATACTTTGACAAAGAAATGCCTTATGTTTTTGTTGCTGACGATGTATTTCCTCTAAATGTAAATATAATCAAGCCATTTCGAGGAGAGAAATTAACTGCTGATCACGAGTATTTTAATCGACGTTTATCACGTAGAAAAAGAAGAATTGTAAAAATCGCATTTGGTATAATTTCTAATGAACAAAGTCTCCTTCATTGTACTTCTGCTCTGTAGCTGTTCAACCTTCTCAATTCAATGAAGTGCAAAATGTTTTAACAAATTTGCAACTAACAAAAACCAAAAACACAACTATAGCTGCAAAAAGCAATCGAAATAATTTTTGTGAATATTTTATCGCAGTAGGAAAATACTATACTTTTTGAAATACAAATACTATGGACATATACACATCAATATATATATATATATCATATATACATCAATTGAAATTAAAAAAATTATTTTTTTTTGTTATTTAATATGTCTATTACATATGGCCACTGGCAACTCAGTTGCCAAATTCGGAAACAACGAATTTGTAGTTGGTGCGTAGATTTTATAATTCATATCTCCGGAATGAACTCAGACTGAGTTTTAATGAAAAAAATTCTTACGTCATCATTACTTCGATGCAATTCCATATTGTACTGATTCTTGTGTGTTTTGGAAATTATGAAATTGGTCTGAGCTGGGCAACGGTGTGGAGGTACTGGACATAATATTGACTGGGCTGGAACTAATATGGATGTAGTTGACATGATATGGACTGGATTGAGCATTGGTCTGGCGGCAGTGGATAAAATTTGGTATGTGTTGGGCAATGAGTGGAGGTACTGGACATGATATGGGCTAGGCTGTTGTGGTGTGGTGCTATTATATAAAATTTGGAATGGGCTGGATAAAGGTGTGGAGGAAGACGACATGATATGGGTTGGGCTGGGCAATGGTGATTTTCCATTTCTGTGGAAATACAATGTATTGTAAATACAATGCATTGTAAATACAATGTATTGTATTTGTCAATGCATTTGAGTTACATTTTAACTAATTATATGAAGTGCGTTGCAGTTGTAGTGGCCTGAATATAGTCTTCACAAAATTCGTTCATTAGATAGTGTTTAATTCGCGACTTAATTAGTATCGCAGAACCTCCACATGCTCTACCCCTCGGTTCTTTAGTATCATAAGAGGGTGTATCCGTTGATTTTGAAGAAACTTCGTGCTGTTAAATGTGTTTCAAAGGCCAGCATAATATCTATTTGTTTGTTTTTAAAAAATATTCTAGTTCATTCTTATGTTGACGGATGCCGTTTGCGTTCCAAAAACAGAGTTTTAGGTTTATTGACGATAACCTGCAGTATCATTTGCTGTATCCTCATCATTTCCTTCATCGTGTTGCTTATAGAATTGGTAAAATTAAGTAATAGATTGCTCATTGCATTAGTGAAGTTGCTTGTTGTCTGCACCAGATTGTCTATTGTAGATTATATACGACTAAAATTAAATTCAGGAACTCCTGCTTTGGGCTGTGGAATTGGAATAGGTACCGAATTAGATCTTAGTGTCGTGTTAGTTACTGTAGACTGGATTGATTTTAAGATGTCAGCGTATGAAAACTGTTTCCTGACAGGTACTGAGATCAAGGATTTTTCAGTGCTCGTTAGTTTCGGTTGAACTTGCACTACTTCAGGTTTACGTTCCGCAGCTTGTTTCATAAAGATAAGAATAGGACAACCGCGATAATTTGCTGTGTGGTTACCACCGCAGTTACTGCACTTCTTGACCTTTGAATCTTTTCTTGACTTGTTGCACATGGCTGATTTATGCAGTTCTCCGCAAACAACGTGGGTAATTTGCAGTAAGCCTTGGTATATCCAAATTCCTGGCAGTTCATACACTGAACCGGTCTCGTTTGCTTGTGAGGCTCTTCTACCGTAACTCTAAGATGTAGCAAATATCTTAAATTATATTTTGGATGGACTTCATTTTTTTAATTTTCATGTCCCCTGGTTCCAGCTCTATTCGGAACATTGGTTGGGAAACCTTTTCCTTATTTTTAATATTCAATACCTTTTTTACTAGAAATCCTTTGACTT
This sequence comes from Sarcophaga subvicina, assembly GCA_936449025.2. Lineage (NCBI taxonomy): Eukaryota > Metazoa > Arthropoda > Insecta > Diptera > Sarcophagidae > Sarcophaga > Sarcophaga subvicina. The sequence goes on along the minus strand of OW388082.2, from coordinate 57,762,319 downwards.
TTAAGCCGTCTCTTATTTCATCAGCAGACACACAGGAGTATATTGCTTTGATTACCACCTGGAGATCTTTAGCACTTTTTAATTGGTATGTATAAAAATTTTTATTTTTTGATTCGAGGTCGGTAACAATTTTGCGGTAATCATTTTCATGGTTTACCTGAATTTTAATTTCGCATAAGTTAACCCGTTTTATTTTAGTCACATAGAAAGAGTTCTCCCTTATGAGACTGACAAGACACTTAATAGTCTCGTTTGTATTTGATTGCGTCAAGAATATTGGAGGGGGTTTAAGTGATTTGGATTTGGGAGCCTCAGTAGAGGGTCAAAAAAATATTCCACCATGCAGTATTACGCATCAAAAAGAAGGGACATTTTTAATATCATTGTGCCACAAAGGGTTAAATGATATTTAAGTTTGCACCTTATACAATTCTTGTTTTTCTGAATCATATTGTATATGTATGTATATTGTCGTCAAATATATCTCGGAAACTGGCAATATGTCTATATGTTTTTCTGTTGTGTTGTGTTCCAAAATTAGACGAACAAACAGTTCAGAAGTAGTCTTATACTAATTAGTTCACTTGGTGGTTCCTTTGCCGGGGTCAGTTTTTAAGTTGGAATAGTGTTTTCTCGAAAATCTGGATGAAGGTTGTTCATTAAACTTAGGGATGTCAATATTAATTAATGTCCATTGGTCTTAATTGACGTTGCTAGTATTGACAGTTTATTAGGCACCGTATCATGCTTCTAATTCTCATCAGAGGTGTGTCACCGCACACTAAGCATATCGTTGGAATCTTAGTAGGTAATTTTAATTTTACTTGGATGGAATTTAAGTTGTGTACAATATGTGCTTAATTCTTTTAGAGTTTGACGTCACTATTGCACTGACCTTTGTTTTCATTGTACCTTTAGTGAATATTGTTAGGCGTGCTGAATTTAATTACCTATATATGTTTGTAATTACCGCCACCTGCATAGTGATTCCGGGACTGTTTTTTTTCTAAACTTCGTTTATGGCGATGAGTCCTTCAGTCGAAACTTGTCCTTTTGATCTTATGATGTATATCGTTCAATGACGCACAGTAAGATAGGTCCGGAATATTTTTTGTGGCCCCCATCAAACATTTATTGAAGCGCTGCCAATACGATGTAAATATTAGCAGCTCTTCGACGCCATCTCAATAATTTCCGCTCTTCCTATGCTAGCCTATTTGATGCAATTTTTCAATGTAGTATTGCTGGAAAGTCTGCAATGTAATAAATATAAATCTCAATATAAATTTTTATTGTAATCCTACTATCTTATTAGACTTTTCTTATGGCTGCTCTATTATCCTCACTTATTTTACCTTACTATGTATGTCGTTGACATCGCAAGCATAAAATCGTTATTTCCTTACTCGTTTTCGGTAAAAATTTACTATTATTGACAGAGGCTTACTTCCTAAGCGCAAGTTGCAAAGTATAGTTACAATGCTTAGAGCTCGGAAACTCATATTTATTAATTCATAATTCATGTCATAATTATCATAACACAACAATATATAAATCTTATAAGTGAAAGTGAAATATATAGAATCAGCTATAAAATATTAAAAGAAATTAACATAAATTATATATGTATTACATATTAAGTAATAATAAAAAATTAGTATAATTATAAAAATTAAATATAAATAAAAATATAATATAAAGCAATTTAAAAAACAGATAAAAAATTATAAAAGTAATAGTATTTATATAAAGCAATCTAAAAAAGTAAGAATAAAAATGTAACTGATAAAATAGTTTTCGGTTGTCATTAATATCGCAGTTTGCGAAAATATTACACCCACATAAAAGTACAGGAATTAAGTACGTTTTAGGAAGTTGCATACGAATGATAAAAGGAGTTGAATCTACGGCATTACGTCCATGTCTGCAGCCACTTTCTTTAAAGCCATTGTTGTGCAAAATATTTCTCTGCAACGCATGCATTGTATTTTCTGAAATCTTTTAATGTCGAAGTTGTCTGTAAATTACTTTATTTTAGTCGACACAAAATTTTTAAACTGCTCGAAAGACAAATTTCTAATATTCTTTTGGTGAACAAAAAAAAACCAAAAAGCAACAAAAGTAAAGAAAAAAATAAAATAAAACCACAAATTCAAAACAATTTCAAACTCTTACCGGTACTCCTAGCAATTAAGAAATTACTGGAAAGAAACAAATTTAATTATTTTGGGACACCAATAAGTACAAGCCAAGGTTTGTCAAGTGGTAAGCAAACAAGAATATACATACATACATATATAGTTATAGTTGCTTATATGTGAAAACTACATTTACAGTCTCATTCAAAAATTAAACGAAAAAAATTATAAATTACTAAAAAATTCGCTATATATGTAGATTCATAGGTAAATTTACATCCCTAACATTATCATTATCGCACTCTAATTATAAAGCGGCTGTTACATAATCGATCTTTGCTTGCAGGCACGACCTGATGAGAGAGTGTTTTGCTATTACATTGTGCAGTCATGTTTGTCAAACATCAGTATACAACAATGATGTCATTTCATAGCACAATTGTGCTGATTAAAACACACACATACTCTTATTCTCTTTTGATTAGTCGTCACTGGTATACACGCAAATACTGAACCACAGATAAATACAGATTGGAAACTTTTGATGTTTAAAAACGCTCATAGCAGCAACTTAACCTTCCTCGTAGAGGGATAAAAAATATTATAATGTTTTGCGAAACAAATGTGTTAGAAGCAACAGATATACAGAGTGAAAACTGGCTGTTAAAGTAGAAAAAGTAAATGTCAATAAACATTTATTTTGTGCTAAAAAGGGAAAATTTTGAATATTTTTTAATTTCTTCAATGAAAATAGTTTCTTGTGAAAGAGGTAATTAAGAAGCTAAATTTTACAAGATCAAAATTAGACGTACTGCTCATAAAAAATTTTTCTTGCTATTTTAATTTCTTGAAAGAAAAAGCTAAAAATTGTTATTGTTATTAGTTGTTTTTATTATTTATTAATAGATTTAGACAAAAATTACATTTTTTATTAACTCTCGCCAATATAAAAACCCACCCCGAAAGCTAAAAAAACATAAATATACAAAACAGAGTTACAATCAGAGAGGGACAGAAATACTTTTTGGTAATATTTGATGTCCCTTTCTCAATGCAAGGTTAACTGTCAAACTCTAGTTTCCATTCTGTGTATTTTGTGTACTGAACAGTGAAGTTCTAAGACGCCTTTTGCACGTTGAAATTTGTTTCGAAACAAATTTAAAAACTCTTCAGTTTGTGGGAGAGAGGGGAAAAACGAGCGGGGGTGATTTCACAATTTCATGTACTCGCAAAACTGGCTTTGTTCTTTATTCGTATATACACAGAGTTGTATTTGATTTCACATTTTCTTTTATTTTTTGTTTCGCATAGTGAAGTTAACATGCTGACTGCCGCGGCAATTTTCAAAAAACTGGCCAAAAATGACAATTTGATTTTTTTACAGTATATTACTTAAAAAACTCTATTTTTAGATCGTAGGTATCATCAAAAATAAAAATTATGTTTTTTTAGGAGAAAAAGTGGTTTAATGAGTACGAGATAACTCGTAGATTGCGTTCCGTTCTAGGGAGCCAACTATGAATTATCTCGTAGTGGGCAGTCAACGTATTAATATAAATTTTCCTTATTTAAAATAACATTACTTTTTGTTTATTTTGTGTTTGAAATCAAAACATTTGCAAAAGAAAATTTTTAGTACCAAACAATTAATTAAAAAAATGAAAAAATAAAAATCAAAAAGAATATAATTTAATTTTTTAATTTATAAAAATAAATAAATAAGGTAAATATATTAAAAAATAATAATACATACATAAATATATGTATAATATATTATAATATTATAAAAAATATATAATATTCCTATAATATTCATTTCTAAAGAATTGTCTGGCGTTGTGTGAACCTAAATCACAATGCCAAATAAAGTTGTAACTGTCAAAAACAGCAGAATGACGCGATAAAAGAAAACAAAATTTGTGAAATTAATTTTTTACGTGCAAAAGCGAAAGAAATTTTAAAAGAAAATGCAAAAAAGTTTTTGAAACTTGTTTCGACACTAATTTCAACGTGCAAAAGGCGTCTAATTAAAATGGAGCGTGAATTAGTTGCTGCTTTGGTAATCGGCGAACCGTTGGAAGACGATAATCAAAAAAGAAAAAACTAATTTAGACAAAAAAGTGGCTTGCTAAAAGATAAAAACGATCACCTTAGAATGAATTGGAAATAACTGCACCAGACGACTATAAATTTTTTTAAAGAATAAGTTGTGCAACTTATAATGAATTATTAAAAAAAAATATAAAAGTGCGAATTTCTACAAATGAACGCCTTTCCGCAACATTACATTTTCTAGCGATTGGCCGGAGTTATGCCACATTAAAATACCAAACCTATACAAGCCAACCAGTTTTATCCCACATTGTTATTGAAACATGTGAAAAAATAATAAATGTTTTGAGGGAATATATTCATGTATGTAATGTTTTATTTATCAAAAACAAATTTTACAGTAAAAAAAAACGAAATTCAAAGTTATATGCAAAATTTAAATTCGGAAAACAAAACTTAAAGTAAAATTATAAACAAAATTTATTTAAAATGAAAATTAGTTAAATATTCTTTAAGATAACAGCTTCTATTTGGCGGTTGCGATGCAATTCCATATTGTACTGATTCTTGTGTGTTTTGGAAATTATGAAATTGGTCTGAGCTGGGCAACGGTGTGGAGGTGCTGGACACAATATTGACTGGGCTGGAACTAATTTGGATGTAGTTGACATGATATGGACTGGATTGAGCATTGGTCTGGTGGTAGTGGATAAAATTTGGTATGTGTTGATCAATGAGTGCAGGTACTGGACATGATATGGGCTAGGCTGGTGTGGTGTGGTGCTATTAGATAAAATTTGGAATGGGCTGGATAAAGGTGTGGAGGAAGACGACATGATATGGGTTGGGCTGGGCAATGGTGAGGTGGTTGGAAATGATGAACATTGCCTCTCTAAAGCCCTGTTGGAGTCCTCATTCAGCTTGGCTGATGACCGTGTTGGCATATATTTTTTGATTTGCATCTAGGTTTTGGTAAAAGGCATCCACTTTATGGCCTTTGATTTTTTTCCAGGCTTTCTATTGCTCTCACTAAGAGCTTATTTTGTTCTGTGTCAACCCTCTCCTTTTCTTGGGGCGGAAGTTTTGGCCCTGTAAAATAAAAAGTAAGTAATTAAAATTTATTTATCTTCCTTATTTTTAGCTTCCATGAGATGAATACGAGTGGAAAAACATTTTCAATGATAAGTGGAATTTTCCAAATTGCTTGGATGCAATGGAAAGCATATTAACATAAAAAACACCAGAATTCTGATCGTACTGCTTCAACTATAAGAAATCGCATAGTATGGCATTAGTAAATCCCAATAATGAATTTTGCTATGCTGAAGCTGCTGCAAATAGCAGGGTTTCAGACGTTGGTGTATTTTCTAACACAAAATTAAGTAATTTACCTAAAATAAATTAAATATTAAATAAATAAATATACTTTGACAAAGAAATGCCTTATGTTTTTGTTGCTGACGATGTATTTCCTCTAAATGTAAATATAATCAAGCCATTTCGAGGAGAGAAATTAACTGCTGATCACGAGTATTTTAATCGACGTTTATCACGTAGAAAAAGAAGAATTGTAAAAAGCGCATTTGGTATAATTTCTAATAAACAAAGTCTCCTTCATTGTACTTCTGCTCTGTAGCTGTTCAACCTTCTCAATTCAATGAAGTGCAAAATGTTTTAACAAATTTGCAACTAACAAAAACCAAAAACACAACTATAGCTGCAAAAAGCAATCGAAATAATTTTTGTGAATATTTTATCGCAGTAGGAAAATACTATACTTTTTGAAATACAAATACTATGGACATATACACATCAATATATATATATATATCATATATACATCAATTGAAATTAAAAAAATTATTTTTTTTTTTGTTATTTAATATGTCTATTACATATGGCCACTGGCAACTCAGTTGCCAAATTCGGAAACAACGAATTTGTAGTTGGTGCGTAGATTTTATAATTCATATCTCCGGAATGAACTCAGACTGAGTTTTAATGAAAAAAATTCTTACGTCATCATTACTTCGATGCAATTCCATATTGTACTGATTCTTGTGTGTTTTGGAAATTATGAAATTGGTCTGAGCTGGGCAACGGTGTGGAGGTACTGGACATAATATTGACTGGGCTGGAACTAATATGGATGTAGTTGACATGATATGGACTGGATTGAGCATTGGTCTGGCGGCAGTGGATAAAATTTGGTATGTGTTGGGCAATGAGTGGAGGTACTGGACATGATATGGGCTAGGCTGTTGTGGTGTGGTGCTATTATATAAAATTTGGAATGGGCTGGATAAAGGTGTGGAGGAAGACGACATGATATGGGTTGGGCTGGGCAATGGTGATTTTCCATTTCTGTGGAAATACAATGTATTGTAAATACAATGCATTGTAAATACAATGTATTGTATTTGTCAATGCATTTGAGTTACATTTTAACTAATTATATGAAGTGCGTTGCAGTTGTAGTGGCCTGAATATAGTGTTCACAAAATTCGTTCATTAGATAGTGTTTAATTCGCGACTTAATTAGTATCGCAGAACCTCCACATGCTCTACCCCTCGGTTCTTTAGTATCATAAGAGGGTGTATCCGTTGATTTTGAAGAAACTTCGTGCTGTTAAATGTGTTTCAAAGGCCAGCATAATATCTATTTGTTTGTTTTTAAAAAATATTCTAGTTCATTCTTATGTTGACGGATGCCGTTTGCGTTCCAAAAACAGAGTTTTAGGTTTATTGACGATAACCTGCAGTATCATTTGCTGTATCCTCATCATTTCCTTCATCGTGTTGCTTATAGAATTGGTAAAATTGAGTAATAGATTGCTCATTGCATTAGTGAAGTTGCTTGTTGTCTGCACCAGATTGTCTATTGTAGATTATATACGACTAAAATTAAATTCAGGAACTCCTGCTTTGGGCTGTGGAATTGGAATAGGTACCGAATTAGATCTTAGTGTCGTGTTAGTTACTGTAGACTGGATTGATTTTAAGATGTCAGCGTATGAAAACTGTTTCCTGACAGGTACTGAGATCAAGGATTTTTCAGTGCTCGTTAGTTTCGGTTGAACTTGCACTACTTCAGGTTTACGTTCCGCAGCTTGTTTCATAAAGATAAGAATAGGACAACCGCGATAATTTGCTGTGTGGTTACCACCGCAGTTACTGCACTTCTTGACCTTTGAATCTTTTCTTGACTTGTTGCACATGGCTGATTTATGCAGTTCTCCGCAAACAACGTGGGTAATTTGCAGTAAGCCTTGGTATGTCCAAATTCCTGGCAGTTCATACACTGAACCGGTCTCGTTTGCTTGTGAGGCTCTTCTACCGTAACTCTAAGATGTAGCAAATATCTTAAACTGCATGGTGGAATATTTTTTTGACCCTCTACTGAGGCTCCCAAATCCAAATCACTTAAACCCCCTCCAATATTCTTGACGCAATCAAATACAAACGAGACTATTAAGTGTCTTGTCAGTCTCATAAGGGAGAACTCTTTCTATGTGACTAAAATAAAACGGGTTAACTTATGCGAAATTAAAATTCAGGTAAACCATGAAAATGATTACCGCAAAATTGTTACCGACCTCGAATCAAAAAATAAAAATTTTTATACATACCAATTAAAAAGTGCTAAAGATCTCCAGGTGGTAATCAAAGCAATATACTCCTGTGTGTCTGCTGATGAAATAAGAGACGGCTTAAAAGACAAAGGATTTCTAGTAAAAAAGGTATTGAATATTAAAAATAAGGAAAAGGTTTCCCAACCAATGTTCCGAATAGAGCTGGAACCAGGGGACATGAAAATTAAAAAAATGAAGTCCATCCAAAATATAATTTAAGATATTTGCTACATCTTAGAGTTACGGTAGAAGAGCCTCACAAGCAAACGAGACCGGTTCAGTGTATGAACTGCCAGGAATTTGGACATACCAAGGCTTACTGCAAATTACCCACGTTGTTTGCGGAGAACTGCATAAATCAGCCATGTGCAACAAGTCAAGAAAAGATTCAAAGGTCAAGAAGTGCAGTAACTGCGGTGGTAACCACACAGCAAATTATCGCGGTTGTCCTATTCTTATCTTTATGAAACAAGCTGCGGAACGTAAACCTGAAGTAGTGCAAGTTCAACCGAAACTAACGAGCACTGAAAAATCCTTGATCTCAGTACCTGTCAGGAAACAGTTTTCATACGCTGACATCTTAAAATCAATCCAGTCTACAGTAACTAACACGACACTAAGATCTAATTCGGTACCTATTCCAATTCCACAGCCCAAAGCAGGAGTTCCTGAATTTAATTTTAGTCGTATATAATCTACAATAGACAATCTGGTGCAGACAACAAGCAACTTCACTAATGCAATGAGCAATCTATTACTCAATTTTACCAATTCTATAAGCAACACGATGAAGGAAATGATGAGGATACAGCAAATGATACTGCAGGTTATCGTCAATAAACCTAAAACTCTGTTTTTGGAACGCAAACGGCATCCGTCAACATAAGAATGAACTAGAATATTTTTTAAAAACAAACAAATAGATATTATGCTGGCCTTTGAAACACATTTAACAGCACGAAGTTTCTTCAAAATCAACGGATACACCCTCTTATGATACTAAAGAACCGAGGGGTAGAGCATGTGGAGGTTCTGCGATACTAATTAAGTCGCGAATTAAACACTATCTAATGAACGAATTTTGTGAACACTATATTCAGGCCACTACAACTGCAACGCACTTCATATAATTAGTTAAAATGTAACTCAAATGCATTGACAAATACAATACATTGTATTTACAATGCATTGTATTTACAATACATTGTATTTCCACAGAAATGGAAAATCACCATTGCCCAGCCCAACCCATATCATGTCGTCTTCCTCCACACCTTTATCCAGCCCATTCCAAATTTTATATAATAGCACCACACCACAACAGCCTAGCCCATATCATGTCCAGTACCTCCACTCATTGCCCAACACATACCAAATTTTATCCACTGCCGCCAGACCAATGCTCAATCCAGTCCATATCATGTCAACTACATCCATATTAGTTCCAGCCCAGTCAATATTATGTCCAGTACCTCCACACCGTTGCCCAGCTCAGACCAATTTCATAATTTCCAAAACACACAAGAATCAGTACAATATGGAATTGCATCGAAGTAATGATGACGTAAGAATTTTTTTCATTAAAACTCAGTCTGAGTTCATTCCGGAGATATGAATTATAAAATCTACGCACCAACTACAAATTCGTTGTTTCCGAATTTGGCAACTGAGTTGCCAGTGGCCATATGTAATAGACATATTAAATAACAAAAAAAAAAATAATTTTTTTAATTTCAATTGATGTATATATGATATATATATATATATTGATGTGTATATGTCCATAGTATTTGTATTTCAAAAAGTATAGTATTTTCCTACTGCGATAAAATATTCACAAAAATTATTTCGATTGCTTTTTGCAGCTATAGTTGTGTTTTTGGTTTTTGTTAGTTGCAAATTTGTTAAAACATTTTGCACTTCATTGAATTGAGAAGGTTGAACAGCTACAGAGCAGAAGTACAATGAAGGAGACTTTGTTTATTAGAAATTATACCAAATGCGCTTTTTACAATTCTTCTTTTTCTACGTGATAAACGTCGATTAAAATACTCGTGATCAGCAGTTAATTTCTCTCCTCGAAATGGCTTGATTATATTTACATTTAGAGGAAATACATCGTCAGCAACAAAAACATAAGGCATTTCTTTGTCAAAGTATATTTATTTATTTAATATTTAATTTATTTTAGGTAAATTACTTAATTTTGTGTTAGAAAATACACCAACGTCTGAAACCGTGCTATTTGCAGCAGCTTCAGCATAGCAAAATTCATTATTGGGATTTACTACTGCCATACTATGCGATTTCTTATAGTTGAAGCAGTACGATCAGAATTCTGGTGTTTTTTATGTTAATATGCTTTCCATTGCATCCAAGCAATTTGGAAAATTCCACTTATCATTGAAAATGTTTTTCCACTCGTATTCATCTCATGGAAGCTAAAAATAAGGAAGATAAATAAATTTTAATTACTTACTTTTTATTTTACAGGGCCAAAACTTCCGCCCCAAGAAAAGGAGAGGGTTGACACAGAACAAAATAAGCTCTTAGTGAGAGCAATAGAAAGCCTGGAAAAAAATCAAAGGCCATAAAGTGGATGCCTTTTACCAAAACCTAGATGCAAATCAAAAAATATATGCCAACACGGTCATCAGCCAAGCTGAATGAGGACTCCAACAGGGCTTTAGAGAGGCAATGTTCATCATTTCCAACCACCTCACCATTGCCCAGCCCAACCCATATCATGTCGTCTTCCTCCACACCTTTATCCAGCCCATTCCAAATTTTATCTAATAGCACCACACCACACCAGCCTAGCCCATATCATGTCCAGTACCTGCACTCATTGATCAACACATACCAAATTTTATCCACTACCACCAGACCAATGCTCAATCCAGTCCATATCATGTCAACTACATCCAAATTAGTTCCAGCCCAGTCAATATTGTGTCCAGCACCTCCACACCGTTGCCCAGCTCAGACCAATTTCATAATTTCCAAAACACACAAGAATCAGTACAATATGGAATTGCATCGCAACCGCCAAATAGAAGCTGTTATCTTAAAGAATATTTAACTAATTTTCATTTTAAATAAATTTTGTTTATAATTTTACTTTAAGTTTTGTTTTCCGAATTTAAATTTTGCATATAACTTTGAATTTCGTTTTTTTTTACTGTAAAATTTGTTTTTGATAAATAAAACATTACATACATGAATATATTCCCTCAAAACATTTATTATTTTTTCACATGTTTCAATAACAATGTGGGATAAAACTGGTTGGCTTGTATAGGTTTGGTATTTTAATGTGGCATAACTCCGGCCAATCGCTAGAAAATGTAATGTTGCGGAAAGGCGTTCATTTGTAGAAATTCGCACTTTTATATTTTTTTTTAATAATTCATTATAAGTTGCACAACTTATTCTTTAAAAAAATTTATAGTCGTCTGGTGCAGTTATTTCCAATTCATTCTAAGGTGATCGTTTTTATCTTTTAGCAAGCCACTTTTTTGTCTAAATTAGTTTTTTCTTTTTTGATTATCGTCTTCCAACGGTTCGCCGATTACCAAAGCAGCAACTAATTCACGCTCCATTTTAATTAGACGCCTTTTGCACGTTGAAATTAGTGTCGAAACAAGTTTCAAAAACTTTTTTGCATTTTCTTTTAAAATTTCTTTCGCTTTTGCACGTAAAAAATTAATTTCACAAATTTTGTTTTCTTTTATCGCGTCATTCTGCTGTTTTTGACAGTTACAACTTTATTTGGCATTGTGATTTAGGTTCACACAACGCCAGACAATTCTTTAGAAATGAATATTATAGGAATATTATATATTTTTTATAATATTATAATATATTATACATATATTTATGTATGTATTATTATTTTTTAATATATTTACCTTATTTATTTATTTTTATAAATTAAAAAATTAAATTATATTCTTTTTGATTTTTATTTTTTCATTTTTTTAATTAATTGTTTGGTACTAAAAATTTTCTTTTGCAAATGTTTTGATTTCAAACACAAAATAAACAAAAAGTAATGTTATTTTAAATAAGGAAAATTTATATTAATACGTTGACTGCCCACTACGAGATAATTCATAGTTGGCTCCCTAGAACGGAACGCAATCTACGAGTTATCTCGTACTCATTAAACCACTTTTTCTCCTAAAAAAACATAATTTTTATTTTTGATGATACCTACGATCTAAAAATAGAGTTTTTTAAGTAATATACTGTAAAAAAATCAAATTGTCATTTTTGGCCAGTTTTTTGAAAATTGCCGCGGCAGTCAGCATGTTAACTTCACTATGCGAAACAAAAAATAAAAGAAAATGTGAAATCAAATACAACTCTGTGTATATACGAATAAAGAACAAAGCCAGTTTTGCGAGTACATGAAATTGTGAAATCACCCCCGCTCGTTTTTCCCCTCTCTCCCACAAACTCAAGAGTTTTGAAATTTGTTTCGAAACAAATTTCAACGTGCAAAAGGCGTCTTAGAACTTCACTGTTCAGTACACAAAATACACAGAATGGAAACTAGAGTTTGACAGTTAACCTTGCATTGAGAAAGGGACATCAAATATTACCAAAAAGTATTTCTGTCCCTCTCTGATTGTAACTCTGTTTTGTATATTTATGTTTTTTTAGCTTTCGGGGTGGGTTTTTATATTGGCGAGAGTTAATAAAAAATGTAATTTTTGTCTAATTAATAAATAATTAATTAATATTATTATAATATTAATAAATAATAAAAACAACTAATAACAATAACAATTTTTAGCTTTTTCTTTCAAGAAATTAAAATAGCAAGAAAAATTTTTTATGAGCAGTACGTCTAATTTTGATCTTGTAAAATTTAGCTTCTTAATTACCTCTTTCACAAGAAACTATTTTCATTGAAGAAATTAAAAAATATTCAAAATTTTCCCTTTTTAGCACAAAATAAATGTTTATTGACATTTACTTTTTCTACTTTAACAGCCAGTTTTCACTCTGTATATCTGTTGCTTCTAACACATTTGTTTCGCAAAACATTATAATATTTTTTATCCCTCTACGAGGAAGGTTAAGTTGCTGCTATGAGCGTTTTTAAACATCAAAAGTTTCCAATCTGTATTTATCTGTGGTTCAGTATTTGCGTGTATACCAGTGACGACTAATCAAAAGAGAATAAGAGTATGTGTGTGTTTTAATCAGCACAATTGTGCTATGAAATGACATCATTGTTGTATACTGATGTTTGACAAACATGACTGCACAATGTAATAGCAAAACACTCTCTCATCAGGTCGTGCCTGCAAGCAAAGATCGATTATGTAACAGCCGCTTTATAATTAGAGTGCGATAATGATAATGTTAGGGATGTAAATTTACCTATGAATCTACATATATAGCGAATTTTTTAGTAATTTATAATTTTTTTCGTTTAATTTTTGAATGAGACTGTAAATGTAGTTTTCACATATAAGCAACTATAACTATATATGTATGTATGTATATTCTTGTTTGCTTACCACTTGACAAACCTTGGCTTGTACTTATTGGTGTCCCAAAATAATTAAATTTGTTTCTTTCCAGTAATTTCTTAATTGCTAGGAGTACCGGTAAGAGTTTGAAATTGTTTTGAATTTGTGGTTTTATTTTATTTTTTTCTTTACTTTTGTTGCTTTTTGGTTTTTTTTTGTTCACCAAAAGAATATTAGAAATTTGTCTTTCGAGCAGTTTAAAAATTTTGTGTCGACTAAAATAAAGTAATTTACAGACAACTTCGACATTAAAAGATTTCAGAAAATACAATGCATGCGTTGCAGAGAAATAAATTATTATATATAATAAAATTATTTTCTTAATAAAAATTTTACATGCTTAGTTTTATTTTTATTTCATTTTTATAAATTTTTAATTTCATTTTATTTTATCAGTTACATTTTTATTCTTACTTTTTTAGATTGCTTTATATAAATACTATTACTTTTATAATTTTTTATCTGTTTTTTAAATTGCTTTATATTATATTTTTATTTATATTTAATTTTTATAATTATACTAATTTTTTATTATTACTTAATATGTAATACATATATAATTTATGTTAATTTCTTTTAATATTTTATAGCTGATTCTATATATTTCACTTTCACTTATAAGATTTATATATTGTTGTGTTATGATAATTATGACATGAATTATGAATTAATAAATATGAGTTTCCGAGCTCTAAGCATTGTAACTATACTTTGCAACTTGCGCTTAGGAAGTAAGCCTCTGTCAATAATAGTAAATTTTTACCGAAAACGAGTAAGGAAATAACGATTTTATGCTTGCGATGTCAACGACATACATAGTAAGGTAAAATAAGTGAGGATAATAGAGCAGCCATAAGAAAAGTCTAATAAGATAGTAGGATTACAATAAAAATTTATATTGAGATTTATATTTATTACATTGCAGACTTTCCAGCAATACTACATTGAAAAATTGCATCAAATAGGCTAGCATAGGAAGAGCGGAAATTATTGAGATGGCGTCGAAGAGCTGCTAATATTTACATCGTATTGGCAGCGCTTCAATAAATGTTTGATGGGGACCACAAAAAATATTCCGGACCTATCTTACTGTGCGTCATTGAACGATATACATCATAAGATCAAAAGGACAAGTTTCGACTGAAGGACTCATCGCCATAAACGAAGTTTAGAAAAAAAAACAGTCCCGGAATCACTATGCAGGTGGCGGTAATTACAAACATATATAGGTAATCAAATTCAGCACGCCTAACAATATTCACTAAAGGTACAATGAAAACAAAGGTCAGTGCAATAGTGACGTCAAACTCTAAAAGAATTAAGCACATATTGTACACAACTTAAATTCCATCCAAGTAAAATTAAAATTACCTACTAAGATTCCAACGATATGCTTAGTGTGCGGTGACACACCTCTGATGAGAATTAGAAGCATGATACGGTGCCTAATAAACTGTCAATACTAGCAACGTCAATTAAGACCAATGGACATTAATTAATATTGACATCCCTAAGTTTAATGAACAACCTTCATCCAGATTTTCGAGAAAACACTATTCCAACTTAAAAACTGACCCCGGCAAAGGAACCACCAAGTGAACTAATTAGTCATATGACTACTTCTGAACTGTTTGTTCGTCTAATTTTGGAACACAACACAACAGAAAAACATATAGACATATTGCCAGTTTCCGAGATATATTTGACGACAATATACATACATATACAATATGATTCAGAAAAACAAGAATTGTATAAGGTACAAACTTAAATATCATTTAACCCTTTGTGGCACAATGATATTAAAAATGTCCCTTCTTTTGTATAATTATAAAAATTAAATATAAATAAAAATATAATATAAAGCAATTTAAAAAACAGATAAAAAATTATAAAAGTAATAGTATTTATATAAAGCAATCTAAAAAAGTAAGAATAAAAATGTAACTGATAAAATAAAATGAAATTAAAAATTTATAAAAATGAAATAAAAATAAAACTAAGCATGTAAAATTTTTATTAAGAAAATAATTTAAATAACCCCTTTTTGAAAGCACTTGCATTGCCTAAATTTTCAATGTAATTTGGTAGGGAATTCTTGTTTATATTTTAACAAGTTCGAGATTACTGATTTGAAAAAATGCTCTCGTTGTATGGCAAAGTTCTCAAAAGTATGCGAAGAATCTTCGAATTCAATTACTATTGAAGAAGTGCTTTCGCCAAACTCTAATCTGGGCTGACGTAACCAAAGAGAATCGTTTAGGTACAAATCATTCAATTTATTACGCATAATCAATAAATGTACATTAGCGAATAAGCTGCTATTTAAATGCGACACACTTTGTTCACGATACAATGTTAATTTAATATTATTTTCCGCAGTTTCAGCATCAAATTGGAGTTGAATTTCGTTGTGTTCTAAATTATCTTTAATAATTTTCTCAAGTTCGTTTAATTGTTTGCGCAATTTAAAGATTTGTTCGTCTTTAGCTATTTCTTTCGACATTTCCCTTTCAGAATGCCAACCTATGTATAATTGATTTTTATAACTTTTTTCTATATGTTTGCGATACTTATAAAGTATTTTTAAATCACTGGATAATTTTTGTATATTGAATTATAGAATTCAAGAATTCATACATACAGCTGTTCGAAGAGTTTGCAAACGTCTAGTGACCGTTTTATGTGGTCTAATTTCGAAAGTGTATATTTCTATTGCTTTTATCTGGTAATTCATAAAGATACGACAACAAATTTCATGCTGTCTTAGGTAATCAACTAGTAACACAGATTTTGCAAATAATGCCAATAACATCGCATCCTGTGGGTTCAATTTCATTTTCATTTTTTCTATAACTTCATTGAAATTTTTAGTATTTTTTTTATAATTTATGCACACAACATATACTTCAGAATTACCACGTTTCGCAGTGCATGGCTTAAACGCATGGACTCTATTGAAAACACAATTCAATAAGTATAACTTACAAATCGAGGATGCTTCAAACATGGTAAACAGTTTTATAACAAATGAACCACCATCCGCTAAAATGCTTAAAGCAGTTATTATTTCGGCATAATGAAGTAAAGCTACCTTTTCTTCTTGGCAATCAGGTGCGTCTATGCAATCAATTGAACTATCAGCAGTTATTAGATGAACATCACCCAAACGCTGTACGCATTGTTGTTTCATATGTCCAAGATTTTCAGTATCAATAATATTACCAGTGAAATCTTTGTGAAAAAGCCAATTGTCCAAAGTATATAAAAGGACATTATCATTTTATTTACAGGGTTACCTTCATAGTATGGATTTAAAGTCGTTGCTAGCCAATTCCATTGAATATCATCCTTTTCGTAATTGGTGTACAGATAGTGATTCAACGCTGTTATAAAAGCCCCTGGAGCCTCTCATAAATGCAAGGAATTAATTTTTGGACCAGGTATCAATTCGGTAAATCTACCCAAACATTCGTACATTTTACACCACACAACTGTTACGAATTCTGCATCCGCTTCTGAATTTAAACGCCACGGAATCTCAGATTTACAGCCGTAGGCAAGCGCCAGTCATCTGACGTCGAGGATTTTTGGTAACAATAGCATTTTCAAACATTTCTAAAACGCCTGACTGGATATGTTCAAGTTGTTGGGAGGACTGATGCTATAGCTATTGCTGTTATAAGATTTTACAATCGATCTACCGGCTGTGGAAGTAGAGCCGTTTGTGGGTACTGTGGAATACTTTGCTGGATACGTATGAGGACCGCAGCCTTTTTGTAAACCACTTGGTGGCGCTAAACGTGTCTCCGGTGATAAATCCATACTTTCCTATGGAACTGTTTTGTTTAGTAATTAAATTATAGGCAAACAAACATTCTCAAGTTAAATTCCCGAAAAATTGTGGTGTGTATCATAAACTGTCGTTGTGACAGAAGAGGCTTATATCGTGTTGAATAATCTTCATATCCCGATAAGATCTAACAAACTTAATTCGGCTTAATAATTATGTCGGCTGTTTCGTGTCAATAATTTTATGTAATACACAGAATAAGGCATTTAATTTTCAAGGGCTTATCAAATTTTACACTAAATATCTAGTGTGCAAAATGAGAAATATGGTCTTGGCGCCTTTTAAGAAATAGTTTTCGGTTGTCATTAATATCGCAGTTTGCGAAAATATTACACCCACATAAAAGTACAGGAATTAAGTACGTTTTAGGAAGTTGCATACGAATGATAAAAGGAGTTGAATCTACGGCATTACGTCCATGTCTGCAGCCACTTTCTTTAAAGCCATTGTTGTGCAAAATATTTCTCTGCAACGCATGCATTGTATTTTCTGAAATCTTTTAATGTCGAAGTTGTCTGTAAATTACTTTATTTTAGTCGACACAACATTTTTAAACTGCTCGAAAGACAAATTTCTAATATTCTTTTGGTGAACAAAAAAAAACCAAAAAGCAACAAAAGTAAAGAAAAAAATAAAATAAAACCACAAATTCAAAACAATTTCAAACTCTTACCGGTACTCCTAGCAATTAAGAAATTACTGGAAAGAAACAAATTTAATTATTTTGGGACACCAATAAGTACAAGCCAAGGTTTGTCAAGTGGTAAGCAAACAAGAATATACATACATACATATATAGTTATAGTTGCTTATATGTGAAAACTACATTTACAGTCTCATTCAAAAATTAAACGAAAAAAATTATAAATTACTAAAAAATTCGCTATATATGTAGATTCATAGGTAAATTTACATCCCTAACATTATCATTATCGCACTCTAATTATAAAGCGGCTGTTACATAATCGATCTTTGCTTGCAGGCACGACCTGATGAGAGAGTGTTTTGCTATTACATTGTGCAGTCATGTTTGTCAAACATCAGTATACAACAATGATGTCATTTCATAGCACAATTGTGCTGATTAAAACACACACATACTCTTATTCTCTTTTGATTAGTCGTCACTGGTATACACGCAAATACTGAACCACAGATAAATACAGATTGGAAACTTTTGATGTTTAAAAACGCTCATAGCAGCAACTTAACCTTCCTCGTAGAGGGATAAAAAATATTATAATGTTTTCGAAACAAATGTGTTAGAAGCAACAGATATACAGAGTGAAAACTGGCTGTTAAAGTAGAAAAAGTAAATGTCAATAAACATTTATTTTGTGCTAAAAAGGGAAAATTTTGAATATTTTTTAATTTCTTCAATGAAAATAGTTTCTTGTGAAAGAGGTAATTAAGAAGCTAAATTTTACAAGATCAAAATTAGACGTACTGCTCATAAAAAATTTTTCTTGCTATTTTAATTTCTTGAAAGAAAAAGCTAAAAATTGTTATTGTTATTAGTTGTTTTTATTATTTATTAATAGATTTAGACAAAAATTACATTTTTTATTAACTCTCGCCAATATAAAAACCCACCCCGAAAGCTAAAAAAACATAAATATACAAAACAGAGTTACAATCAGAGAGGGACAGAAATACTTTTTGGTAATATTTGATGTCCCTTTCTCAATGCAAGGTTAACTGTCAAACTCTAGTTTCCATTCTGTGTATTTTGTGTACTGAACAGTGAAGTTCTAAGACGCCTTTTGCACGTTGAAATTTGTTTCGAAACAAATTTCAAAACTCTTGAGTTTGTGGGAGAGAGGGGAAAAACGAGCGGGGGTGATTTCACAATTTCATGTACTCGCAAAACTGGCTTTGTTCTTTATTCGTATATACACAGAGTTGTATTTGATTTCACATTTTCTTTTATTTTTTGTTTCGCATAGTGAAGTTAACATGCTGACTGCCGCGGCAATTTTCAAAAAACTGGCCAAAAATGACAATTTGATTTTTTTTACAGTATATTACTTAAAAAACTCTATTTTTAGATCGTAGGTATCATCAAAAATAAAAATTATGTTTTTTTAGGAGAAAAAGTGGTTTAATGAGTACGAGATAACTCGTAGATTGCGTTCCGTTCTAGGGAGCCAACTATGAATTATCTCGTAGTGGGCAGTCAACGTATTAATATAAATTTTCCTTATTTAAAATAACATTACTTTTTGTTTATTTTGTGTTTGAAATCAAAACATTTGCAAAAGAAAATTTTTAGTACCAAACAATTAATTAAAAAAATGAAAAAATAAAAATCAAAAAGAATATAATTTAATTTTTTAATTTATAAAAATAAATAAATAAGGTAAATATATTAAAAAATAATAATACATACATAAATATATGTATAATATATTATAATATTATAAAAAATATATAATATTCCTATAATATTCATTTCTAAAGAATTGTCTGGCGTTGTGTGAACCTAAATCACAATGCCAAATAAAGTTGTAACTGTCAAAAACAGCAGAATGACGCGATAAAAGAAAACAAAATTTGTGAAATTAATTTTTTACGTGCAAAAGCGAAAGAAATTTTAAAAGAAAATGCAAAAAAGTTTTTGAAACTTGTTTCGACACTAATTTCAACGTGCAAAAGGCGTCTAATTAAAATGGAGCGTGAATTAGTTGCTGCTTTGGTAATCGGCGAACCGTTGGAAGACGATAATCAAAAAAGAAAAAACTAATTTAGACAAAAAAGTGGCTTGCTAAAAGATAAAAACAATCACCTTAGAATGAATTGGAAATAACTGCACCAGACGACTATAAATTTTTTTAAAGAATAAGTTGTGCAACTTATAATGAATTATTAAAAAAAAATATAAAAGTGCGAATTTCTACAAATGAACGCCTTTCCGCAACATTACATTTTCTAGCGATTGGCCGGAGTTATGCCACATTAAAATACCAAACCTATACAAGCCAACCAGTTTTATCCCACATTGTTATTGAAACATGTGAAAAAATAATAAATGTTTTGAGGGAATATATTCATGTATGTAATGTTTTATTTATCAAAAACAAATTTTACAGTAAAAAAAAACGAAATTCAAAGTTATATGCAAAATTTAAATTCGGAAAACAAAACTTAAAGTAAAATTATAAACAAAATTTATTTAAAATGAAAATTAGTTAAATATTCTTTAAGATAACAGCTTCTATTTGGCGGTTGCGATGCAATTCCATATTGTACTGATTCTTGTGTGTTTTGGAAATTATGAAATTGGTCTGAGCTGGGCAACGGTGTGGAGGTGCTGGACACAATATTGACTGGGCTGGAACTAATTTGGATGTAGTTGACATGATATGGACTGGATTGAGCATTGGTCTGGTGGTAGTGGATAAAATTTGGTATGTGTTGATCAATGAGTGCAGGTACTGGACATGATATGGGCTAGGCTGGTGTGGTGTGGTGCTATTAGATAAAATTTGGAATGGGCTGGATAAAGGTGTGGAGGAAGACGACATGATATGGGTTGGGCTGGGCAATGGTGAGGTGGTTGGAAATGATGAACATTGCCTCTCTAAAGCCCTGTTGGAGTCCTCATTCAGCTTGGCTGATGACCGTGTTGGCATATATTTTTTGATTTGCATCTAGGTTTTGGTAAAAGGCATCCACTTTATGGCCTTTGATTTTTTTCCAGGCTTTCTATTGCTCTCACTAAGAGCTTATTTTGTTCTGTGTCAACCCTCTCCTTTTCTTGGGGCGGAAGTTTTGGCCCTGTAAAATAAAAAGTAAGTAATTAAAATTTATTTATCTTCCTTATTTTTAGCTTCCATGAGATGAATACGAGTGGAAAAACATTTTCAATGATAAGTGGAATTTTCCAAATTGCTTGGATGCAATGGAAAGCATATTAACATAAAAAACACCAGAATTCTGATCGTACTGCTTCAACTATAAGAAATCGCATAGTATGGCATTAGTAAATCCCAATAATGAATTTTGCTATGCTGAAGCTGCTGCAAATAGCACGGTTTCAGACGTTGGTGTATTTTCTAACACAAAATTAAGTAATTTACCTAAAATAAATTAAATATTAAATAAATAAATATACTTTGACAAAGAAATGCCTTATGTTTTTGTTGCTGACGATGTATTTCCTCTAAATGTAAATATAATCAAGCCATTTCGAGGAGAGAAATTAACTGCTGATCACGAGTATTTTAATCGACGTTTATCACGTAGAAAAAGAAGAATTGTAAAAAGCGCATTTGGTATAATTTCTAATAAACAAAGTCTCCTTCATTGTACTTCTGCTCTGTAGCTGTTCAACCTTCTCAATTCAATGAA
This sequence comes from Sarcophaga subvicina, assembly GCA_936449025.2. Lineage (NCBI taxonomy): Eukaryota > Metazoa > Arthropoda > Insecta > Diptera > Sarcophagidae > Sarcophaga > Sarcophaga subvicina. Next base: position 57,740,748 of record OW388082.2, on the reverse strand, counting down.
GTGCAAAATGTTTTAACAAATTTGCAACTAACAAAAACCAAAAACACAACTATAGCTGCAAAAAGCAATCGAAATAATTTTTGTGAATATTTTATCGCAGTAGGAAAATACTATACTTTTTGAAATACAAATACTATGGACATATACACATCAATATATATATATATATCATATATACATCAATTGAAATTAAAAAAATTATTTTTTTTTTTGTTATTTAATATGTCTATTACATATGGCCACTGGCAACTCAGTTGCCAAATTCGGAAACAACGAATTTGTAGTTGGTGCGTAGATTTTATAATTCATATCTCCGGAATGAACTCAGACTGAGTTTTAATGAAAAAAATTCTTACGTCATCATTACTTCGATGCAATTCCATATTGTACTGATTCTTGTGTGTTTTGGAAATTATGAAATTGGTCTGAGCTGGGCAACGGTGTGGAGGTACTGGACATAATATTGACTGGGCTGGAACTAATATGGATGTAGTTGACATGATATGGACTGGATTGAGCATTGGTCTGGCGGCAGTGGATAAAATTTGGTATGTGTTGGGCAATGAGTGGAGGTACTGGACATGATATGGGCTAGGCTGTTGTGGTGTGGTGCTATTATATAAAATTTGGAATGGGCTGGATAAAGGTGTGGAGGAAGACGACATGATATGGGTTGGGCTGGGCAATGGTGATTTTCCATTTCTGTGGAAATACAATGTATTGTAAATACAATGCATTGTAAATACAATGTATTGTATTGTATTTGTCAATGCATTTAAGTTACATTTTAACTAATTATATGAAGTGCGTTGCAGTTGTAGTGGCCTGAATATAGTGTTCACAAAATTCGTTCATTAGATAGTGTTTAATTCGCGACTTAATTAGTATCGCAGAACCTCCACATGCTCTACCCCTCGGTTCTTTAGTATCATAAGAGGGTGTATCCGTTGATTTTGAAGAAACTTCGTGCTGTTAAATGTGTTTCAAAGGCCAGCATAATATCTATTTGTTTGTTTTTAAAAAATATTCTAGTTCATTCTTATGTTGACGGATGCCGTTTGCGTTCCAAAAACAGAGTTTTAGGTTTATTGACGATAACCTGCAGTATCATTTGCTGTATCCTCATCATTTCCTTCATCGTGTTGCTTATAGAATTGGTAAAATTGAGTAATAGATTGCTCATTGCATTAGTGAAGTTGCTTGTTGTCTGCACCAGATTGTCTATTGTAGATTATATACGACTAAAATTAAATTCAGGAACTCCTGCTTTGGGCTGTGGAATTGGAATAGGTACCGAATTAGATCTTAGTGTCGTGTTAGTTACTGTAGACTGGATTGATTTTAAGATGTCAGCGTATGAAAACTGTTTCCTGACAGGTACTGAGATCAAGGATTTTTCAGTGCTCGTTAGTTTCGGTTGAACTTGCACTACTTCAGGTTTACGTTCCGCAGCTTGTTTCATAAAGATAAGAATAGGACAACCGCGATAATTTGCTGTGTGGTTACCACCGCAGTTACTGCACTTCTTGACCTTTGAATCTTTTCTTGACTTGTTGCACATGGCTGATTTATGCAGTTCTCCGCAAACAACGTGGGTAATTTGCAGTAAGCCTTGGTATGTCCAAATTCCTGGCAGTTCATACACTGAACCGGTCTCGTTTGCTTGTGAGGCTCTTCTACCGTAACTCTAAGATGTAGCAAAAAAAAAAGCCAGTGTAGAAAGATATATTCAGGAATAAGTATCATGGTCTGAAATTAGGTATCGAATTCTTGAGGCTTATTGTTCCTCTGCTAAATCGGAACTAGAGCTTCACACGGACTAGGTCTTCCGCTCTCACGACCATTGAACGAACTAGGTCCACTGGTGGATTATCAGGACGAACGAGGTCCGATATTTTTCTTGGCTAGTGGGCGGGTGGTCCTTTTCGATGCTTCAGTTTTCTAATTTAACTTTCCTAGGGACAGACGGTCTAGGTCTATTGCCCGGTAAATGGAAGGTTTAACTTCAGCGGCCCATATTCGCACACGTCCACCAGGTATGATCGTGGCTCAAGCAACCTTACAATTCAAAATCTTCAACATCTTCACCACTGCGGGATTTCCTCGTTGTACCATGATACTATAAGCTAAAGTTGTTTATTAAAATATTTAGTTCATTGGAAGAATTATAAGATTCCCAATCGGCCTTGTAATTAATCCACAGTCAGTTGCTAAATCCACAGCCTTTACATAACCGTTGTTACCCAAACGTAAATTTCGAATACGACCTAAACACCATTTAGTGGTAGGCCCTATACCTTCTCTTATTGCTGCTGTGTCACCAACCTTAGCATACTTCCATGAATATTGGCAGTAGGCCATTGTACGAAAAGATCTATTTATCTCAGTGTAGAGGGACTTGGACCCATTTCGAAACAATTTATGCCCTCGATTATTCGGCCTCAAAGTTCTTTGAGATTCTCTGCCGACCTCTATTTTCGTGTAATCTGACACATAATTTGAGAGCTCTTTCGAATTCAGCTCTGGTAAAGGACCGGTTACAATCCAGCCAAATATACTTTCCTGCGCCATTAGTTTTCCCAAAATATTCTTCCTGACACCTTCCAATAAGATGTCAGGGTATACGTCACCACCAATAAGAATGTCAACGTGACCGCTTTTATCGAATTTGGGATCAGCCAAAGTAATCACCGATAAGGCTGCAGATCGCGATATGTTAACAGTTGAACTAGGTAACATTCCTGTCAACTTCGGCAACACCAAACCGATTGCCTCCACACGAGGTTGATCGCCCGACAGAGAAGTTAAGACAAACGAACATTGTCTTTGGACTGCACCAGCATATGCTCCATTCAAACCAGAGACCTTAGCATGTATATTCACCGTTGGCAATCCTAATCTTCTCTGTAATCCTTCCGAAATGAAGGTTGCTTGAGACCCTGAATCTATAAGGGCCCTAGCTCGGAACGTCTCTCCCCGGTGGTAGATACCAACTACCGCAGTCCCCAAAAGTATCTGCCTCGCCGTAGCAGCAAAGCAGTTTTGGACCCTACCATTCGACCTGACTGCACCGCTAGAACTCGGCGCGTCCAAAGCGCCCGAAGAGGATCCAGACACCTCTCGATGCAGTAGAGTGTGGTGCTTCAACTTGCACACCGTACAACCAAAAGTACTCTTACACTCATTGAGTCTATGACCACCTGTGAGGCAATTGATACAAAGACTGTACCTTTTCACCACCGAAAACCGTCTCCCAGGATATAAATCGAAAAATTTCGGACAAATATTCATCAAATGGTTCCCCGAACAATATGTACAAATTCTCCTATTCAGCATAGTGGAAAAGGATCGAACTCCCTTTTTCGGGTTAGAGAAAGTTTCAGGGGCAGGCCTAGAACTACTACCAACTGGTTCAAAATTCCGTACTTCAGACAGTTTCCAGAGATTGAAACCGTGATGTCAAAAAATTATCTAAATCCTTCCATTTGGGAATCTCCACCTTGTTTTGGATTGTCTGTTCCCAGAGAGACAAAGTTAGTACGGGCAATTTTGTGGAGCAGAGATATACGAAAATCGAATCCCAATTAGAAATATCAATATCATGCATTCGAAGTGCTGATATCGAATTATTAATATCTCTTTGGATTCCCTTAATCTTATGAGCCGATTCTAATTTTATAGGTTCCAGTGTAAAAATAATCTTTAATTGAGAATTCACCAGTATTCTCTTGTTCTCAAACCTATCTCTAAGATTGTTCCAGGCCTCCTGGAATCCATGGGTCGTTAAAGGTGATATTTTGACAATTTCCAATGCCTCACCTCGCGTAAACTGCCGCAAATAAAATAATTGCTCGACAGGTGAAATAGTGGCGCCATTCACATACACCGCCGTGAACATATCCCGGAAAGATGGCCAGGATTTGTAGTCACCATGAAATACCTCCATGGTACATGGTGGTAACTGTATGTGGTTCCGAAAGTGATTCTTGCTACTTTGACCATTTTGGCACTGGGTCGAGGACATCTCACATCGATTGACCAACGTCTAGAGAGCTCACTCATTAGGGCAGCTACCGAAATGTATCCCAAACGACAATGGCCGAAAAGTTCGCGTGCTGCTTCTCGATCACCTTCTAAGTCCTCCTCATCTCCTGTGGCAAAGGCTTCATAAGCGTCCTTAACCTTTGTCCATAGCAACTTAAATTAAATAGAGAAGGCCGTATTACCTTCCTGAGTGGCATTAAAATCTTTTTCAAAATCCAGAAACATTTGTGCAAATGTTTCAAAAGTCAATAATTTCCTTGACTTTGGCATATTGAATTCAAATCCCGAAAAACGATTAAATTTATCAATTTGGTATTTAAAACCTTGCGGTCAAGTGTACTGAAAGACTTAAGTCAGGAAAAAATATAAGGACGAAAATTATATTTTAAACTATTCAAATTTTCCCAACGAAAAAAAGCAAATTTTCACCGCGGCCTGCTTGGTTATATAATCGAATTGATACCAATACCACCTTTACGGTTAACAACGAAATTGATATCGAAAAAATCGCTAATAGACGGACATAAATATCTACAATGTTACGCGCAATTCGAAATTGAGGCAAAAGGACGAGTTTCCAATGACCAAAGCTCTGCTAATCAAAAATCAAAAGGTACAAAATGTGCAAAAACATCCAATAAATCGCGATTTGTTTATTGAATTTAGTTTCGCATAACTATTTATTCTCACTTTGTTAAAAAAATTATATTTATCCTTTTTTATCCAATAAGATTTTGATTTAATAGAAAATTAAAAGTAATATTAAAAGTATAAAAGACCAAAACGTCAAAAAAAAATACGAAACGAAACTCACAAATAAATTTGGTTATTTAATTCAAAAATTTAATAAACAAAATTTTAAATTTTTGTTCAATCAAACATCTGTTCAAAAATTTAGATCCACCAATAATAAAAAATAAATAACATTTATTTACGAGTACCCCTGTCATGTAAAAGGTGGATTTCAAGGATCGTCATTAATGGTAATAGACTTTGCTACTACCCAACGCACAATTACTAATTATCACACAACTGTGGACAAAAAATCAAATTGGGTTGTTGAACTCGACTTTCAACTATTTATTCCCACCTCAATTTGATCTTTTTATTCAAAAATTTATCCCCTTATAACCCAAGACAAAAGAGATTAACAGTGTATATTAAAACCCGTTTGGTTTTAATATCCGATAAATTCCCAGAGTAAGGCTGTGCTATTGAAATTATAACACCAATACCTTTTGAAAATACACTGTTATATTATATACAAGTAAAGTTCTGTTAGACTAGACAACAAAACTTTACAAGTGTATGAATCACCACAAAATAACAATAAAAAATAAAACACAAACAACTTTACCTTATTAAAATTAATAGATGCAAATTAAAAAATGATTCCAAATCCGGGTCGTCTGGACCAAATGATAATTCGATGGACTGTATGGGGGGCAACCAAAGACCAAAAAAAAGGTATCAAATAGTTCACCTGATGAGTTGGATGTTGTTGGGTTTGGTGGTTGAGGGGACTCTTGGTGACCAAACTTTTGCTCCATTTGCTGGCAATAAAAAATTTTAAAGATGAAAAATATTCTTTCAAAATATAGGAAAAAACAACACTTTCCTGGTTTAATTTCAAATGTCACACGAACAATTTCCCATTTTTTATATCCACTTACTTCAGGTATCAACTGGTCATAAGCACAAAAGCAAACGATCTTTGTTGTATATATGTTCCTTTTTTCGTTTATTTTTATTTCACATAAAAAAATTTATAACAAATTGTTCAACACTAATTTTTTTTACTAAGCAATATTAATAATGATCACCGGCTTATGCCGGTTAACAAACGAATGAATTTTAAGTTCAGCTTATACAAAACAAGAGGCCTAAATTACATACAATTACAGCTCAATGTTAAAAAACACCAAAGTTTAGATAAAATTATATTAAGATAAAAGCTTAAATTAATATTGCAACGCCCTCTGTTGGTGATTTGCCTTCGTTTAAACATTCCTGTTTATGTCGGCAAGGATGGGATGTTCAGACTGTCAGACATAAACATGCCGGCGCCCTTGCAGTACTGCAATCAAAAAACATTCTCCTCCAAACCTCTTGCTAGGAAGATAAAAGAAAAACAAAACTTTTGTATTAAATTAACATGTCGAATTTCACCAAAATTTTGCCAGCTTGCAGCCATTCCAATTCTGATCCGCCAGCCAGGAAAAAGTTTAAATTGAATAAGAATCATTCAGGAATAAGTGTCATGGTCTAAGATCGGGTATCGAATTCTTGAGGCTTATTGTCCCTCCACTAAATCGGAACTAGAGCTTCCGGCGAACTAGGTCTTCAGCTCTCACGACCATGGGACGGACTAGGTCCACTGGTGGTTTATTAGGACGAACGTGGTCCGTTATTTTTCTGGGCTAGTGGACGGGTTATCCTCATCGATGCGTCAGTTTCCTAATTTAACCTTCCTAGGGACAGACGGACTAGGTCTATTGCCCGGTAATTGGAAGGTTTAACTTCAGCGGCCCGTATTCTCACACGTCCACCAGGTATGGTCGTGGCTCAATCAACCCCTCAATTTATCGCCTTCGACAGCTTCACCTCTCCGGGATTTCCTCGGTGTACCATGACACTATGAGCTAAGTTGTTTTTCAAAATGTTCAGTTCGTTGGAAGAATTACAAGCTGTCCAATCGGCTTTATAATTGTTCCACGTTTAGTTGCTAAACCCACAGTTCCTACTTAAACATTATTATTTAAACCTAAATTACGAATGCGACCGAAGCGCCATCCAGTAGTAGCCCATACCTTCTCTTATTGCTGCTGTTGGCAATCCTATTTTTTCCTGCAACTTTTTCGAAACAAAAGTTGCTTGGGATTTGCCCTCGATGACAAACACCCTAAAAGAATCTGCCCATATGTGGCAGCAAAACAGTTTTGCACATCACTACCAACTACAAGTTCCCGAGAGGATCCAAACACCTCCCGGTGCAGCAAAGGGTGATGTCGCAAATCGCAGATCGAACAATCCAAATTCCGCCTGCATTCATTCAACCTATGACCAACATCGAAACAGTCAGTACACAGGTTGTTCTGTTTTACTACCAAAAAACTTTGGCCAAGGATGAAAAGATTCTGTGAGAGATTGAAACGCTCTCCGAACGAACGTTCAAACTTGCAGCTCCAAATCAGCTCTAAATAACTACCCAAATTGTAGTATAGCTCCAATGGTCACAAATATTGTCAAAACCAGTTCTACGAATCAACCTGAATAATAAGCCGAGCTTGTATAAACGAAAATTATACCTCAGCTAACTAACAGCAACAAAAGTAGGAACGAAAAAGAATCAACAGAATGGTTGAGATTCTATTCCTAACTAATTCCCTCAACGAAATTAAAATCAAACAAAAATATCAAAAAATTTAATAATTGGCACCACAACGAAACTTCAAAATGTTCGCCCCTCGATCATAATTAATTTTGCGATAGGCAACTAAAAACGAAATTATTCCAAAATTAATCAAAAGGTCATCGCGATCAGCCTGTTATGCACAACGTACTACCGCGATCAATTTAGTGCTTTACCGCAAACTCAACAAAAAGTAATAAATGTCCAATAAAACGGACATACATATATTCCAAAAAATATTACGTACTTCGCGAAACTAGGTCAACAGGACGAATTCCTAATGGCCAATAACACCCGATACTTATTACCGTGTCTCAAAATAAAAAAGGGAACAACAAAAAAATACAAAGGTGAAAAGGTAGTACCGAACACCTACTCATTTTCACTTTGTATTCCAAATCACGCACGTATATATGCAAATATGTATATAAATTTTTGTCAATGCAATACATTTAATAAATTGAATTCAAAATTAAATAAATAAATTTAAAATTAAATAAATCCAATTCGACATTAAATAAATCAAATTTATATCAAATAAAAATACCAAATCCAACTTGTTCAATAATTTTAGTCAAAAAAAAAGTTGACTTAAATTAATTCAAGTGCTTACAAAAATGAATAAAAACAAAAGAATAAAACATCAACCGAAAACCCATATATACACAAATGTCATTATGTTATTCCACTTCACTTTTATGCAAATTTAATCTGTTGAAAACTCCAGATTTATAACTATTAAAAGTGAATAACATTTATATATGGGTATCCGGTGGATTTGAAAAATTCTTACAAAAGGTAATGTGCTTTGCTACTTAGCCAACGCACCATCACCAATTATAACACCACCATTGACTTATAACCGATATCAAATTGGGTGGTTGAACTCGATTATCAACCGTGATCTTCACACCACAATTCGATATCTCAGTCACTTTTGACTCTATTACAAGCCAAGACACGTTGGTATAACAGTGTATACAAGAAGAGTTTGGTTTTTATATTCAATAAATTCACAAAGTGTGCCAATGCTATTGAAATTATAAAACACCACTTTGTGAATATATGCACTGTTATAAATTTTATATACTTGCAAAGTTTTGTTGTCTAGTCTAACAGAACTTTACTTGTATATAAAATTACCACCAAAAATTCACAAAAATATAAAAGTACAAAACAAAAACAACTTTACCTTATAATTTGAAGGTTACTTTGAAATTGTTGGTGTAGCGACGTAGTAAAATCCAAAATACAAAAAAAGGTTCCAAAAATCCGGGTCGTCTGGACCAAATGATAAATCCGTGGACTGTATGGGGGGGAAACCAAAGACCAAAAAAAGGTATCAAATAGCTCACCTGATGAGTTGAATGCTGTTAGAGTTGGTGGCGACTTCTGGTAATAAAATTCCTGATGTGATTTCTGGCAAAAAAAGGACGAAAGATGAGAACAAATTCTTTCGAAGTGTATAAAAAATAACAACACTTTCCTGTTTCTTTTGTTAAACACACAAACGAAATCTCCTTTTTTTATTCACTCCTTTAAGGTTTATATCATGGATAATCACAAACTCAGTTGCAGTTTTTTTTTTGTATCTATATTTTGTCTTTGTCATTGTTTTTCTTTTATCTTCCTAGCAATAGGTTTGGAGGAGAATGTTTTTTGATTGCAGTACTGCAAGGGCACCGGCATGTTTATGTCTGACAGTCTGAACATCCCATCCTTGCCGACATAAACAGGAATGTTTAAACGAAGGCAAATCACCAACAGAGGGCGTTGCAATATTAATTTAAGCTTTTATCTTATATAATTTTATCTAAACTTTGGCGTTTTTTAACATTGAGCTGTAATTGTATGTAATTTAGGCCTCTTGTTTTGTATAAGCTGAACTTAAAATTCATTCGTTTGTTAACCGGCATAAGCCGGTGATCATTATTAATATTGCTTAGTAAAAAAAATTAGTGTTGAACAATTTGTTATAAATTTTTTTACATACATACATAATTGGTCATTACAACCCTTCAGTCAGGATTACGACCTAGTTTCTCACACCACTTATGTTGTGTGTGTTTATTTTATACATGAGTGAGTGGCGGGACCTACAGTTTAAAGTCGACTCCGAAAGACAGATTTTTGAGAAACTTTTCATGGCAATTTTATTTACTCTCAGAGTTTTTGCCAGAAATCTGCTGAGAGGAAGTCACCGAAGAAATACTTTTTTGTATTTTATTTTGATGTCTGGCCTGGGGCTCGAACCCTGGCTTTTCGTCTAATAAGCCAACACACTACCTACTAGACCACTGCGACTTTTTTATGTGAAATAAAAATAAACGAAAAAAAGGAACATATATACAACAAAGATCGTTTGCTTTTGTGCTTATGACCAGTTGATACCTGAAGTAAGTAAGGTACCAACATGAAATTGAAATTTCATATCGGCAACACCATAACAATTACAACTAAAAATCGTTGAGTTCCGCAATATCAAAAAATAATTTGGTTGAGTGAAAGTTGGGTTGACTGGCAGACGACCAAACTGAGTTGAGTTGAGAACGGCAATAGGGGCATTGATTTCCCACTTAAAGGCACAATTCTGGCGAATGTTCCAGCGCGATTATATACTTGGACAGCAGCGAAAGGTCAAATGGTCAACACCTCAATATCCAAGTTGGCTATTTAGTATTGGTACACGAGGATAACCTTCCTCCTCAAAAATGGATGCTGGGTTATATAAAAAATGGTGCCGATGGGCATGTAAGAGTGGCTGACGTGCAGACTAAATCGGGTTTGTTCATGCGAGCAATTCATAAATTAGCTTGATACCAAAAGAAAATTGAAGCCTAAGTTAGGCATTCAACGCGGCCAGGCTGTTTGGTCTAAATTTATATTAAATATTTTTATTGTAAAAAATCAATTTTTTTTATTCTATAAATTTTAAGTATTTCACCATATCTGTAGTTAATACTAATATATAATGAAATATATTAAATAATAACTAATTTCGAAAATATTTAGAGTTTGTAAATATATATATATATAATATATTTGTAATATATTCTTTAACTAAAATAATTGAAGAAAAATTTAAAAAATAAACGCTAGATGTTTCGCTCAGTGTATTCTGTTATTTTGCTATAATAGATTATGTTAAATTACAGAATTTTTTGTAAGAGTATGGATCTCAACTTGTTTAAGTGAGCAAATGTAAAAAATAATTTTGTCTTAATAAAACCATTAACCATATCTAAAAAATGTTTATATACATACTTTTCCAAACTGCCATTGGGTTCTGCTTTAATTATATTTAATCGCAAAATTATTGCGCTATACATGAAAATATGAAACTTTAAGTAAAAAATTTCTGTTTTTGTAAATATCGACAAACGACAATATCTTTTATTAAACTTATTTTAAAGTAAATAATATAATATATATTAATAATTCTACATCTGTGGAAGTTGTTCAATAGGTGTACTAAATTTAAAGTCTTCTGGAAACAGTTTAGCTGCTTCAGGATACATAAGTTTGTACGATTGTCTTATTGTCACGTCTGCAACACCGGCAATGTCTCCAATTTCTTTTTGACTGCGCTTATGTTCAGAGGCCTTTAAAAAAGAAAAGTAATTAGTTATATTATTGACATTCGTGCGATAACGACAATGTATTACTTATAAGAACAAAAAACATTGTATTACCACTATATCATAACCAAACAATATATTTTTAAAATTTTGAATTTGTTACCATTTTGAAATATTTGAAAGCAAAGTCGTACAAGAGCAACTCTTTTCTTTTTGATATTTCTAATGAACGTTCAGTTTTGATGAAAGTTATTAATGCGAGGCATCATGCAAGACTGCGCTGACCTGTGGCGTCACGCCGCTATATGTGCAGAAGTGAGCTTTGGTAAACAAGAGCTACCACTTCAACCTACCTACCTATCATGCGTTGGTTTTTGTTGTCTAAAAACTTTCTAAGGATACAAAGGACAAAAAGAGGTTGTTTAAGAAACTATGGAACTAAAAATAAATTAATAAATTATCGCACGTTTCGATGATCTCACACTTAAAAACAATATTTGTTATCAGTCCATCGATAACCCATCCTGATAGTAGTACATAGATATAATTAAATAAAAGTCTGCTGAAATAAATATGATCACTTGCGTACATATAAACATCAATCTCAGGTCTACTCAAATTAGATTGAGTATAAAGTTGGACCATACAGCATGTACGGTAAGAAGACGTATGACAAGAAATGCAATAACCTTCATAATGGTATAGATAGAAAAAATACAACTGTCGAAGAAAAATATTCAACAATGCTTGCGCTTTGCGAAAATCTATCTCAATAAAGAGCTAAGTGGAATAGTGAGTTCAAATTTAACCTTTGGAAACCGCTCAGGTAACATATATGACCACCCGTCAACACACATTTGGAACTAAAATATACGTACATCGCTCGGAGATGGTCCATTACTAAACACAGACGTGGATATTCCAGAAAGACAAAAACTCATGGCATAAATCTCGACCTTAGATAAGAGTTTTCAACGGAAAATCTTAGATAACGTTCAGCGGATTGCCTCCTTGAGTATCACTGGAGTGAGGAAGAGTTGCCCTCAGGCTGCTCTTGACACTGTGGTTTGCCTGAATCCGCTTGACTTGTATGTCAAGCGGTGTGCAGCGCGTAGTGCCATACGCCTGAGGGAATCGGGCTGCTGGAAACAGCGTTCGATAGGTCACTCCAGAGTTCTGAATGTCGTCTTTCCTGACGGAAGATATGCGCTTTCAGAAAAAGCCACTGATTATATTGTGCCTAAGGCTATGTTCCTGCCTGGTTTAAGAATACTTATACCGGATAGGGCACAATGGAATAGTGGGGTACTCCAGGGGCAGAGTGGTATACCCATCTTCACAGATGGGTCTAAGTTAGGCGGACGTACAGGTGCTGGGGTTTTCTGTAGGGAACTCGGTCTTGAACTCCACTTCAGGTTGAATGATGACTGCAGCGTTTTTCAGGCGGAGATTTTCGCAATCTTGAAGACTATTGGGGCCATAGCTGGTGGCCCAGCTTCGGATTCCGAATCTTACATGATCTTCGTTGACAGTCAGGCTGCCCTTAGATCCATTGCGTCGGTCTGGTGCAAATCACGGCTTGTTCGCGAGTGCAAGGAGTCGTTGACGACTTTTTGGACCGGACCGTATCCGTCTATTCTGGGTTCCGGGACATAGCGGAATACTGGGCAATGAGATGGCGAATGCCCTCGCTAGGCTAGGTTCGCTTTCAGGGGGCGATTTGATGGTTGGCCCTGACCCCCCAGTCTACCACCTCCATGGCCTCATCAATGGATGTGTCATGGTCGGGTTGTTTTGATTCTAGGTGTCTATGGCCTGCTGTAGGCAGTAAGAGAACAGGTTGGTTGCTGTGCTTGGATAAGGCCAGCTTAAGGCTGTTTGTCGGTTTTTTCAACACCTCCTCTGTAACTGCCCAGCCCTTGGTAGATTGAGGTTGAGGACCCTTGGTAGGCCCTTCTTTGAGAGTTTGAATTCTGTGTCGAGAGCCGACATCTAGGCTCTCCACAGATTCATTAGTGGCTTAGGCTGGTTGAGAGGTGCTAGGACTTCATCGGTGTAGTCGCGCTCTCCCATCCTTTTGTTGTGTCTGGTCTGTGTGATTCCTCCGCTTCCCACTCCCCCCTTTCCCATATTCCCTCCTTTCATCCTATCCCCTATACTATCCTTCCCTCCTTTAGGACGTTGTACAATGGGTCAATCCGACCTCCGGGTACTGTACTTGTATTGACTGACAGGTACACGTCCTCTAACCTAACCTAACCTAATCTCGACTCGCAAATCTTTGATTTGTAGAGAAATACATTAAGGTAAACGAGTGATGAGTTTAAATTACTGATTTAAACTCCATAGAAAAACCTAATCGAATAATAAAAAGCACTCAGTCTCTGTCTGACAATTGCCGAGTGCGCACGTTTTTTCTCTCGCGCCGGTAGATTTTCTTGTTTATTCTGATAATTGGTTAACTTATCGTTTTTTTGCTTTTTATTTTCTCGCTATTGAATTTTTGATTGAAATCTGATAAAATTATTGATATATTTGTTTGTCTGATTGGAGGCCTCTGGAATGAACGGGGTGCATCCCCCGAACTATAACCGATTTCAGTAGCTTGACTCCATTGGAAAAATAAAACCAAACAAGAACAAGCGTCCTAGCCAAAATAATTTTGTACCCTTATCGCCACATTCACCGAAAATAATCATCCTCGTTACCTAGTGTCTACCGCGATAAACACCAAGGAAAATGAGTTATCTCCAACACAGGCATCGTACAACGTATTTCAAGTAGAAAGGGGACTGAAATTTATCTGTCCCGATCGCCTTGAGGTCAAAAAAATTAAAAGTGTGATCTACGGTGATGGATAGTAAAACAGCCGAGAAGTTTCTTAAGCAAACGCATATAGATTGTATCCCAATCAAGATTACGCTTCACAAAACACTCAATACAATACAAGGTAGAATCTTTTCGAAAAAATTATCAATATACCTCAGGAAGAAGTGCTAGACGCTTTTAAGGAACAAAAAGTTGTCGACATCCACAAAATAATGAAAACAGAAGATGAAAAATTAGTTGCCACTTGAGTAGCAATTCTCACTTTTGATTTGATAAATCGGCCTGAAAAAATTAAGCATTAGTAAATGTTGATGAATTGATACCAAATACTATGAGATGGCTCAATTGTCAACGATTGTGAAATTCCACCACCCCACGACTTTTGCTTGCAAAAATTTTGTGTAAACTGCCAAACTGAAAATCATCCCACCCACGACCACGAGTGTCCCACTTTCTGGAAGCATAAGTTGGTAAATTATTTAAGAATAACACGCAGGTCTACAATAAGGGAAGCTTGGGCCATTTTTAAAGAAAATCCAACAATCCATACGTTAAAACCATTTCCAAGAAAAAACAATAAGCAATCATACGCAAACACTCTTAAAAATTGTTCTTCTGAACACAATTCATCCATCAACGAACATGAAAAATCAAAACAGAACTTAAAACAAAAAATAGAAGCCGTTACAAATTCATCTACCAGCAAAGTAACAACAAACACACAGTCAAATTTAAAAGAAAGAAATAAAACTCTAGAAATAACGAAACAAATTGAAGAAAAAGAAGTTCACCAACAAAAAAAATAACAACCGAAATACAAGTCGAGAAACAATATTAAATTCATCTATAGAGTGTAATATAACAAACACCTCGATCAATTCTCCCACTAAAAACAGTACAAGCATCGATTATTTCAGTGATGTTAATCCTGTATTTTACGAAAACAGTTCCAGCGATGAAGCAGCCGCTAACATTGACAAAAATATTACTGAGGAAATTATTGTTAGTGGTCTTAACATTAACATATTACAGTGGAACATTCAAGGATTCATTAATAAGTTTATGTTTAATAAGTAGTATGTTTATGGGGTTTCTGGACCAGTTTTCCCATATAAATTTGGGATTATGTATAGCTGTAAAAGAGTAAAAACGTTGCAGAATTGTTTGCGATCGGTCTATAAGTTTGAACATGTATTATGAAAAGGTAATGCTTTTTAATGTATGTGTGTGTGTGTGTGTGTTAAAATTTGGGAGAATTAAATCATTGCATAATTGTGAAATGAATTGTGTACGATCGGTCTATAGGTTTGTAAGAATATTTTTAATGTAAACAAATAAAGAATTTTGGATATGGTTTTAATTAATTTTTTGTATGATTTAATGTTGAAGAAACAGAAATATAGTTGTACGTGTTGTTGTTGTTGTGCTATAAGGATCTTTAATTTTAAACTGATAAGGAAGAAATGTACAGCTGTGCACGTTTCCTTGTAATAATAAATAATAACATCGTATACCTAAATAGAAACATGATTGTACATGTTCATTTTATTTGTATTACTTCGCAAATGAATGATTGGACGGACAGAATGAGTGTGTGCAACTTTCGTCATCTACATCCCAGAGTATAAATTGACTTGTTTTAAGGATTTAGAAGTTATTCTTGTGCTAGAAATCGTTACAGTTGTATTTATAAATTCAATATTAAAAAATAGCTGGATTTTTGTGAAGTTTGTAGAAAAGTATTCACTCTAAATACGAATTTAAGAAGACATCATAATGGACCATCCACATCATTTAAATTGATACCTTGCAGTAAGTATTTCTCAAACCAACTGAACTATCAACAACACATTTTACAACATTCTAAGATTGGAGATGGAGGAGAAACATTTGATACTGTTAATTGTAATGACTGCAATCAACATATTCCTAAGAAAAATTGGCGCTATCATATTCGGACAAATGCTCATAAACTTAATTGTGCTGGCAAAATTCGAAATGATGATAATGGTGTTGATATTGATGACGATGAAGAAAAATGCGTTCGATCGGTGTTTAATAATCGCATCATTACATGTTTTATTGCAAATAATAATGAAACGGATTTAATACCTGAGAACTTTTTATCGGCAATTAAATTCAAAGTGGTTAAGCTGTTAAGTAATATGATTCAAAAACATGATAATATAAAATTCAATCTGGAGATATTTTGCGAATACATGCTGGTGAAAGAAGAGGAGAATTTATGTTACATCGAAGTGCAATCATATCAGACAAAAATGATTATAATTAATCTCTCATCATCAACTACGGATGATATTCTAAATATTTATAAAACACAATGTGATGTTATTGTTAAATAAATGAGTGAATTCCAGGAACGTGATAGCGGATGGACATTAATACAAATATTACGGATGGAAATTAATATAAATAAATATCAGTGTATAAAAGGTTCGCAGTATATCCCTCTACCAACCCCAATACAAAAGAAACATGCATAAAAGCTAAGCACGTTAATTTATTATTACTAGAAGATGGTGAGAGATTCCACTACGTATGGATTAAAACTATTTCAAAGTAAATCAATAATAATTTTATGTTAAAAAATTATATTAATATAAAATTGTTTCACTTTCCATTTAATTACAGATTAATTAAAAGTCAACAAACAAAACATAAATGTAAGATACATGTATGTAATACATATTTAATACATTTTCATAGTGAAACGGCGCTGATCAAACACAAAGGTGAGTGCAACAAAATTGTAACCAGACTATCCTCTGTAGACAATAATATCGTAAGTTTTAAAACTTTCAAAAAGCAAATGGATGTACCTTTTGTAGTCTACGCTGATTTTGAGTGTATTCTAGAGACTTTAACACTAGATTTACCACGCCAGTCAAAATGACTGGTTTTGCCTTATTAGCCTTAAATATTGACTTTGTATGAATATTTTTTTCCGAAACTATTATATGACTTTTATAACGACAACTAAATACAATTAATTTGATAACTTATTTTGATCTTGTGTCCACAATAAAAAAAATAATTTTTGTTTTTGGTACTTATACCGGTAGCAGTCATTTTGACTGGTATGTTTTTCTATGGCAGAAGACAGTGTTCCTTTGCATAATATACAAAAACGAATGTGTATGCGGTTTCCTTCTAGTTCTGAAGAGGATAATGAAAACGGGGAAGATACACAACTGGAGGTTTCTGCAAGTGGAACTATGTGGAAAAAAATAAAAGAAGGAGGCGTTGTTGGAAGGTTACCAACTCATTGCAAATTCTAAGATTTATCTAGGCCTACAGCATATGCTAGAAGAAATATTATGGAAGAGAAGCCAAGCAGTGCCTTTTTACTATTGATTGACCACCATATATTAGAGCATATCAAAACTTGCACCGAATTAGAAGCCTCTAGAATTTTAGGGAAGAAATGGACACTTTTACAGGATAAATTGAAAGCTTTCATTGGAATACTGTTTGCACGAGGTACATACAGTGGTGCATACAGTATTCAAAGGGTTGCAGCTGTCGTATTTATGGAACACAAATGGGATCCTGAATGTTTTCTAAAACAATGAGTATACTATGACTTTACAGAAATTCTACGTTCCATTCGTTTCGATAAAAGAAATGAAAGGAGTCAACGCTTGCAAACTGATAAATTTATGTAAGTGTCAACTGTTTGGAACAAATTTATTGTCAACGGCCAAAACTGTTTCAAACCAGGAGCAAATATTACATTAGATGTACAATTGTTTCCAACGAAAGCCAGATATAGGTTTACACAGTATATGCCAAACAAATCAGACAAGTTTGGAATAAAATTCTAGCTGGCTTATGACGTTGAAACAAAGTATGTTGTAAATGGCTTTCCTTATCTAGGAAAAGATGAAACACGACATTTGGCAACACCTCTTAGTGAATTTGTAGTAATGAGACCACTAGAGCTTTATATCATGAAAGGTAGGACTGTAATAACCGACAACTTTTTTACCAGTGTTTCTTTAGCTACTAAATTATTAGCCAAAAACAATACGTTGGTTGGTACCGTACGTTCGAACAAACGTAACCATCCAAAAATTTGCAAGGAATAGAGGGATAGTATGGCTCGTTTTTCAACATTACTATATGCAACAAATGAATGTACACTTACAGTTTATAAGAGTAAGCCCAACAAAAAAGATGTTTTATTGGGTGCTATACACAAAGGCGTCAAAATTGACCGAATACCAACAGTAAGAAACTAATTGAAACTGTGTCTTTTTATAATAAAACCAAATTGGTGTCGACGTCATAGATCAAATGGCACGATATGGCTAATGACATATAGTGTGAAATCAGGATCTAGGAGATGGCCACTTCAAATATTTTTTAATATTTTAGATTTTGTCTGAATAAATTCCTGGATTTTGTATAAAAACACAACTGTAAAGAATATTTCAAGAAAGGATTTTTTGTTTCGTTTGGCTGCAGAACTCACTTTTGATCATCAGTCATCAGGTCAAGAGATAGGTAGTGAAGCTGACTGTCCAACAACAACAACTCCTCTTCCAAAAGCATTTTATTATTATTTTATCAATACTGTTTATTAATTCTATAAAACTTTTATAGCACATACAAAATGTACACACTCAAAACGTTAATTTTAAACAACAGTCATTTTGACTGGTGTTGGTACAAATGGGTATGAAAATGTCTTGGTAAATCTAGTGTTAATATTCAAAATTCAGCTTATGTTAAATCAATACAAAAACATATTCCATTTGCTTATAGTTATTACATCAAATGTTCATTTAACAGTAGTTTAGATAAATTTAACATGTACAGTGGTGATGATGCTCCAAAACATTTCTTCGTAAATTTAGTTAAAGATTGTACAGATTTATATGTGAATTATTTAAGTATCGTGAAAGCAATGAATACCTTAACACCTCCTCAACGGATTAGACATTCCAATATTCTTTCATAATCTTTCATCATATGATTGTCATTTGTTCGTAAGAGAACTCTCTTCTATTGAAGGTGATATAAATGTAATTCCCTTAAACAAAGAACTATACTATCTATATCGAAAAAGATTAATGTAGATGAAGAAAATACCATATAACTACGTTTTCTAGATTCTTGTCGGTTTATGCCATCAGGCTTGGAAAAACCAGCGGGATATTTGTAAGATAATGATCTGTTAACATTAAAATCAATCTATCAAACTCCCAATGAATTTAGTTTAATGAAACGTAAAGGTGTCTTTCCATATGACTATCTAGATTCAGTCAACCGTCTTTAAGAAACAGGACTACCATCCCGATCATGTTTCTTTAATAAACTTACTAATCAGTCGTGTAGCGTAGATGATTACGAACACGCTGAAAAAGTTTGGAATACATTCAAATGTAAGAAACTTTTAGATTATCTTCTATTATATTTAAAAGTTGACGTCCTATTGCTTTGTGATGTATTTGAAAATTTCCGTAAGGTTTGTAAAAACATTTACAATTTAGACCCCTGTCAATATTATACTACACCAGGTTTATCCTGGGATGCAATGTTGAAAACAACTGAAATTGAGTTGGAATTATTGACAGATATCAACATGTCCAATTTCGTTATGCGGGATATTAGGGGAGGTATTGTTCAATGCAGTAAGCGACATGTGACAGCTAATAATAAATACGTTAGTGACTATGATTCAACAAACGAATCAAATTATCTAATGTATTTGGATGTAAATAATTTATATGGTTACGCAATGTCTCAATATCTCCACTATAAAAATTTTAAATTTATATTAGCGTCATGATTTTCATCTTCGTAAAATAAATCCATACTTTTATTTATACAAAAACTTTATTTTAACTTATTTTTGCGTTTACATTTCTTCTATTTCCAAATAATTTTCATGGTGTTACCAACATGAAATTGAAATTTCGTATCGGCAACACCATAACAATTACAACTAAAAATCGTTGAGTTCCGCAATATCAAAAAATAATTTGGTTGAGTGAAAGTTGGGTTGACTGGCAGACGACCAAACTGAGTTGAGTTGAGAACGGCAATAGGGGCATTGATTTCCCACTTAAAGGCACAATTCTGGCGAATGTTCCAGCGCGATTATATACTTGGACAGCAGCAAAAGGTCAAATGGTCAACACCTCAACTCAATATCCAAGTTGGCTATTTAGTATTGGTACACGAGGATAACCTTCCTCCTCAAAAATGGATGCTGGGTTATATAAAAAATGGTGCCGATGGGCATGTAAGAGTGGCTGACGTGCAGACTAAATCGGGTTTGTTCATGCGAGCAATTCATAAATTAGCTTGATACCAAAAGAAAATTGAAGCCTAAGTTAGGCATTCAACGCGCCAGGCTGTTTGGTCTAAATTTATATTAAATATTTTTATTGTAAAAAATCAATTTTTTTTATTCTATAAATTTTAAGTATTTCACCATATCTGTAGTTAATACTAATATATAATGAAATATATTAAATAATAACTAATTTCGAAAATATTTAGAGTTTGTAAAATATATAGTCCATATATTCTTTAACTAAAATAATTGAAGTAAAATTTAAAAAATAAACGCTAGATGTTTCGCTCAGTGTATTCTGTTATTTTGCTATAATAGATTATGTTAAATTACAGAATTTATTGTAAGAGTATAGATCTCAACTTGTTTAAGTGAGCAAATGTAAAAAATAATTTTGTCTTAATAAAACCATTAACCTAAGCAGTTGCAACAGCGTATATAGCACATGACTTTGTTTTTGATTTTTTTTGCGAATTGATTAAAAATTATTAATCAACACATACATACGCGTATATTTAAAAAATGTTTATATACATACATTTCCAAACCGCCATTGGGTTCTGCTTTAATTATATTTAATCGCAAAATTATTGCGCTATACATGAAAATATGAAACTTTAAGTAAAAAATTTCTGTTTTTGTAAATATCGACAAACGACAATATCTTTTATTAAACTTATTTTAAAGTAAATAATATAATATATATTAATAAAGTTGTTCAATAGGTGTACTAAATTTAAAGTCTTCTGGAAACAGTTTAGCTGCTTCAGGATACATAAGTTTGTACGATTGTCTTATTGTCACGTCTGCAACACCGGCAATGTCTCCAATTTCTTTTTGACTGCGCTTATGTTCAGAGACTATTAAAAAAGAAAAGTAATTAGTTATATTATTGACATTCGTGCGATAACGGCAATGTAACTTATAAGAACATCCAAATTATAAATTCAATTTCCAATTTTATAAATTTTTTATGGGGACTCGTCGTGAGTTTACTGAGATGCACACTGAATTTGCATCTCTTTTTGCTAGATTTCGTCGGTTTGAGGAATTATTTTCAAAATATGGCCTTTTAAACGAATTGCTCGAATCGGAAAGGGTTCCCGGCCCTTTTTCTTCTGAGG
The DNA here is from genome assembly GCA_936449025.2 of Sarcophaga subvicina. Taxonomy (NCBI): domain Eukaryota; kingdom Metazoa; phylum Arthropoda; class Insecta; order Diptera; family Sarcophagidae; genus Sarcophaga; species Sarcophaga subvicina. The sequence continues at coordinate 57,719,436 of OW388082.2, read as the reverse complement.
CTTCTGAGCATGTAGCGCAAGTTTCTGTGCCAGGGGAAACTGCGACAATCAATACATTGTCCACTGTCCTATTGTGGACATTTGTCCATCTATTGCTGATAACCCAACTGGTAGTTCTATACTGAAGTCTGCAAATTTGGTTGAACTGAGTCCAAAGTCTACTCTATCTCCTTTACCTTTACCTCTAGGTGATGTCACTTCTAAAGCATCTTCTAAACCGTCTTCTGTTTCGTATTCATCTGTAGTGTCCGCTAGTTTAGATATTTCTGTTCCAAGGGAATTGGTTGTAGTTAAACCTAAAAGGACTATTTTTGTGTTTCGTCTTTCATGTGATACTTCGGTTGATGATATAAGCTGTTTCGTTAAATCAAAGATTAGGGAACCTTTTGAGTTTGGTTGCTATAAGATGAGGCCATCTTTGAATAGCAGTATTTCTTCGTTTAAATTATATGTTGCCGATGAAAGATTTGGTGAAATTGTTAATACTGCGTTTTATCCGCAGGGTGTATTGGTACGGGAATTCGTATTCAGGCTGGGCCATCGAAGGAAAGGTGCCAATTTGCCTGGTCCTATTTCTCAAAAAAACTAACTTTGACATCGTTTTTTAATTTCAAAATTGCTTATCAAAATGTTCGCGGCCTTAGGTCTAAACTTTCTTCGCTTTATAATAGTAGCTTTGATTTTGAATTTGATGGAATTGCTTTTACTAAAACTTGGCTGAATTGCAATATTTTTGATTCTGAGATTATGTCTGGTAATTTTAGTATTTATAGACGGGATAGAAGGTCTAAAAATGGTGGTGGTGTTCTTATTTCCATTTGCTCTAAATACACATCTGAATTGGTTGAATTGTGTTCTTATGAGGATATTGAGTTTATTTGCGTTAAGGTCTATGATCGTGGAAAGTCTATATACATTACTTGCTCGTATACTCCTCCCTGTTCTGACATTCATATCTATAGCGCTCATTTCGATTTGATTTCTAGAGTAATTGATTCAATGGGTCACGAGGGGATTATAGTAGTCCTTGGTGATTTTAATCTACCGCATACATCTAGGAATTTTTCACCTGAGACTGGCTCATTGGTGCCATGGTCTTCAGCTCCATTCTATGATGAAATTCTGTCCGATATGTGTTATCTGGGTCTTTTCCAGGTAAATGGTGTATTGAATTCAATGGGTAGAATTTTGGATCTTGTATTTTTAGAGGATCCAAGTATTTCTTCGTTATTTCGCATTGATCCTATATCTATTCCTGAGGATAGTTATCATCCTACGTTGTTACTTTCTATTGAAGTTGATCTTTATTTACCTCCTTTAATAAATCGCTCATTTAGTGATGAGGGGAGCTTTAATTTCCATCGTACGGATTTTAGTCGTTTGAATACACTACTAGCCTCTGTAGATTGGTCGTCTGTACTAATTTCATCACCATATGACTCTCTTTCTTTTGACAGGATCTTGGATAGCTTTTATGAGGTATTATTTAAATGATTTAGGGAGTGTGTTCCATTTGTAAATAGTCGTTTGGAGCGTTCTGGTCCTCCGTGGAATTCGGCTAGACTGTCAAGGTTGAGGAACAGATAATCAAGATTATTTAAGAAGTTTGTTAGATCAGGTACTGATATTGATTATGCGCGTGCGGATTATCGTAGAATGAATCATTACTGTTATGAGGAATATATGATTAGAGTCAGGTCCAACTTCGCTAGCGATCCTAAGTCGTTTTATGAATTCGTTTGAGCTAAACGTAAATCATCTTTGTTTCCCACTGAGATGTTTTATGGGGACGTATCGTCCTCTAGTTACCTTGATATTTCTAATATGTTTGCTGACTTTTTCAGTCTACTTATAGGCAATTGGACTCGGGATCTGATCTAAGTAGCGGCTTTTCGTATCCTTATTCAGTGGGAAGTGTCTCTATTTCTATTATAGATTCATTTGATGAGGAGTCTGTTCTTGAGTCTTTGTCTGGACTGAAACTTACATACTTGCCGGGCCCTGACGGGGTACCGGCCTGTATTTAGATAAAGTGCGCTGTTGTTTTGAGTGGTCCTTTGACCTTTATATTCAATGGGCTTCTGAGGGCTGGTCATTTTCCATCTATTTGGAAGAGTTCATTTATAATTCCTTTGCATAAGTCGGGTAATAAATCCAATATTTCCAATTACAGGGGTATTGCCAAACTCAGTGCTATTCCCAAGTTAATGGAGAAACTGGTGACGGATTATCTCTTTTTTAATACGAGATCTTTAATATCCCCTTTCCAACATGGTTTTTTGAAAGGTAGGTCGACTGTCACTAATCTTCTTGAATTTACTACGCATGTTTTCAGGGGTTTTCTTGCCAGAGCTCGGACTGATGTAATTTATACTGATTTCAGTAAAGCTTTTGATAGGGTTGATTATAGAATTTTGCTTCTTAAACTCTCATTAATCGGTATTCCTGATATTATTCATCGTTGGTTAGACTCCTACCTCTCCCTTAGGAGAGTATTAGGATGTTTAGGAATGTATTGTCTAAGACAGTATATGTTACTTCTGGTGTTCCGCAGGGTAGCCATTTGGGTCCTTTACTGTTCTTATTGTTTCTTAATGATCTTCCTTGTGCTATTTCTGATTGTAATATTCTGATGTATGCTGACGACGTTAAATTATTTTATATTTTTGATTATGATCATGGTCAGGCTATTCTTCAGCGAAATATTGATTTGTTTGTAACTTGGTGCAGAATTAATTTAATGGATCTTAACTTGAAGAAATGTAAATGCATGGTTTTCATTCGCGGGGGCGTAATTTCGTCCACTTATGTGATTAATTCTTGCCCTTTGGAAACTGTGACTACATTTCTTGATTTGGGAGTATTATTGGATATGAAATTGTCTTTTATTGATCATATTAGTATGATGATAGGCAAGGCTCGGGCTGTTCTTGGTTTTGTGAAAAGATGGGCTAGGGAATTCATTGATCCTTATATAACGAGACTGCTATACATTTCACTTGTTAGACCTATTTTGGAGTATGCGTCTATTATTTGGAATCCATACTATCGTTGTCATAGTGATTCAATAGAGTCTGTGCAGGAGCAGTTTTTATTACTCTGTTTACATGGCTTAGGATGGGATTGTGCCAATGGGGTTCCGTCATATGAGGCTAGATTAGGTTTAATAAAACTTCAAACTTTAGGACGTAGAAAGGCTGTTTTAGGGATTTGTTTTGTTTTTAATCTGGTTAAAGGTAATATCGATTCTGAGTTTTTGTTTTGTAAGCTGAATTTCAGTATTCCAACAAGATTTTCACGGCACTATCGTCCTCTTTCTTTAGATTTTTATAGAACGAACTATGGATGTAATTTTCCTTTTCGTAGATTATGTAACGATTTTAACTTATATTATGATTTTATTGATTTTAATAGTAGTGTTTGTAATATAAAACCTAGCTTATATGCTGGCATTAATTTGTAAATTATTATATAAAAATGTATTATCGTTCTTGTTATATGTAGTTCATGTTTATTGTAACTTTATTCAGCTTGTGATTAAGTTCTGTAGCTGTTTTATGTTCTCGTTGACATTACTTTTCCCTTTCCCGCTACAGTCCATTACGTGTCCCTACGTAATGGGGACGAGCCCTCCGCGGTCGGGTGAGGGTGGGTTAGTGTGAGGCCGGGGACGTTCGAAAAAAAAGCTACCACTTCAACCTACCTACCTATCATGCGTTGGTTTTTGCTGCCTAAAAACTTTCTAAGGATACAAAGGACAAAAAAAGGTTGTTTAAGAAACTATGGAATTAAAAATAAATTAATAAATTATCGCACGTTTCGATGATCTCACACTTAAAAACAATAGTTGTTATCGGTCCATCGATAACCCATCCTGATAGTAGTACATAGATATAATTAAAATACAAGTCTTTGCTGAAATAAATATGATCACGTGCGTACATATAAACATAGTCCTTTTCTCAGGTCTACTCAAATTAGATTGAGTATAAAGTAGGACCATGCAGCATGTACGGTAAGAAGACGTATGACAAGAAATACAATAACCTTCATGGTGGTATAGATAGAAAAAATACAACTGTCGAAGAAAAATATTCAACAATGCTTGCGCTTTGGGAAAATCTATCTCAATAAAGAGCTAAGTGAAATGGTGAGTTCAAATTTAGCCTTTGGAAACCGCTCAGGTAATATGTATGACCACCCGTCAACACACATTTGGAACTAAAATATACGTACATCGCTCGGAGATGGTCCATTACTAAACACAGACGTGGATATTCCAGAAAGACAAAAACTCATGGCATAAATCTCGACCTTAGATAAGAGTTTTCAACGGAAAATCTTAGATAACGTTCAGCGGATTGCCTCCTTGAGTATCACTGGAGTGAGGAAGAGTTGCCCTCAGGCTGCTCTTGACACTGTGCTCTGCCTGACTCCGCTTGACTTGTATGTCAAGCGGTGTGTAGCGCGTAGTGCCATACGCCTGAGGGAATCGGGCTGGTGGAAACAGCTTTCTATAGGTCACTCCAGAGTTCTGAATGTCGTCTTTCCTGACAGAAGGTATGCGCTTTCAGAAAAAGCCACTGATTATATTGTGCCTAAGGCTATGTTCCTACCTGGTTTAAGAATACTTATACCGGATAGGGCACAATGGAATAGTGGGGTACTCCAGGGGCAGAGTGGTATACCCATCTTCACAGATGGGTCTAAGTTAGGCGGACGTACAGGTGCTGGAGTTTTCTGTAGGGAACTCGGTCTTGAACTCCACTTCAGGTTGAATGATGACTGCAGCGTTTTTCAGGCGGAGATTTTCGCAATCTTGAAGGCTATTGGGGCCATAGCTGGTGGCCCAGCTTCGGATTCCGAATCTTACATGATCTTCGTTGACAGTCAGGCTGCCGTTAGGGCCATTGCGTCGGTCTGGTGCAAATCACGGCTTGTTCGCGAGTGCAAGGAGTCGTTGAGAACTTTTTGGACCGCACCGTATCCGTCTATGCTGGGTTCCGGGACATAGCGGAATACTGGGCAATGAGACGGCGGATGCCCTCGCTAGGCTAGGTTCGCTTTCAGGGGGCGATTTGATGGTTGGTCCTGACCCCGCAATCTGCCACCTCTATGGCCTCATCAATGGATGGGTCATGGTCGGGTTGTTTTGTTTCTAGGTGTCTATGGCCTGCTGTAGACAGTAAGAGAACAGGTTGGTTGCTGTGCTTGGATAAGGCCAGCTTAAGGCTGTTTGTCGGTTTTTTCAACACCTCCTCTGTAACAGCCCAGCCCTTGGTAGATTGAGGTTGAGGACCCTTGGTAGGCCCTTCTTTGAGAGTTTGAATTCTGTGTCGAGAGCCGACATCAAGGCTCTCCACAGATTCATTAGTGGCTTAGGCTGGTTGAGAGGTGTTAGGACTTCATCGGTGTAGTCGCGCTCTCCCATCCTTTTGTTGTGTCTGGTCTGTGTGATTCCTCCGCTTCCCACTCCCCCCTTTCCCATATTCCCTCCTTTCATCCTATCCCCTATACTATCCTACCCTCCTTTAGGACGTTGTACAATGGGTCAATTCGACCTCCGGGTACTGTACTTGTCTTGACTGACAGGTACACGTCCTCTAACCTAACCTAACCTAATCTCGACTCGCAAATCTTTGATTTGTAGAGAAATACATTAAGGTAAATGAGTGATGAGTTTAAATTACTGATTTAAACTCCATAGAAAATCCTAATCGAATAATAAAAAGCACTCAGTCTCTGTCTGACAATTGCCGAGTGCGCGCGTTTTTTCTCTCGCGCCGGTAGATTTCTTGTTTATTCTGATAATTGGTTAACTTATCGTTTTTTCGCTCTTTTATTTTCTCGCGAGTGAATTTTTGATTGAAATCTGATAAAATTATTGATATATTTGTTTGTCTGATTGGAGGCCTCTGGAATGAACGGGGTGCATCCCCTAACTATAACCGATTTCAGGAGCTTGACTCCATTGGAAAAATAAAACCAAACAAGAACAAGCGTCCTAGCCAAAATAATTTTGTACCCTTATCGCCACATTCACCGAAAATAATCATCCTCGTTACCTAGTGTCTACCGCGATAAACACCAAGGAAAATGAGTTATCTCCAACACTGGCATCGTATTTCAAGTAGAAAGGGGACTGAAATTTATCTGTCCCGATCGCCTTGAGGTCAAAAAAATTAAAAGTGTGATCTACGGTGATGGATAGTAAAACAGCCGAGAAGTTTCTTAAGCAAACGCATATAGATTGTATCCCAATCAAGATTACGCTTCACAAAACACTCAATACAATACAAGGTAGAATCTTTTCGAAAAAATTATCAATATACCTCAGGAAGAAGTGCTAGACGCTTTTAAGGAACAAAAAGTTGTCGACATCCACAAAATAATGAAAACAGAAGATGAAAAATTAGTTGCCACTTGAGTAGCAATTCTCACTTTTGATGTGATAAATCGGCCTGAAAAAATTAAGCATTAGTAAATGTTGATGAATTGATACCAAATACTATGAGATGGCTCAATTGTCAACGATTGTGAAAATCCACCACCCCACGACTTTTGCTTTCAAAAATTTTGTGTAAACTGCCAAACTGAAAATCATCCCACCCACGACCACGAGTGTCCCACTTTCTGGAAGCATAAGTTCGTAAATTATTTAAGAATAACACGCAGGTCTACAATAAGGGAAGCTTGGGCCACTTTTAACGAAAATCCAACAATCCATACGTTAAAACCATTTCCAAGAAAAAACAATAAGCAATCATACGCAAACACTCTTAAAAATTGTTCTTCTGAACACAATTCATCCATCAACGAACATGAAAAATCAAAACAGAACTTAAAACAAAAAATAGAAGCCGTTACAAATTCATCTACCAGCAAAGTAACAACAAACACACAGTCAAATTTAAAATAAAGAAATAAAACTCTAGAAATAACGAAACAAATTGAAGAAAAAGAAGTTCACCAACAAAAAAAAAATAACAACCGAAATACAAGTCGAGAAACAATATTAAATTCATCTATAGAGTGTAATATAACAAACAACTCGATCAATTCTCCCACTAAAAACAGTACAAGCATCGATTATTTCAGTGATGTTAATCCTGTATTTTACGAAAACAGTTCCAGCGATGAAGCAGCCGCTAACATTGACAAAAATATTACTGAGGAAATGATTGTTAGTGGTTTTAACATTAACATATTACAGTGGAACATTCAAGGATTCATTAATAAGTTTATGTTTAATAAGTAGTATGTTTATGGGGTTTCTGGATCAGTTTTCCCATATAAATTTGGGATTATGTATAGCTGTAAAAGAGTAAAAACGTTGCAGAATTGTTTGCGATCGGTCTATAAGTTTGAACATGTATTATGAAAAGGTAATGCTTTTTAATGTATGTGTGTGTGTGTTAAAATTTGGGAGAATTAAATCATTGCATAATTGTGAAATGAATTGTGTACGATCGGTCTATAGGTTTGTAACATGTAATGTGAAAATGTATGCATGTTCTCGACCAATTTTTCCATACAAATTTGGGATCATGCCTGCTTCTTCTTGTTCCTTTTATTTGTATTGCTTTTCAAACGAATGATTGGACAGAATGAATGTGTGCACGTGCATAAGATCATTAAGAATATTTTTAATGTTAACAAATTTTAAAACGCTTACGCATATTACAGTTATTAATTTAAATATAAAGAATTTTGGATGTGGTTTCGCTTAATTAATTTTTTTGTTAGTGTGATATATTTCCGTTATGTGTGTTTTTTTTCTTGTGAACAAATGTGGGAGAATATATTTTTGTTACAAACAATAACAGTGCTTTTTTTATAAACAATAACATCGCGAGACATTATGATTTCTTATTCTTAAGCATAAGATCAATAAGAATATTTTTTAATGTAAACAAATAAAGAATTTTGGATATGGTTTTAATTAATTTTTTGTATGATTTAATGTTGAAGAAACAGAAATATAGTTGTACGTGTTGTTGTTGTTGTGCTATAAGGATCTTTAATTTTAAACTGATAAGGAAGAAATGTACAGCTGTGCACGTTTCCTTGCAATAATAAATAATAACATCGTATACCTAAATAGAAACATGATTGTACATGTTCATTTTATTTGTATTACTTCGCAAACGAATGATTGGACGGACAGAATGAGTGTGTGCAACTTTCGTCATCTACATCCCAGAGTATAAATTGACTTGTTTTAAGGATTTAGAAGTTATTCTTGTGCTAGAAATCGTTACAGTTGTATTTATAAATTCAATATTAAAAAATAGCTGGATTTTTGTGAAGTTTGTAGAAAAGTATTCACTCTAAATACGAATTTAAGAAGACATCATAATGGACCATCCACATCATTTAAATGGATACCTTGCAGTAAGTATTTCTCAAACCAACTGAACTATCAACAACACATTTTACAACATTCTAAGATTGGAGATGGAGGAGAAACATTTGATACTGTTAATTGTAATGACTGCAATCAACATATTCCTAAGACAAATTGGCGCTATCATATTCGAACAAATGCTCATAAACTTAATTGTGCTCACAAAATTCGAAATGATGATAATGGTGTTGATATTGATGACGATGAAGCAAAATGCGTTCGATCGGTGTTTAATAATCGCATCGTTACATGTTTTATTGCAAATAATAATGAAACGGATTTAATACCTGAGAACTTCTTATCGGGAATTAAATTCAAAGTGGTTAAGCTGTTAAGTAATATGATTCAAAAACATGATAATATAAAATTCAATCTGGAGATATTTTGCGAATACATGCTGGTGAAAGAAGAGGAGAATTTATGTTACATCGAAGTGAAATCATATCAGACTAAAATGATTATAATTAATCTCTCATCATCAACTACGGATGATATTCTAAATATTTATAAAACACAATGTGATGTTATTGTTAAATAAAAGAGTGAATTCCAGGAACGTGATAGCGGATGGACATTAATACAAATATTACGGATGGAAATTAATATAAATAAATATCAGTGTATAAAAGGTTTGCAGTATATCTCTCTACCAACCCCAATACAAAAGAAACATGCATAAAAGTTAAGCACGTTAATTTATTATTACTAGAAGATGGTGAGAGATTCCACTACATATGGATTAAAACTATTTCAAAGTAAATCAATAATAATTTTATATTAAAAAATTATATTAATATAAAATTGTTTCACTTTCCATTTAATTACAAATTAATTAAAAGTCAACAAACAAAACATAAATGTAAGATACATGTATGTAATACATATTTAATACATTTTCATAGTGAAACGGCGCTGATCAAACACAAGGATGAGTGCAACAAAATTGTAACCAGACTATCCTCTGTAGACAATAATATCGTAAGTTTTAAAACTTTCAAAAAGCAAATGGATGTACCTTTTGTAGTCTACGCTGATTTTGAGTGTATTCTAGAGACTTTAATATTCAAAATTCAGCTTATGTTAAATCAATACAAAAACATATTCCATTTGCTTATAGTTATTACATCAAATGTTCATTTAACAGTAGTTTAGATAAATTTAACATGTACAGTGGTGATGATGCTCCAAAACATTTCTTCGTAAATTTAGTTAAAGATTGTACAGATTTATATGTGAATTATTTAAGTATCGTGAAAGCAATGAATACCTTAACACCTCCTCAACGGTTTAGACATTCCAATATTCTTTCATAATCTTTCATCATATGATTGTCATTTGTTCGTAAGAGAACTCTCTTCTATTGAAGGTGATATAAATGTAATTCCCTTAAACAAAGAACTATACTATCTATATCGAAAAAGATTAATGTAGATGAAGAAAATACCATATAACTACGTTTTCTAGATTCTTGTCGGTTTATGCCATCAAGCTTGGAAAAACCAGCGGGATATTAGTAAGATAATGATCTGTTAACAGTAAAATCAATCTATCAAACTCCCAATGAATTTAGTTTAATGAAACGTAAAGGTGTCTTTCCATATGACTATCTAGATTCAGTCAACCGTCTTTAAGAAACAGGACTACCATCCCGATCATGTTTCTTTAATAAACTTACTAATGAGTCGTGTAGCGTAGATGATTACGAACACGCTGAAAAAGTTTGGAATACATTCAAATGTAAGAAACTTTTAGATTATATTTAAAAAATGTTTATATACATACATTTCCAAACCGCCATTGGGTTCTGCTTTAATTATATTTAATCGCAAAATTATTGCGCTATACACGAAAATATGAAACTTTAAGTAAAAAACTTCTGTTTTTGTAAATATCGACAAACGACAATATCTTTTATTAAACTTATTTTAAAGTAAATAATATAATATATATTAATAATTCTACATCTGTGGAAGTTGTTCAATAGGTGTACTGAATTTAAAGTCTTCTGGAAACAGTTTAGCTGCTTCAGGATACATAAGTTTGTACGATTGTCTTATTGTCACGTCTGCAACACCGGCAATGTCTCCAATTTCTTTTTGACTGCGCTTATGTTCAGAGGCCTTTAAAAAAGAAAAGTAATTAGTTATATTATTGACATTCGTGCGATAACGACAATGTATTACTTATAAGAACAAAAAACATTGTATTACCACTATATCATAACCAAACAATATATTTTTAAAATTTTGAATTTGTTACCATTTTGAAATATTTGAAAGCAAAGTCGTACAAGAGCAACTCTTTTCTTTTTGATATTTCTAATGAACGTTCAGTTTTGATGAAAGTTATTAATGGGAGGCATCATGCAAGACTGCGCTGACCTGTGGCGTCATGCCGCTATATGTGCAGAAGTGAGCTTTGGTAAACAATTGATAATTTGTTTCACATTAAGTGTGTTGGTTTGCTTCCTCGTACCACGGACCAATTAGTGGATAGTTCCTTGGGTCTACGTTGGTGTTGTCCTAAATGTAAGGTGGTGGACATCCAATTTTATAAATTTTTTATGGGGACTCGTCGTGAGTTTACTGAGATGCACACTGAATTTGCATCTCTTTTTGCTAGATTTCGTCGGTTTGAGGAATTATTTTCAAAATATGGCCTTTTAAACGAATTGCTCGAATCGGCCAGGGGAAACTGCGACAATCAATACATTGTCCACTGTTACTCCTATTGTGGACATTTGTCCATCTATTGCTGATAACCCAACTGGTAGTTCTATACTAAAGTCTGCAAATTTGGTTGAACTGAGTCCAAAGTCTACTCTATCTCCTTTACCTTTACCTCTAGGTGTTGTCACTTCTAAAGCATCTTCTAAACCGTCTTCTGTTTCGTATTCATCTGTAGTGTCCGCTAGTTTAGATACTTCTGCTCCAAGGGAATTGGTTGTAGTTAAACCTAAAAGGACTATTTTTGTGTCTCGTCTTTCATGTGATACTTCGGTTGATGATATAAGCTGATTCGTTAAATCAAAGATTAGGGAACCTTTTGAGTGTGGTTGCTATAAGATGAGGCCATCTTTCTTCGTTTAAATTATATGTTGCCGATGAAAGATTTGGTGAAATTGTTAATCCTGCGTTTTGGCCGCAGGGTGTATTGGTACGGGAATTCGTATTCAGGCTGGGCCATCGAAGGAAAGGTGCTAATTTGCCTGGTCCTATTTCTCAAAAAAACTAACTTCGACCTCGCCTTTTAATTTCAAAATTGCTTATCAAAATGTTCGCGGCCTTAGGTCTAAACTTTCTTCGCTTTATAATAGTAGCTTTGATTTTGAATTTGATGGAATTGCTTTTACTGAAACTTGGCTGAATTGTAATATTTTTGATTCTGAGATTATGTCTGGTAATTTTAGTATTTATAGATGGGATAGGAGGTCTAAAAATGGTGGTGGTGTTCTTATTTCCATTTGCTCTAAATACACATCTGAATGGGTTGAATTGTGTTCTTCTGAGGATATTGAGTTTATTTGCGTTAAGGTCTATGATCGTGGAAAGTCTATATACATTACTTGCTCGTATATTCCTCCCTGTTCTGACATTCATATCTATAGGGCTCATTTCGATTTGATTTCTAGAGTAATTGATTCAATGGGTCAAGAGGGGATTATAGTAGTCCTTGGTGATTTTAATCTTCCGCATACATCTTGGAATTTTTCACCTGAGACTGGCTCATTGGTGCCATGGTCTTCAGCTCCATTCTATAATGAAATTCTGTCCGCTATGTGTGATCTGGGTGTTTTCCAGGTAAATGGTGTATTGAATTCAATGGGTAGAATTTTGGATCTTGTATTTTTAGAGGATCCAAGTATTTCTTCGTTATTTCGCATTGATCCTATATCTATTCCTGAGGATAGTTATCATCCTACGTTGTTACTTTCTATTGAAGTTGATCTTTGTTTACCTCCTTTAATAAATCGCTCATTTAGTGATGAGGGGCGCTTTAATTTCCATCGTACGGATTTTAGTCGTTTGAATACACTACTAGCCTCTGTAGATTGGTCGTCTGTACTAATTTCACCACCATATGACTCTCTTTCACTTGACAGGATCTTGAATGGCTTTTATTTAAATGTTTCAGGGAGTGTTCCATTTGTAAATAGTCGTTTGGAGCGTTCTGGTCCTCCGTGGAATTCGGCTAGACTGTCAAGGTTGAGGAACAGATAATCAAGATTATTTAAGAAGTTTGTTAGATCAGGTACTGATATTGATTATGCTCTTTACTCTAGGGCGCGTGCGGATTATCGTAGAATGACTCATTACTGTTATGAGGAATATATGATTAGAGTCAGGTCGAACTTCGCTAGCGATCCTAAGTCGTTTTATGAATTCGTTTGAGCTAAACGTAAATCATCTTTGTTTCCCACTGAGATGTTTTATGGGGACGTATCGTCCTCTAGTTACCTTGATATTTCTAATATGTTTGCTGACTTTTTCAGTCTACTTATAGGCAATTGGACTCGGGATCTGATCTAAGTAGCGGCTTTTCGTATCCTTATTCAGTAGGAAGTGTCTCTATTTCTATTATATATTCATTTGATGAGGAGTCTGTTCTTGAGTCTTTGTCTGGAATGAAACTTACATACTTGCCGGGCCCTGACAGGGTACCGGCCTGTATTTTAAGAAAGTGCGCTGTTGTTTTGAGTGGTCCTTTGACCTTTATATTCAATGGGCTTCTGAGGGCTGGTCATTTTCCATCTATTTGGAAGAGTTCATTTATAATTCCTTTGCATAAGTCGGGTAATAAATCCAATATTTCCAATTACAGGGGTATTGCCAAACTCAGTGCTATTCCCAAGTTAATAGAGAAACTGGTGACGGATTATCTCTTTTTTAATACGAGATCTTTAATATCCCCTTTCCAACATGGTTTTTTGAAAGGTAGGTCGACTGTCACTAATCTTCTTGAATTTACTACGCATGTTTTCAGGGGTTTTCTTGCCAGAGCTCGGACTGATGTAATTTATACTGATTTCAGTAAAGCTTTTGATAGGGTTGATCATAGAATTTTGCTTCTTAAACTCTCATTAATCGGCATTCCTGATATTATTCATCGTTGGCTAGACTCCTACCTCTCCCTTAGGACTCAGAGGGTTATATTTAGGAATGTATTGTCTAAGACAGTATATGTTACTTCTGGTGTTCCGCAGGGTAGCCATTTGGGTCCTTTACTGTTCTTATTGTTTCTTAATGATCTTCCTTGTGCTATTTTTGATTGTAATATTCTGATGTATGCTGACGACGTTAAATTATTTTATACTTTTGATGATGATCATGGTCAGGCTATTCTTCAGCGAAATATTGATTTGTTTGTAACTTGGTGCAGAATTAATTTAATGGATCTTAACTTGAAGAAATGTAAATGCATGGTTTTCATTCGCGGGGGCGTAATTTCGTCCACTTATGTGATTAATTCTTACCCTTTGGAAACTGTGACTACATTTCTTGATTTGGGAGTATTATTGGATATGAAATTGTCTTTTATTGATCATATTAGTATGATGATGGGCAAGGCTCGGGCTGTTCTTGGTTTTGTGAAAAGATGGGCTAGGGAATTCATTGATCCTTATATAACGAGACTGCTATACATTTCACTTGTTAGACCTATTTTGGAGTATGCGTCTATTATTTGGAATCCATACTATCGTTGTCATAGTGATTCAATAGAGTCTGTGCAGGAGCAGTTTTTATTACTCTGTTTATCCTGGGATGCAATGTTGAAAACAACTGAAATTGAGTTAGAATTATTGACAGATATCAACATGTCCAATTTCGTTATGCGGGGTATTAGGGGAGGTATTGTTCAATGCAGTAAGCGACATGTGACAGCTAATAATAAATACGTTAGTGACTATGATTCAACAAACGAATCAAATTATCTAATGTATTTGGATGTAAATAATTTATATGTTTATGCAATGTCTCAATATCTCCACTATAAAAATTTTAAATTTATATTAGCGTCATGATTTTCATCTTCGTAAAATAAATCCACACTTAAATCCATATTTAATTTACTTTTATTTATACAAAAACTTTATTTTAACTTATTTTTGCGTTCACATTTCTTCTATTTCCAAATAAGTTTCATGGTGTTACCAACATGAAATTGAAATTTCATATCGGCAACACCATATCAATTACAACTAAAAATCGTTAGTTCCGCAATATCAAAAAATAATTTGGTTGAGTGAAAATTGGGTTGACTGGCAGACGACCAAACTGAGTTGAGTTGAGAACGGCAATAGGGGCATTGATTTCCCACTTAAAGGCACAATTCTGGCGAATGTTCCAGCGCGATTATATACTTGGACAGCAGCAAAAGGTCAAATGGTCAACACCTCAACTCAATATCCAAGTTGGCTATTTAGTATTGGTACACGAGGATAACCTTCCTCCTCAAAAGTGGATGCTGGGTTATATAAAAAATGGTGCCGATGGGCATGTAAGACCTTAACACCTCCTCAACGGTTTAGACATTCCAATATTCTTTCATAATCTTTCATCATATGATTGTCATTTGTTCGTAAGAGAACTCTCTTCTATTGAAGGTGATATAAATGTAATTCCCTTAAACAAAGAACTATACTATCTATATCGAAAAAGATTAATGTAGATGAAGAAAATACTATATAACTACGTTTTCTAGATTCTTGTCGGTTTATGCCATCAAGCTTGGAAAAACCAGCGGGATATTAGTAAGATAATGATCTGTTAACAGTAAAATCAATCTATCAAACTCCCAATGAATTTAGTTTAATGAAACGTAAAGGTGTCTTTCCATATGACTATCTAGATTCAGTCAACCGTCTTTAAGAAACAGGACTACCATCCCGATCATGTTTCTTTAATAAACTTACTAATGAGTCGTGTAGCGTAGATGATTACGAACACGCTGAAAAAGTTTGGAATACATTCAAATGTAAGAAACTTTTAGATTATCTTCTATTATATTTAAAAGTTGACGTCCTATTGCTTTGTGATGTATTTGAAAATTTCCGTAAGGTTTGTAAAAACATGTACAATTTAGACCCTTGTCAATATTATACTACACCAGGTTTATCCTGGGATGCAATGTTGAAAACAACTGAAATTGAGTTGGAATTATTGACAGATATCAACATGTCCAATTTCGTTATGCGGGGTATTAGGGGAGGTATTGTTCAATGCAGTAAGCGACATGTGACAGCTAATAATAAATACGTTAGTGACAATGATTCAACAAACGAATCAAATTATCTAATGTATTTTCATCTTCGTAAAATAAATCCACACTTAAATCCATATTTAATTTACTTTTATTTATACAAAAACTTTATTTTAACTTATTTTTGCGTTTACATTTCTTCTATTTCCAAATAAGTTTCATGGTGTTACCAACATGAAATTGAAATTTCATATCGGCAACACCATATCAATTACAACTAAAAATCGTTAGTTCCGCAATATCAAAAAATAATTTGGTTGAGTGAAAATTGGGTTGACTGGCAGACGACCAAACTGAGTTGAGTTGAGAACGGCAATAGGGGCATTGATTTCCCACTTAAAGGCACAATTCTGGCGAATGTTCCAGCGCGATTATATACTTGGACAGCAGCAAAAGGTCAAATGGTCAACACCTCAACTCAATATCCAAGTTGGCTATTTAGTATTGGTACACGAGGATAACCTTCCTCCTCAAAAGTGGATGCTGGGTTATATAAAAAATGGTGCCGATGGGCATGTAAGAGTGGCTGACGTGCAGACTAAATCGGGTTTGTTCATGCGAGCAATTCATAAATTAGCTTGATACCAAAAGAAAATTGAAGCCTAAGTTAGGCATTCAACGCGGCCAGGCTGTTTGGTCTAAATTTATATTAAATATTTTTATTGTAAAAAATCTATTTTTTTTATTCTATAAATTTTAAGTATTTCACCATATCTGTAGTTAATACTAATATATAATGAAATATATTAAATAATAACTAATTTCGAAAATATTTAGAGTTTGTAAAATATATAGTACATATATTCTTTAACTAAAATAATTGAAGTAAAATTTAAAAAATAAACGCTAGATGTTTCGCTCAGTGTATTCTGTTATTTTGCTATAATAGATTATGTTAAATTACAGAATTTATTGTAAGAGTATAGATCGCAACTTGTTTAAGTGAGCAAATGTAAAAAATAATTTTGTCTTAATAAAACCATTAACCTAAGCAGTTGCAACAACATATATAGCACATGACTTTGTTTTTGATTTTTTTTGCGAATTGATTAAAAATTATTAATCAACACATACATACGCGTATATTTAAAAAATGTTTATATACATACATTTCCAAACCGCCATTGGGTTCTGCTTTAATTATATTTAATCGCAAAATTATTGCGCTATACATGAAAATATGAAACTTTAAGTAAAAAATTTCTGTTTTTGTAAATATCGACAAACGACAATATCTTTTATTAAACTTATTTTAAAGTAAATAATATAATATATATTAATAATTCTACATCTGTGGAAGTTGTTCAATAGGTGTACTGAATTTAAAGTCTTCTGGAAACAGTTTAGCTGCTTCAGGATACATAAGTATGTACGATTGTCTTATTGTCACGTCTGCAACACCGGCAATGTCTCCAATTTCTTTTTGACTGCGCTTATGTTCAGAGGCCTTTAAAAAAGAAAAGTAATTAGTTTTATTATTGACACTCGTGCGATAACGACAATGTATTACTTATAAGAACAAAAAACATTGTATTACCACTATATCATAATCAAACAATATATTTTTAAAATTTTGAATTTGTTACCATTTTGAAATATTTGAAAGTAAAGTCGTACAAGAGCAACTCTTTTCTTTTTGATATTTCTAATAAACGTTAAGTTTTGATGAAAGTTATTAATGCGAGGCATCATGCAAGACTGCGCTGACCTGTGGCGTCACGCCGCTATATGTGCAGAAGTAAGCTTTGGTAAACAATTGATAATTTGTTTCACATTAAGTGTGTTGGTTTGCTTCCTCGTGTCACGGACCAATTAGTGGATAGTTCCTTGGGTCTACGTTGGTGTTGTCCTAAATGTAAGGTGGTGGACATCCAATTTTATAAATTTTTTATGGGGACTCGTCGTGAGTTTACTGACATGCACACTGAATTTGCATCTCTTTTTGCTAGATTTCGTCGGTTTGAGGAATTATTTTCAAAATATGGCCTTCTAAACGAATTGCTCGAATCGGAAAGGGTTTCAGGCCCTTTTTCTTCTGAGGCTTCTGAGCATGTAGCGCAAGTTTCTGTGCCAGGGGAAACTGCGACAATCAATACATTGTCCACTGTTACTCCTATTGTGGACATTTGTCCATCTATTGCTGATAACCCAACCGGCAGTTCTATACTGAAGTCTGCAAGTTTGGTTAAACTGAGTCCAAAATCTACTCTCTCATTTACCTTTACCTCTAGGTGTTGTCACTTCTCAAGCATCTTCTAAACCGTCTTCTGTTTCTTATTCATCTGTAGTGTCCGCTAGTTTAGATACTTCTGCTCCAAGGGAATTGGTTGTAGTTAAACCTAAAAGGACTATTTTTGTGTCTCGTCTTTCATGTGATACTTCGGTCGATGATATAAGATGTTTCGTTAAATCGAAGATTAGGAAACCTTTTGAGTTTGGTTGCTATAAGATGAGGCCATCTTTGAATAGCAGTATTTCTTCGTTTAAATTATATGTTGCCGATGAAAGATTTGGTGAAATTGTTAATCCTGCGTTTTGGCCGCAGGGTGTATTGGTACGGGAATTCGTATTCAGGCTAGGACATCGAAGGAAGGGTGCTAATTTGCCTGGTCCTATTTCTCAAAAAAACTAAATTCGAAATCGTCTTTTAATTTCAAAATTGCTGATCAAAATGTTCGCGGCCTTAGGTCTAAACTTTCTTCGCTTTATAATAGTAGCTTTGATTTTGAATTTGATGGAATTGCTTTTACTGAAACTTGGCTGAATTATAATATTTTTGATTCTGAGATTATGTCTGGTAATTTTAGTATTTATAGACGGGATAGGAGGTCTAAAAATGGTGGTGGTGTTCTTATTTCCATTTGCTCTAAATACACATCTGAATGGGTTGAATTGTGTTCTTCTGAGGATATTGAGTTTATTTGCGTTAAGGTCTATGATCGTGGAAAGTCTATATACATTACTTGCTCGTATATTCCTCCCTGTTCTGACATTCATATCTATAGGGCTCATTTCGATTTGATTTCTAGAGTAATTGATTCAATGGGTCAAGAGGGGATTATAGTAGTCCTTGGTGATTTTAATCTTCCGCATACATCTTGGAATTTTTCACCTGAGACTGGCTCATTGGTGCCATGGTCTTCAGCTCCATTCTATAATGAAATTCTGTCCGCTATGTGTGATCTGGGTCTTTTCCAGGTAAATGGTGTATTGAATTCAATGGGTAGAATTTTGGATCCTGTATTTTTAGAGGATCCAAGTATTTCTTCGTTATTTCGCATTGATCCTATATCTATTCCTGAGGATAGTTATCATCCTACGTTGTTACTTTCTATTGAAGTTGATCTTTGTTTACCTCCTTTAATAAATCGCTCATTTAGTGATGAGGGGCGCTTTAATTTCCATCGTACGGATTTTAGTCGTTTGAATACACTACTAGCCTCTGTAGATTGGTCGTCTGTACTAATTTCACCACCATATGACTCTCTTTCACTTGACAGGATCTTGAATGGCTTTTATTTAAATGTTTTAGGGAGTGTTCCATTTGTAAATAGTCGTTTGGAGCGTTCTGGTCCTCCGTGGAATTCGGCTAGACTGTCAAGGTTGAGGAACAGATAATCAAGATTATTTAAGAAGTTTGTTAGATCAGGTACTGATATTGATTATGCTCTTTACTCTAGGGCGCGTGCGGATTATCGTAGAATGACTCATTACTGTTATGAGGAATATATGATTAGAGTCAGGTCGAACTTCGCTAGCGATCCTAAGTCGTTTTATGAATTCGTTCGAGCTAAACGTAAATCATCTTAGTTTCCCACTGAGATGTTTTATGGGGACGTATCGTCCTCTAGTTACCTTGATATTTCTAATATGTTTGCTGACTTTTTCAGTCTACTTATAGGCAGTCGAACTCGGGACCTGATCTGAGTAGCGGCTTTTCGTATCCTTATTCAGTGGGAAGTGTCTCTACTTCTAATATACATATTGTATATAGACATATGTATATTCATTTGATGAGGAGTCTGTTCTTGAGTCTTTGTCTGGACTGAAACTTACATACTTGCCGGGCCCTGACAGGGTACCGGCCTGTATTTTAAGAAAGTGCGCTGTTGTTTTGAGTGGTCCTTTGACCTTTATATTCAATGGGCTTCTGACGGCTGGTCATTTTCCATCTATTTGGAAGAGTTCATTTATAATTCCTTTGCATAAGTCGGGTAATAAATCCAATATTTCCAATTACAGGGGTATTGCCAAACTCAGTGCTATTCCCAAGTTAATGGAGAAACTGGTGACGGATTATCTCTTTTTTAATACGAGATCTTTAATATCCCCTTTCCAACATGGTTTTTTGAAAGGTAGGTCGATTGTCACTAATCTTCTTGAATTTACTACGCATGTCTTCAGGAGTTTTCTTGCCAGAGCAGACTGATGTAATTTATACTGATTTCAGTAAAGCTTTTGATAGGGTTGATTATAGAATTTTGCTTCTTAAACTCTCATTAATCGGTATTCCTGATATTATACATCGTTGGCTAGACTCCTACCTCTCCCTTAGGACTCAGAGGGTAATATTTAGGAATGTATTGTCTAAGACAGTATATGTTACTTCTGGTGTTCCGCAGGGTAGCCATTTGGGTCCTTTACTGTTCTTATTGTTTCTTAATGATCTTCCTTGTGCTATTTCTGATTGTAATATCCTGATGTATGCTGACGACGTTAAATTATTTTATACTTTTGATGATGATCATGGTCAGGCTATTCTTCAGCGAAATATTGATTTGTTTGTAACTTGGTGCAGAATTAATTTAATGGATCTTAACTAGAAGAAATGTAAATGCATGGTTTTCATTCGCGGGGGCGTAATTTCGTCCACTTATGTGATTAATTCTTGCCCTTTGGAAACTGTGACTACATTTCTTGATTTGGGAGTATTATTGGATATGAAATTGTCTTTTATTGATCATATTAGTATGATGATAGGCAAGGCTCGGGCTGTTCTTGGTTTTGTGAAAAGATGGGCTAGGGAATTCATTGATCCTTATATAACGAGACTGCTATACATTTCATTTGTTAGACCTATTTTGGAGTATGCGTCTATTATTTGGAATCCATACTATCGTTGTCATAGTGATTCAATAGAGTCTGTGCAGGAGCAGTTTTTATTACTCCTGTTTACATGGCTTAGGATGGGATTGTGCCAATGGGGTTCCGTCATATGAGGCTAGATTAGGT
This sequence comes from Sarcophaga subvicina, assembly GCA_936449025.2. Lineage (NCBI taxonomy): Eukaryota > Metazoa > Arthropoda > Insecta > Diptera > Sarcophagidae > Sarcophaga > Sarcophaga subvicina. The sequence goes on along the minus strand of OW388082.2, from coordinate 57,698,537 downwards.
TTAATAAAACTTCAAACTTTAGGACGTAGAAAGGCTGTTTTAGGGATTTGTTTTGTTTTTAATCTGGTTAAAGGTAATATCGATTCTGAGTTTTTGTTTTGTAAGCTGAATTTCAGTATTCCAGCAAGATTTTCACGGCACTATCGTCCTCTTACTTTAGATTTTTATAGAACGAACTATGGATGTAATTTTCCTTTTCGTAGATTATGTAACGATTTTAACTTATATTATGATTTTATTGATTTTAATAGTAGTGTTTGTAATATAAAACGTAGCTTATATGCTGGCATTAATTTGTAAATTATTATATAAAAATGTATTATCGTTCTTGTTATATGTAGTTCATGTTTATTGTAACTTTATTCAGCTTGTGATTAAGTTCTGTAGCTGTTTTATGTTCTCGTTGACATTACTTTTCCCTTTCCCGCTACAGTCCATTACGTGTCCCTACGTAATGGGGACGAGCCCTCCGCGGTCGGGTGAGGGTGGGTTAGTGTGAGGCCGGGGACGTTCGAAAAAAAGCTACCACTTCAACCTACCTACCTATCATGCGTTGGTTTTTGCTGCCTAAAAACTTTCTAAGGATACAAAGGACAAAAAAGGTTGTTTAAGAAACTATGGAATTAAAAATAAATCAATAAATTATCGCACGTTTCGATGATCTCACACTTAAAAACAATAGTTGTTATCAGTCCATCGATAACCCATCCTGATAGTAGTACATAGATATAATTAAAATAAAAGTCTTTGCTGAAATAAATAAGATCACGTGCGTACATATAAACATAGTCCTTTTCTCAGGTCTACTCAAATTAGATTGAGTATAAAGTAGGACCATACAGCACTTACGGTAAGAAGACGTATGACAAGAAATACAATAACCTTCAGGGTGGTATAGATAGAAAAATACAACTGTCGAAGAAAAATATTCAACAATGCTTGCGCTTTGGGAAAATCTATCTCAATAAAGAGCTAAGTGGAATGGTGAGTTCAAATTTAACCTTTGGAAACCGCTCAGGTAATATATATGACCACCCGTCAACACACATTTGATACTAAAATATACGTACATCGCTCGGAGATGGTCCATTACTAAACACAGACGTGGATATTCCAGAAAGACAAAAACTCATGGCATAAATCTCGACCTTAGATAAGAGTTTTCAACGGAAAATCTTAGATAAGGTTCAGCGGATTGCCTCCTTGAGTATCACTGGAGTGAGGAAGTTGTATGTCAAGCGGTGTGTAGCGCGTAGTGCCATAAGCCTGAGGGAATCGGGCTGGTGGAAACAGCTTTCGATAGGTCACTCCAGAGTTCTGAATGTCGTCTTTCCTGACGGAAGATATGCGCTTTCAGAAAAAGCCACTGATTATATTGTGCCTAAGGCTATGTTCCTGCCTGGTTTAAGAATACTTATACCGGATAGGGCACAATGGAATAGTGGGGTACTCCAGGGGCAGAGTGGTATACCCATCTTCACAGATGGGTCTAAGTTAGGCGGACGTACAGGTGCTGGGGTTTTCTGTAGGGAACTCGGTCTTGAACTCCACTTCAGGTTGAATGATGACTGCAGCGTTTTTCAGGTGGAGATTTTCGCAATCTTGAAGGCTATTGGGGCCATAGCTGGTGGCCCAGCTTAGGATTCCGAATCTATGTTGGGTTCCGGGACATAGCGGAATACTGGGCAATGAGACGGCGGATGCCCTCGCTAGGCTAGGTTCGCTTTCAGGGGGCGATTTGGTGGTTGGTCCTGACCCCCCAGTCTGTCACCTCTATGGCCTCATCAATGGATGGGTCATGGTCGGGTTGTTTTGTTTCTAGGTGTCTATGGCCTGCTGTAGACAGTAAGAGAACAGGTTGGTTGCTGTGCTTGGAGAAGGCCAGCTTAAGGCTGTTTGTCAGTTTTATCAACACCTCCTCTGTAACTGCCCAGCCCTTGGTAGATTGAGGTTGAGGACCCTTGGTAGGCCCTTCTTTGAGAGTTTGAATTCTGTGTCGAGAGCCGACATCAAGGCTCTCCACAGATTCATTAGTGGCTTAGGTTGGTTGAGAGGTGCTAGGACTTCATCGGTGTAGTCGTGCTCTCCCATCCTTTTGTTATGTCTGGTCTGTGTGATTCCTCCGCTTCCCACTCTCCCCTTTCCCACATTCCCTCCTTTCATCCTATCCCCTATACTATCCTTCCCTCCTTTAGGACGTTGTACAATGGGTCAATCCGACCTCCGGGTACTGTACTTGTCTTGACTGACAGGTACACGTCCTCTAACCTAACCTAACCTAACCTAACCTAATCTCGACTCGCAAAACTTTGATTTGTAGAGAAATACATTAAGGTAAACGAGTGATGAGTTTAAATTACTGATTTAAACTCCATAGAAAAACCTAATCGAATAATAAAAAGCACTCAGTCTCTGTCTGACAATTGCCGAGTGCGCACGTTTTTTCTCTTGCGCCGGTAGATTTTCTTGTTTTTTCTGATAATTGGTTAACTTATCGTTTTTTCTCTCTTTTATTTTCTCGCGAGTGAATTTTTGATTGAAATGTGATAAGATTATTGATATATTTGTTTGTCTGATTGGAGGCCTCTGGAATGAACGGGGTGCATCCCCCGAACTTTAACCGATTTCAGGAGCTTGACTCCATTGGAAAAATAAAACCAAACAAGAACAAGCGTCCTCGCCAAATTAATTTTGTACCCTTACCACCACATTCATCAAACGAAAATAATCATCCTCGTTACCTAGTGGCTACCGCGATAAACACCAAGGAAAATGAGTTATCTCCAACAGTGGCATCGTACAACGTATTTCAAGTAGAAAGGGGACTGAAATTTATTTGTCCCGATCGTCTAGAGGTCAAAAAAATGAAAAGTGTGATCTACGGTGACGGATAGTAAAACAGCCGAGAAGTTTCTTAAGCAAACGCATATAGATTGTACCCCAATCAAGATTACGCTTCACAAAACACTCAATACAATACAAGACAGAATCCTTTCGAAAAAATTATCAATATACCTCAGGAAGAACTGCTAGACGCTTTTAAAGAACAAAAAGTTGTCGACATCCACAAAATGATGGAAAGAGAAAGTGAAACATTAGTTAAAACCATTTCCAAGAAAAAACAATAAGCAATCATACGCAAACACCCTTAAAAATTGTTTTTCTGAACACAATTCATCCATCAACGAACATGAAAAACCAAAACAGAACTTAAAACAAAAAATAGAAGCCGTTACAAATTCATCTACCAGCAAAGTAACAACAAACACACAGTCAAATTTAAAAGAAAGAAATAAAACTCTAGAAATAACGAAACAAATTGAAGAAAAAGAAGTTCACCAACAAAAAAATAACTACCGAAATACAACTCGAGAAACAATATTAAATTCATCTATAGAGTGTAATATAACAAACAACTCGCAACAGCATCGATTATTTCAGTGATGATAATCCTGTATTTTACGAAAACAGTTCCAGCGATGAAGCAGCCGCTAACATTGACGAAAATATTACTGAGGAAATGATTGTTAGTGGTCTTAACATTAACATATTACAGCGGAACATTCAAGGATTGATTAATAAGTTTATGTTTAATAAGTAGTATGTTTATGGGGTTTCTGGATCAGTTTTTCCATACAAATTTGGGATTATGTATAGCTGTAAAAGAGTAAAAACGTTGCTGAATTGTTTGCGATCGGTCTATAAGTTTGAACATGTATTATGAAAAGGTAATGCTTTTTTTTTTTTTTTTTTTTTGTCTTGAGCTGGAGGTGGGAATCTTCGAAAGACACTTTTGTTCCAACAAAAGAGTGCACGATTCACCATCACTGGTGCCTACGTACTAAACCCACCCCCTACACACTTCAACCACTCTCCCTCTGCGGGACTGCCGTAAGGTATTACTTCGCGGAGAGCTGGTTAGCTTGAAAGCTTTATCACGTTAATTCAAATTTCGCCTCCGTTCCTCCAGTCTTCGGAGTACTATCAAAACTTCAGCCATTCTCTGGCTATATTGACTCCATAGAATCCTACGATTCAACAGCTCTTCCATTAGCCGGTTTGGTCCTAAACTCGTTTCCCCGGGCCATCTAAATCTGCGACAGCATATTAGAATATGCTCCGCATCTTCCTCCTCATCTACACAGTTTGGGCATATAGGGGAAGTGTCATGACCAAATCTGTGCAGGTACTTCCTGAAGCACCCATGACCAGTTAGGAACTGAGTCACGTAGTAGTTCAGCTCGCAATGTTTGTTATTCATCCAAAGGGTTACATCAGGGATAAGGCGAAATGTCCATCTTCCCTTTAAACTGCTTTCCCATCGTGACTGCCACTTGTGCATGGAAGTCCTTCGTTCCTCCGCTTTTATAGCTGCTATTCGTTCCGGGTGCTCGAGACGGCGAAGGTATATCCTCCTCATCTCATCCGCCAATATATCTATTGGTATTGTCTTTTCAACACCAATACCGCTTCGTCAGACACTGTCCTGAAGCCACTTATCCGTCTAATCGCGCTTAGACGATACACCGAGGACAGTATCCTCCTTGTCGTCCCCACGGAGAGTGCCTCCGACCATATTGGGCAAGCATACAGCATTATCGACGTTATTACCGCCGAAATTATCCTCCTTTTGAATGGACCTGGTCCTCCAATATTTGGCATCATCCTCGCCAGTTCTCCCTGTGTTACAGATGCTTTTTCGCCGATGTATTTCACGTGCTCCTTAAAGTTCAACCTGTCGTCGATAATCACTCCCAGGTATTTTATCGCCCTCTTCGATTCGATCCTTGTGCCTCCAACGGTCACTTCCATCTTCTCCACTATCTTCCGGCCGCTTATCAAGACGGTCTCTGTTTTATGCGCAGCAAATTTCAAACCTGCTTCATCCAGCCATGCTCCAACCTTTCGAATCGCTGTGTTCGTTTTCTCCTCTATTTCCCTTACCGTCTTAGCTACCGAGACTATGGCTATGTCATCTGCAAAGCCCACAATTGTAGTCCCGTTCGGCAATCGCAATCGAAGTACTCCATCGTACATAATGTTCCATAGTAGTGGCCCAAGTACAGAGCCCTGCGGGACACCCGCCGTCACTACGTATTCCTGCTCTCCTTCATCCGTTAGGTATATTACCTTCCTGTCCTGAAAGTAATTGTTCAGTATCTCCATTAAGTATGGCGGCGTAGCCATGTTAAAGAGGGCTCTCATAATCCGCCCCCAATTCGCTGAGTTGAACGCGTTTCTAACGTCAAGTGTGACAACCGCGCAGTATTCCTTGGTGCCAAATCTCCACCTTTCGCCCTCTATTGCATCTCTTGCAATGTCGACCACTCTTCTTATCGCGTCAATAGTGGATCGTCCTTTCCTAAATCCGTATTGCAGGTCCGAGAGAGCTCCTCCTGCCTCGGCACACGTCAGTAGTCGATTGTATATAATCCTCTCCAGTATTTTTCCCATCGTGTCAAGTAGACAGATGGGCCTATACGACGATGGTTCCCCTGGTGGTTTGCCAGGTTTTGGAATGAGAACCAATTTCTGTTTCTTCCATCTACGTGGAAAAACACCCTCGACGAAGCACTTGTGGAACACCTTGGCGAACATATCCGGTCTGAGCCGGATAGCCACCTTAAGTGCCCTATTTGGGATTCCGTCTGGCCCCGGTGTCTTCCTATCTCCTATTCCAGTGCATGCTGCGAGTACCTCCTCTCCTGTTACCTCGGGTATGGTATTAATGGCCTCCGGCTCCCTACTTATAAAAGTGTAGGGCTGGCCCCGTGGGAATAATGTACCAATGATCTCCCGCAGCAAAACTGGACAACCTAGTTTAGGCTGTTCTCGAGCACCGATTCTCTTGCAGACGACTCTGTACGCCGTCCCAAAAGGATTGATGTCAGCTTCCTGGCATATCCGCTGAAAGGATAGTTTCTTGATCCTTTTAATGGCTCTCCTAAGTTGATGCCTTAGATCCTCATAGGAAGCCCGTTCGGCTTCCCATGTCGGTCTTCCTCTCGTACGCTGGGCCCGTCTTCTCGCCCCAAAGCATGCCGACCGCAGTCTTCGAATTTCGTCATTCCACCAGTAGCAGGGGGAACGTCCCCTACTCACAGTTCTCCTAGGCATAGCAGCATCACATGCAGTGTAGAGCATTTGGTATACGCCGCTCACTAATTCTTCGACCGTGCTGACAGTCGTATGAAAAGACGACAACATCAATCTATACGTCTCCTCGTCAAAGCGGGAGTCCTTCCATTTCGGTCCCGTAAACTTCGGCAATCCGTTTTCCCTCGTGTTGCGCCCAGTAACCGTCATCACGATTGCCTGATGGTCACTATTCGTGAAGTCCTCAGTTAGCCTCCACGCGGTCCGCGAAACAAGGCCATCGCTCACAAACGACAAATCTATTATTGAGCTCGATCCAGCTCTCCTAAATGTGCTTTCTCTTCCGTCATTCATCAGCGCCACAGGAAGGGAAGCGAACGTTTCCAAGAGGCAGCGACCCCTGGTGTTAGTATATCTACTACCCCATTCGGTCGCTCAAGCGTTGAAATCTCCTCCTATAATAACGGGGGTGTTCAAGCGCACGTGTGACGCCAGCCTCTCCAGCATATGTTGGAAGTCATCCATTGACCACCTCGGGGGAGCGTAGCAGCTGTAGACGAAAACTCCCTTTATCCTGGCCATAACGAAACCAATGTCCCGCGCATAGGTTTGCTGGAAGGGTAATGAACCACAAATCCATATAGCCGCAGTACTAGATCCGTCCGTGATCCAAGTACTATTCCTCGGTACCCTATAAGGTTCGCTTATGATTGCGACATCGATATTCTCCTCCTTTACCCTCTGGACCAATAGGTTCTGGGCTGCTTCGCAATGGTTCAGATTAATCTGTATCAATTTCATCTCTTAGAACGTGATTTAAGAGCGCTAAGAAATTGCGGACACTTTCCGCTCCCCGCGATATGGTTGGCGGATTTCGGGTCGTCCACTTTACAGAACATGCAAAGAGGTTCCCTTTCGCAATTTCTGGCAATATGCCCCTCCTGTCCGCACTTACGGCAAGTTCCCGAGCGGTCAACCTTACTCCTGCACTGACGAGCCATGTGCCCAAACTGCAAGCACCGGAAGCATTTCGTCGGTATGTTTCTCTCGCGAATCCTGCATATGACCCAGACGATCCTGATTCTACTTTCCTTCAGGAGAATAGCTGCAGCGTCTGCGTCAAGGCTCACTGTGGCAGTTTGCGTCCCACCATATGCCCTCCTAAGGGCAACTACGTCGGGCTTACCGAAAATCTCGAGGCCTGGGATCTTTCGTATAGCCTCATATACATCCTCCTTCTCCGTGATCTCGTCGATGTCCTTGATCTCAATTGTCCTCATATCCTTTAGAGTGCGGACGGACGCGTTTTCTCCTAAGAGCTCTCCAATGGCTCCCCTGAGGTTCTCCGTGTGCTCCCCGCTCCTGCGGAGTTGGAGTAGTAGACCACCCTTTGCGGTTCTCCTAATTTTGGTCACGTTTTCTCCTAATTCGCAAAGCTTAGGGTCCGTTTTGACTCTCCTCAGAATGTCGGCATACGACGTGTTATCCTTCGTCGCAATCACGATCGCATCTGGCTTCGTTTTCCTCTCCTGTGGTTTCTTGTTCCTCCTTTTTCTTTTCGTGACTTTCTGCCACCCTGGTTCCTCATTTACTCCCTTGGTATTCTCCTGCCGGCTCAAGGTCACATCTGTAGTTTCCCTCGCTGGAGCCCTTGCTGCAGGATTCGGAGTTCTCCTGTTTGCCGCAGGAATTTCGGAGGTCTCCTCATGTTTCCTCTTCGTCTCCTGGTTCCTCAACAATGGCGATGTTTGTGTAGCAGAACTGCTGCGGTTAGTCGCCTTGGTAGTTTGTCCCTGCAGCTCGCTTGCGTACAGGTCATATAGGGTTTTGATAGAGTCAATCGCATCCCTCATCGGCTGATGGATTGACCTCCTTTTCCCATCCTCCAACATATCAATCAGACTTCTGATTTGGTCGCCGAGTTGACCAAAAACACCACTGGCCGCTGACCCCATGTCGCCTCGTGACGGTTCTGATCCTAGGACCACTAATCCCGAATCTTTCCCGTTAACTGGGGATCTCGGAGTTCTCGTGCTCTGTCCAAACGGGTTTATTTCCCGATTTCGCACCGGAGACCTCGGTATTCTCGAGCTCTGCCCAAAAGCATTTAGCTCCAAAGCATTCATCTCACATGAATTCGTCGGTTTATTTGTTGTATTTGTTGTTTTATTTTTGCTCATCATTTCAATTTGGGCCCCAACTCTCGGCCGTTATCCTAATCCATCGTTGTAGTCGTCACGAAAGACCCCGTGGTTATCTATGCATAAGCAGGGAGGCCACGCGAGGGTTGACACATAACCTCATGGGAATATGTGTTCAGAGCCAGGTCGACGTAAACCAGGGATTCACATCTGGTCCTACAACACCAACTTAACGGTGACAAATCAGGAACGTACCGACAGACTTGCCATAGTTTTAACGGGGCGGAGGCAATGGCAGCATTAGCCCAACAGCCATTTCGGCCAGCTTTCACTCCGCCTACTAAAGTGCCGGAATACTGCCATCGTCAGCCAATATCGCCAATTCACATACGTCTTCCGGTATACCATAATTAGAACCTTACCGGGCTCGGTTCTAATGCCCGAATCACGGGCGTCGATATGTTGAAACAGAGGGGACCACGGAGGCGTTACACTCCTATTTTCCCATCTCTTGAGGGAACCCTCTGTGGGGTGATGCCTAGTTAATGGCGGCATCGGTTCGCCATGGCGCAGATAACGTCTTCGGTCACTTGTACCCTTTTGTAGTTCGCCTCATCATCTGCAGCTCTTGGTCGGGGACTGCTTATTGGTTATTCGCAGCTAACCTACCTAAGGTAGGCCGTTCAGTTATCCGCCACCTACTGACCCCCATGGTGGCCTGAAGCTCAGCCCCATGACGGTGCTATCGTGATACCACGGTAGTTCAGTGTGTGTGTGTGTGTGTTAAAATTTAGAAGCATGCATATCTGGAAAAGAATTAAATCATTGCATAATTGTGAAATGAATTGTGTACGATCGGTTTATAGGTTTGTAACATGTAATGTGAAAATGTATGCATGTTCTCGACCAATTTTTCCATAAAAATTTGGGGTCATGTCTGCTTCTTCTTGTTCCTTTTATTTGTATTGCTTTTCAAACGAATGATTGGACAGAATGAATGTGTGCACGTGCATAAGATCAATAAGAATATTTTTAATGTAAACAAATTTTAAAACGCTTACGCATATTACAGTTATTAATTTAAATATAAAGAATTTTGGATGTGGTTTCGCTTAATTAATTTTTTTTGTTAGTGTGATATATTTCCGTTATGTGTGTTTTTTTCTTGTGAACAAATGTGGGAGAATATATTTTTGTTACAAACAATAACAATGCTTTTTTATAAACAATAACATCGCGAGTCATTATGATTTCTTATTCTTAAGCATAAGATCAATAAGAATATTTTTTAATGTAAACAAATAAAGAATTTTGGATATGGTTTTAATTAATTTTTTGTATGATTTAATGTTGAAGAAACAGAAATATAGTTGTACGTGTTGTTGTTGTTGTGCTATAAGGATCTTTAATTTTAAACTGATAAGGAAGAAATGTACAGCTGTGCACGTTTCCTTGTAATAATAAATAATAACTTCGTATACCTAAATAGAAACATGATTGTACATGTTCATTTTATTTGTATTACTTCGCAAACGAATGATTGGACGGACAGAATGAGTGTGTGCAACTTTCGTCATCTACATCCCAGAGTATAAATTGACTTGTTTTAAGGATTTAGAAGTTATTCTTGTGCTAGAAATCGTTACAGTTGTATTTATAAATTCAATATTAAAAAATAGCTGGATTTTTGTGAAGTTTGTAGAAAAGTATTCACTCTAAATACGAATTTAAGAAGGCATCATAATGGACCATCCACATCATTTAAATGGATACCTTGCATTTCAACCTACCTACCTATCATGCGTTGGTTTTTGCTGTCTAAAAACTTTCTAAGGATACAAAGGACAAAAAAGGTTGTTTAAGAAACTATGGAATTAAAAATAAATTAATAAATTATCGCACGTTTCGATGATCTCACACTTAAAAACAATAGTTGTTATCAGTCCATCGATAACCCATCCTGATAGTAGTATATAGATATAATTAAAATAAAAGTCTTTGCTGAAATAAATAAGATCACGTGCGTACATATAAACATAGTCCTTTTCTCAGGTCTACTCAAATTAGATTGAGTATAAAGTAGGACCATACAGCACGTACGGTAAGAAGACGTATGACAAGAAATACAATAACCTTCATGGTGGTATAGATAGAAAAATACAACTGTCGAAGAAAAATATTCAACAATGCTTGCGCTTTGGGAAAATCTATCTCAATAAAGAGCTAAGTGGAATGGTGAGTTCAAATTTAACCTTTGGAAACCGCTCAGGTAATATATATGACCACCCGTCAACACACATTTGAGACTAAAATATACGTACATCGCTCGGAGATGGTCCATTACTAAACACAGACGTGGATATTCCAGAAAGACAAAAACTCATGGCATAAATCTCGACCTTAGATAAGAGTTTTCAACGGAAAATCTTAGATAAGGTTCAGCGGATTGCCTCCTTGAGTATCACTGGAGTGAGGAAGAGTTGCCCTCAGGCTGCTCTTGACATTGTGCTCTGCCTGACTCCGCTTGACTTGTATGTCAAGCGGTGTGTAGCGCGTAGTGCCATAAGTCTGAGGAAATCGGGCTGGTGGAAACAGCTTTCACTCCAGAGTTCTGAATGTCGTCTTTCCTGACGGAAGATATGCGCTTTCAGAAAAAGCCACTGATTATATTGTGCCTAAGGCTATGTTCCTGCCTGGTTTAAGAATACTTATACCGGATAGGGCACAATGGAATAGTGGGGTACTCCAGGGGCAGAGTGGTATACCCATCTTCACAGATGGGTCTAAGTTAGGCGGACATACAGGTGCTGGGGTTTTCTGTAGGGAACTCGGTCTTGAACTCCACTTCAGGTTGAATGATGACTGCAGCGTTTTTCAGGTGGAGATTTTCGCAATCTTGAAGGCTATTGGGGCCATAGCTGGTGGCCCAGCTTCGGATTCCGAATCTTACATGATCTTCGTTGACAGTCAGGCTGCCCTTAGGGCCATTGCGTCGGTCTGGTGCAAATCACGGCTTGTTCGCGAGTGCAAGGAGTCGTTGAGAACTTTTTGGACCGGACCGTATCCGTCTATGTTGGGTTCCGGGACATAGCGGAATACTGGGCAATGAGACGGCGGATGCCCTCGCTAGGCTAGGTTCGCTTTCAGGGGGCGATTTGATGGTTGGTCCTGACCCCCCAGTCTGCCACCTCTATGGCCTCATCAATGGATGGGTCATGGTCGGGTTGTTTTGTTTCTAGGTGTCTATGGCCTGCTGTAGACAGTAAGAGAACAGGTTGGTTGCTGTGCTTGGATAAGGCCAGCTTAAGGTTTTATCAACACCTCCTCTGTAACTGCCCAGCCCTTGGTAGATTGAGGTTGAGGACCCTTGGTAGGCCCTTCTTTGAGAGTTTGAATTCTGTGTCGAGAGCCGACATCAAGGCTCTCCACAGATTCATTAGTGGCTTAGGTTGGTTGAGAGGTGCTAGGACTTCATCGGTGTAGTCGTGCTCTCCCATCCTTTTGTTATGTCTGGTCTGTGTGATTCCTCCGCTTCCCACTCTCCCCTTTCCCACATTCCCTCCTTTCATCCTATCCCCTATACTATCCTTCCCTCCTTTAGGACGTTGTACAATGGGTCAATCCGACCTCCGGGTACTGTACTTGTCTTGACTGACAGGTACACGTCCTCTAACCTAACCTAACCTAACCTAGGCTAATCTCGACTCGCAAAACTTTGATTTGTAGAGAAATACATTAAGGTAAACGAGTGATGAGTTTAAATTACTGATTTAAACTCCATAGAAAAACCTAATCGAATAATAAAAAGCACTCAGTCTCTGTCTGACAATTGCCGAGTGCGCACGTTTTTTCTCTTGCGCCGGTAGATTTTCTTGTTTTTTCTGATAATTGGTTAACTTATCGTTTTTTCTCTCTTTTATTTTCTCGCGAGTGAATTTTTGATTGAAATGTGATAAGATTATTGATATATTTGTTTGTCTGATTGGAGGCCTCTGGAATGAACGGGGTGCATCCCCCGAACTTTAACCGATTTCAGGAGCTTGACTCCATTGGAAAAATAAAACCAAACAAGAACAAGCGTCCTCGCCAAATTAATTTTGTACCCTTACCACCACATTCATCAAACGAAAATAATCATCCTCGTTACCTAGTGGCTACCGCGATAAACACCAAGGAAAATGAGTTATCTCCAACACTGGCATCGTACAACGTATTTCAAGTAGAAAGGGGACTGAAATTCATTTGTCCCGATCGTCTAGAGGTCAAAAAAATGAAAAGTGTGATCTACGGTGACGGATAGTAAAACAGCCGAGAAGTTTCTTAAGCAAACGCATATAGATTGTATCCCAATCAAGATTACGCTTCACAAAATACTCAATACAATACAAGGCAGAATCCTTTCGAAAAAATTATCAATATACCTCAGGAAGAACTGCTAGACGCTTTTAAAGAACAAAAAGTTGTCGACATCCACAAAATGATGGAAAGAGAAAGTGAAACATTAGTTAAAACTATTTCCAAGAAAAAACAATAAGCAATCATACGCAAACACCCTTAAAAATTGTTTTTCTGAACACAATTCATCCATCAACGAACATGAAAAACCAAAACAGAACTTAAAACAAAAAATAGAAGCCGTTACAAATTCATCTACCAGCAAAGTAACAACAAACACGCAGTCAAATTTAAAAGAAAGAAATAAAACTCTAGAAATAACGAAACAAATTGAAGAAAAAGAAGTTCACCAACAAATAAATAACTACCGAAATACAACTCGAGAAACAATATTAAATTCATCTATAGAGTGTAATATAACAAACAACTCGCAACAGCATCGATTATTTCAGTGATGATAATCCTGTATTTTACGAAAACAGTTCCAGCGATGAAGCAGCCGCTAACATTGACGAAAATATTACTGAGGAAATGATTGTTAGTGGTCTTAACATTAACATATTACAGCGGAACATTCAAGGATTGATTAATAAGTTTATGTTTAATAAGTAGTATGTTTATGGGGTTTCTGGATCAGTTTTTCCATACAAATTTGGGATTATGTATAGCTGTAAAAGAGTAAAAACGTTGCTGAATTGTTTGCGATCGGTCTATAAGTTTGAACATGTATTATGAAAAGGTAATGCTTTTTTTTTTTTTTTGAGCTGGAGGTGGGAATCTTCGAAAGACACTTTTGTTCCAACAAAAGAGTGCACGATTCACCATCACTGGTGCCTACGTACTAAACCCACCCCCTACACACTTCAACCACTCTCCCTCCGCGGGACTGCCGTAAGGTATTACTTCGCGGAGAGCTGGTTAGCTTGAAAGCTTTATCACGTTAATTCAAATTTCGCCTCCGTTCCTCCAGTCTTCGGAGTACTATCAAAACTTCAGCCATTCTCTGGCTATATTGACTCCATAGAATCCTACGATTCAACAGCTCTTCCATTAGCCGGTTTGGTCCTAAACTCGTTTCCCCGGGCCATCTAAATCTGCGACAGCATATTAGAATATGCTCCGCATCTTCCTCCTCATCTACACAGTTTGGGCATATAGGGGAAGTGTCATGACCAAATCTGTGCAGGTACTTCCTGAAGCACCCATGACCAGTTAGGAACTGAGTCACGTAGTAGTTCAGCTCGCAATGTTTGTTATTCATCCAAAGGGTTACATCAGGGATAAGGCGAAATGTCCATCTTCCCTTTAAACTGCTTTCCCATCGTGACTGCCACTTGTGCATGGAAGTCCTTCGTTCCTCCGCTTTTATAGCTGCTATTCGTTCCGGGTGCTCGAGACGGCGAAGGTATATCCTCCTCATCTCATCCGCCAATATATCTATTGGTATTGTCTTTGCCAACACCAATACCGCTTCGTCAGACACTGTCCTGAAGCCACTTATCCGTCTAATCGCGCTTAGACGATACACCGAGGACAGTATCCTCCTTGTCGTCCCCACGGAGAGTGCCTCCGACCATATTGGGCAAGCATACAGCATTATCGACGTTATTACCGCCGAAATTATCCTCCTTTTGAATGGACCTGGTCCTCCAATATTTGGCATCATCCTCGCCAGTTCTCCCTGTGTTACAGATGCTTTTTCGCCGATGTATTTCACGTGCTCCTTAAAGTTCAACCTGTCGTCTATAATCACTCCCAGGTATTTTATCGCCCTCTTCGATTCGATCCTTGTGCCTCCAGCGGTCACTTCCATCTTCTCCACTATCTTCCGGCCGCTTATCAAGACGGTCTCTGTTTTATGCGCAGCAAATTTCAAACCTGCTTCATCCAGCCATGCTCCAACCTTTCGAATCGCTGTGTTCGTTTTCTCCTCTATTTCCCTTACCGTCTTAGCTACCGAGACTATGGCTATGTCATCTGCAAAGCCCACAATTGTAGTCCCGTTCGGCAATCGCAATCGAAGTACTCCATCGTACATAATGTTCCATAGTAGTGGCCCAAGTACAGAGCCCTGCGGGACACCCGCCGTCACTACGTATTCCTGCTCTCCTTCATCCGTTAGGTATATTACCTTCCTGTCCTGAAAGTAATTGTTCAGTATCTCCATTAAGTATGGCGGCGTAGCCATGTTAAAGAGGGCTCTCATAATCCGCCCCCAATTCGCTGAGTTGAACGCGTTTCTAACGTCAAGTGTGACAACCGCGCAGTATTCCTTGGTGCCAAATCTCCACCTTTCGCCCTCTATTGCATCTCTTGCAATGTCGACCACTCTTCTTATCGCGTCAATAGTGGATCGTCCTTTCCTAAATCCGTATTGCAGGTCCGAGAGAGCTCCTCCTGCCTCGGCACACGTCAGTAGTCGATTGTATATAATCCTCTCCAGTATTTTTCCCATCGTGTCAAGTAGACAGATGGGCCTATACGACGATGGTTCCCCTGGTGGTTTGCCAGGTTTTGGAATGAGAACCAATTTCTGTTTCTTCCATCTACGTGGAAAAACACCCTCGACGAAGCACTTGTGGAACACCTTGGCGAACATATGTACACTTGGTAAATTATTGATTGTTGAAGTGATCAGACGTGTCTTTGTTTGAGCTCCTGTAAAATTTTTGTGAAGTGCCAGTATCTGTGTTTTTGAAATTTTGATATAAACAGTTTATCTATTTTCTATATTTTCTTTGCTTCCATTTAAATCTCAGCATAAAAATAAGTCAATTCTACAGTGCACAATAACAATTTGAAATTTATCAAATTGAAAAAAGAACGCATAGCAACAGAATATAGAATATTCTGCAATATTCAAAATTTACAAAAACTAATATACAACGGACAATATTATTCTTATTTTTGATGACTCATCTACAAAATCAGACAACTGCAATTAAAACAACAACAAACTTACACAGTATTTTTAATCCTATTAATCCTAACACCTACATAGCAACATTAAAAATAGATTAAAGATTAATTCAATTTACAAAACAAAACATAAACAATATATAAACAATTGAAACAACAATTTTGTGTAAAAACAGTTCGCGCCAATGTGATAATATTTAATAAAACAGAAACAAAACAGACAACAATAAAACAATAAACAAAAACAATAAACATAAACAATAAACAGAAACAATAACAAAACATTACAGAACAATTACAATAACAAAAGACCTAAATAATTTTTTTTTTTTTTCTCGCGCAAAGTGTTAAATAAAAACAAAACAAAAATAATAGACCTACCCTACCAGAACATAACTAATCGTAATCGTGTTGATAATTAAGTTTATTGGAAGGCATTACCATTATTGTTTCTCCGATCTTTACTTTCTGTGCTGGCAATACCGTATACATTTAAAAGGGAGCGTTGCCATTTGTTATACTGTGAACGTTATTTTTTAAATTGATTAAATGGAGTGTTCAAAAGTTAATTGCTCAACTACTGGGAATCTTAGGATGGTCTCATGTTGGCTATGTATGAGCCTCTATCATA
Source organism: Sarcophaga subvicina (assembly GCA_936449025.2). Taxonomy (NCBI): domain Eukaryota; kingdom Metazoa; phylum Arthropoda; class Insecta; order Diptera; family Sarcophagidae; genus Sarcophaga; species Sarcophaga subvicina. Next base: position 57,682,355 of record OW388082.2, on the reverse strand, counting down.
TAACCTGTAGTGGTCTTAAGGCTCGTGATGCGGATGCGTTGGCTGATCCACAGAAGTTCCTTCAATGGACTTGTCCTGATTGTAGAAAAGTCAATATTGAATTCTACAAACTATTTAAGGATTCTAAGGTAAAATTTAACGCAATTAATAATGATCTCATGGAATTACAAAAGAAGTTCACAGAGTTTGGTGAGTTATTTGGCAAATATCGTAATTTGGATAAATTTGTTAGCAATCAACATACTGTATCACCTAAACGTAAAAGGGATGGTTTGAGATCTGCTTCAACTCATAATGTTTCTCCATTATTACCACCTGCTGCTGATCCGAATGAAGAAGTTGTGTTGACTTCATCTGGTGAATTGAATCCATCATATCCTTTGGATAATAATCCTACATCACCGTCTACCAAATCAATGTTACCATTACCTCGTGCTGCTGATATTTCGTCAATCACTAATAATTTTAATAATTTACAACCTACATCAAGCTACTCGAAAGCTGTTGCTAATGTCGCTGATATTAATAACATCCTGGTTACCTCACCTAAGCCGTTAAGAGTAATACCACCTTCTAGAAGCATTTTTATTTCACGTCTAGCTTCGGATACTGCCATAAAGGACGTTGAATTTTATATACGCTCTAAAATAGGTGATGGCTGTAATTTATCAATTCATAAATTTGTTTATTCGCAGCCGAGAACAATATCGTCCTTTAAAATTACAGTTTCGGACGAATACTTTGAAAAAATTATGGATTTTAATTTTTGGCCTGCTAATACATATGTCCGAGAATATGTTCCCTCTGAAAGACAAAAAAATACTGTTCGTCTACCTACACCTCAAATTCCAAAAAACTAAATATCCATAGTAATAGTTTATCAATAGTTTATCAAAATGTTCGTGGATTAAATACTAAATTGTCTAATCTATTCGTTAATAGTCATGATTTTCTGTATGATGTGATTGTCTTTACTGAAACCTGGCTTAATGACAGTGTTTTTAATGCGGAAATTCTTTGTAACAAATATCAAATTTATAGATACAATCGTAATACGCACAGAGGAGGTGGTGTATTAGTTGCTGTCTCTTCATTATATCCTTCTGAACAGTTTATTACCAAGACTTCTAATATTGAATTTGTTGCTGTTGTTGTAAAATTGAAAACGTCTAGAGTCTACTTTTCTTGTTCATATGTTCCTCCTGATTCTGACTATGCTGTTTACTCTGATCATGTTGACGCAATAACATCTGTTGTCCAATGTGCTAAAAAAAATGATTCTGTTTTTGTGATGGGTGATTTTAATCTACCCTCAATCGCATGGAAGCAGGTACCTGATATGCCTCATTTAATTCCGATTAAGAATAAGACTTGCCATGACGAATTCCTGAAAGATATTTTTGGACTATCACTGTATCAAATAAACTCACTTTGTAATGACTTTGGAAAAATATTGGATCTTGTATTTGTTAATGATGTCAATTACTGTCATGTTTTACGTTCTGAACCTGTAACGTTGCCTGAGGATCGATATCATCCAACTTTAAAAACTAATTTTTTCCTTCCAACTAATTTAAATCCTAAACCTTCTAAAGTTAGTAAAGTCTACTGTTTTAATCAAACCAACTACAATTTATTTAATGACATGATGAGTAATACTTGTTGGAATGAAATCTTATCTATTCCTGTTAACAATGTTTCAGATATTGACTTGATGATTTCTAACTTTTATAAGAAAGTGCATTCAATAATTGAAATTTGTGTTCCCTTAAAACCTTCGCATAATATGATTGGTCCACCATGGAATTCTAAACAACTGACGCGACTGAAAAATCGAAAGAACAAGTGCTACAAGAAATACCAAAGTTCTGGCTCTATTATTGATTATGGAAAATATTCTATTAGCAGGTCTGAATATAACATTCTAAATCACATATTATATAAAACGTATATGGATAGAATGAAAAATAATTTTATTAAGAATCCAAGATCCTTCTATACGTTTGTAAATTCCAAGAGAAAATCAGCTGGTTTTCCATCCTATATGAAATTTGATGATAAAGAATCTGGTAGTGAGGATGTCATATGTGATATGTTTGCTGATTTCTTCGCCAGTACTTATTCTAATTCTGCTTACAATGATACAAATATTTATCCTTACTCTCTGACATCAGCTCAAGTAATATGTATTCCAACATTTAATGACTATGATATTTTCGTGAACCTGAAAAATTTAACGATGTCTTTTCGTCCTGGTCCTGATGGGGTTCCAAGTTGTATTTTAAATCGATGTGCAGAGTCATTCGTCACACCATTAGTCATATTGTTTAATACCTCGATTAATTATGGATATTTTCCTGTGTTTTGGAAGAACTCGTATATCTTACCGCTTTTTAAATCTGGCAATAAGTCTGATGTTACAAATTATAGGGGCATTGCAAAACTGAGTGCTATTCCAAAAATGTTCGAGAAACTGATTCCCGATTTTTTGGTTCATCATACTTCATCGTTATTATCACCTCATCAACACGGTTTCCGAAAGGGCTGTTCAACAACGACCAATGTACTTCAGTTAACATCCATGATAAATGCGGCCTTTTCTCAACAGAAGCAAACTGATGTAATTTTTACGGATTTTAGCAAAGCGTTCGATAAAGTGAATCACAAACTTCTGTTAACAAAATTGGATTTAATGGGTGTAAATTATAGGAGTTTAAGATGGCTTGAATCGTATTTGACTGGTAGAAAGCAGACAGTATGTGTGAACAATAGCTTATCTAAGCATATTTATGTGCCATCTGGTGTCCCTCAGGGCAGCCATCTTGGTCCACTTCTTTTTTCGCTGTTTATAAATGATCTTCCTAACATAATTAATTTTGCCAATATCTTGATGTATGCTGACGATGTAAAAGTTTTTCTCTCGTTTAATAATTTCATCGAACATATTTATCTTCAAAATGATCTCAATAATTTATTTTCGTGGTGCGAGTACAACATGATGGAGCTGAATATTAAAAAATGCAAATGTATGCGGTTCTCAAGAAATAATTTTATCAAGGTTAATTATTTGCTTGGTGGTCATAAATTGCAGATAGTGGACTCTTTTCTTGATCTGGGGATCCTATTGGACACAAAATTAAACTTTAATGATCATGTCACTTTGACTGTAAATAAGGCTAGAAGCACTCTTGGCTTCATAAAACGTTGGGCAAAAGAATTTTCTGATCCATATATTACGAAACAGCTCTATGTATCACTTGTCAGACCAATTTTAGAGTATGGATCCATTGTATGGGATCCTCACTATACTGTTTACAGCGATCACATCGAATCTGTGCAGAAACAATTTTTACTCTTCTGTTTGCGTGGCCTTGGATGGAATTATTTGGACATGCCTTCATACACTAGCAGACTGGCATTAATAAAACTGCCTACCCTTAAGAGTCGTCGAACAATGTTAAATATATCCTTCATGATTAATCTGATCAATGGTAATATTTGCTGTGAATTTTTGTTAAGATCTGTTAAATTCAATGTTCCTTGTCGTAACTTCCGCTGTTATAATCCTATTTATATTCAATTCTGCAGAACTAATTATGCTGTTGCTGATCCGTTAACTAGAATTTGCCGTGAATTTAATAATTTGTCAGACATTATCGACTTTTCTTTAAATTCTTGCGTTGTAAAACGGAACATTATTGTTTTTCTTAATACCTAACTTTTCATATTTTCATTATTGTTTTTCTTAATACCTAACTTTTCATATTTTTCATTGTAACAATTGCTTGTATTTTTGTTGAGACTAATTGTAATTCTATTTTAATTTTATTCGTACCTATTGTTGTTATTAGTCAGTAAGGAATTTGTCCATTGACTTAAATAAATAAATAAATAAATAAATAAATAAATAAATAAATAAATATCCGGTCTGAGCCGGATAGCCACCTTAAGTGCCCTATTTGGGATTCCGTCTGGCCCCGGTGTCTTCCTATCTCCTATTCCAGTGCATGCTGCGAGTACCTCCTCTCCTGTTACCTCGGGTATGGTATGAATGGCCTCCGGCTCCCTACTTATAAAAGTGTAGGGCTGGCCCCGTGGGAATAATGTACCAATGATCTCCCGCAGCAAAACTGGACAACCTAGTTTAGGCTGTTCTCGAGCACCGATTCTCTTGCAGACGACTCTGTACGCCGTCCCAAAAGGATTGATGTCAGCTTCCTGGCATATCCGCTGAAAGGATAGTTTCTTGCTCCTTTTAATGGCTCTTCTAAGTTGATGCCTTCCTCATAGGAAGCCCGTTCGGCTTCCCATGTCGGTCTTCCTCTCGTACGCTGGGCCCGTCTTCTCGCCCCAAAGCATGCCGACAGCAGTCTTCGAATTTCTTCATTCCACCAGTAGCAGGCGGAACGTCCCCTACTCACAGTTCTCCTAGGCATATCAGCATCACATGCAGTGTAGAGCATTTGGTATACGCGGCTCACTAATTCTTCGACCGTGCTGCCAGTCGTATGAAAAGACGACAACATCAATCTATACGTCTCCTCGTCAAAGCGGGAGTCCTTCCATTTCGGTCCCGTAAACTTCGGCAATCCGTTTTCCCTCGTGTTGCCCCCAGTAACCGTCATCACGATTGCCTGATGGTCACTATTCGTGAAGTCCTCAGTTAGCCTCCACGCGGTCCGCGAAACAAGGCCATCGCTCACAAACGACAAATCTATTATTGAGCTCGATCCAGCTCTCCTAAATGTGCTTTCTCTTCCGTCATTCATCAGCGCCACAGGAAGGGAAGCGAACGTTTCCAAGAGGCAGCGACCCCTGGTGTTAGTATATCTACTACCCCATTCGGTCGCTCAAGCGTTGAAATCTCCTCCTATAATAACGGGGGTGTTCAAGCGCACGTGTGACGCCAGCCTCTCCAGCATATGTTGGAAGTCATCCATTGACCACCTCGGGGGAGCGTAGCAGCTGTAGACGAAAACTCCCTTTATCCTGGCCATAACGAAACCAATGTCCCGCGCATAGGTTTGCTGGAAGGGTAATGAACCACAAATCCATATAACCGCAGTACTAGATCCGTCCGTGATCCAAGTACTATTCCTCGGTACCCTATAAGGTTCGCTTATGATTGCGACATCGATATTCTCCTCCTTTACCCTCTGTACCAATAGGTTCTGGGCTGCTTCGCAATGGTTCAGATTAATCTGTATTAACCTCATCTCCTAGAACGTGATTTAAGAGCGCTAGGAAATTGCGGACACTTTCCGCTCCCCGCGATATGGTTGGTGGATTTCGGGTCGTCCACTTTGCAGAACATGCAAAGAGGTTCCCTTTCGCAATTTCTGGCAATATGCCCGTCCTGTCCGCACTTACGGCAAGTTCCAGAGCGGTCAATCTTACTCCTACACTGACGAGCCATGTGCCCAAACTGCAAGCACCGGAAGCATTTCGTCGGTATGTTTCTCTCGCGAATCCTGCATATGACCCAGCCGATCCTAATTCTTCCTTCCTTCAGGAGAATAGCTGCAGCGTCCGCGTCAAGGCTCACTGTGGCAGTTTGCGTCCCACCATATGCCCTCCTAAGGGCAACTACGTCGGGCTTACCGAAAGTCTCGAGGGCTGGAATCTTCCGTAAAGCCTCATATACATCCTCCTTTTCCGTGATCTCGTCGATGTCCTTGATCTCAATTGTCCTCATATCCTTCAGAGTGCGGACGGACGCGCTATCTCCTAAGAGCTCACCAATGGCTCCCCTAAAGTTCTCCGTGTGCTCCCCGCTTCTGCTTAGTTGGAGTAGTAAGCCACCCTTGACGGTTCTCCGAATTTTGGTCACATTTTCTCCTAATTCACAAAGCTTAGGGTCCGTTTTAACTCGCCTCAGAATGTCGGCATACGACGTGCTATCTTTTGTCGCTATCACGATCGCATCCGGCTTCGTTTTCTTCTCCTGTGGTTTCTTGTTCCTCCTTTTTCTTTTCGTGACTTTCTGCCACCCTGGTTCTTCACTTAATACCTTAGTATCCTCCTGCCGGCTCAAGGTCACATCTGTAGTCTCCCTCGTTGGAGCCCTTGGTGCAGGATTCGGAGTTCTCCTTTTTGGCGCAGGAATTTCAGAAGTCTCCTCATGTTTCCTCTTCGCCTCCTGGTTCCTCAACAAAGGCGATGTTTGTGTAGCAGAACTACTGCGGTCAGTCGCCTTGGTAGTTTGCCCCTGCAGCTCGCTTGCGTACAGGTCGTATAGGGTTTTGATAGAGTCAATCGCATCCCTCATCGGCTGATGGATTGACCTCCTTTTCCCATCCTCTAACATTTCAATCAGATTCCTGATTTGGTCGCCGAGTTGACCAAAAACACCACTGGCCGCTGACTTCGTGTCGCCTCGCGACGGTTCCGATCTCAGGACCACTAATTCCGAATCCTTCCCGTTAACTGGGGATCTCGGAGTTCGCGTGCTCCGTCCAAACGGGCTTATTTCCCGATTTCGCACCGGAGACCTCTGTATTTTCGAGCTCTGCCCAAAAGCATTCAGCTCCAAAGCGTTCATCTCACATGAACTCGTAGATTTATTCGTAGTTTTATTCTTGTTCATCATTTTATTTGGGCCCCAACTCTCGGCCGCTGTCCTAATCCATCGTTGTAGTCGTCACAAAAGACCCCGTGGTTATCTATGCATAAGCAGGGAGGACACGCGAGGGTTGACACATAACCTCATGGGAATACGTGTTCAGAGCCAGGTCGACGTAAACCAGGGATTCGCATCTGGTCCTACAACACCAACTTAACGGTGATAAATCAGGAACGTACCGACAGACTTGCCATCATTTTAACGGGGCGGGGGCAATGACAGCATTAGCCCGACAGCCATTTCAGCCAGCTATCACACCGCCTACTAAAGTGCCGGAATACTGCTATCGTCAGCCTATATCACCAATTCAAATCCAATTTCCGGTATACCATAATTAGAACCTTACCGGGCTCGGTTCTAATGCCCCAATCAAGGGCGTCGTAGTTCGCCGCTTCGGTGGAACTGAGGGAACCACGGAGTCGTTACTCTCCTATTTTCCCATCTCTTGAGGGAACCCCCTGTGGGATGATGCCTAGTTAATGGCGGCATCGATTCGCCATGTCGCAGATAACGTCTTCGGTCACTTGTACCTTTTTGTAGTACGCCTCCGTATCTGCCGCTCTTGGTCGGGGACTGCTTATTGGTTATTCGCAGCTAACCTACCTGGGATAGGCCGTTCAGTTATCCGCCACCTACTGACCCCCATGGTAGCCCGAAGCTAAGCCCCATGAAGGTAATTTTTTTTTTTTTTTTATAGCTTTACGAGCTAAAGGTTGGGAATCTTCGAAAGACATTGGTAGCCCGGCCTACCAATGTGCACGATTCGCCGCAAGACTTACTCTCGGCTTGCTAAACGCATACGTACTAAACCCAACCTAGTTCGTCACACTTTCAACCATTTGCCCCCCCCGGGACCACAATCAAGTATTACTTCGGGGGGGTGGAGATTCAGCGAGTGCTGCCATCAAATTCTGCTGACCTTTCTCTCTCAGCCAATCTTTGTTGCGTCAACACCTTCCTTGCGAAAACACATACTGCGTTCCAATTGTCACTTGAGGTTAACATCAGGTTAACTATGTTATCGGGCGTTACCTGGAATCCTACTGTCCTCTCCAGGCAATTTCGTTGAACAACATATCGCGGGCAAGTAAAGAAAACGTGCTCCGCCGTCTCCCTATCATTGGGGCATTCTGGGCATGCCTCGTCTACATCATGACCATACTTATAGAGATATGCTCTATAACATCCATGGCCGGTTAGTAACTGTGTCAGGTAGAAGTTCACCTGACCGTGTCTCCTTTAGGTCCATTCGCCTATGCTCGGTATGAGTCTGTGGGTCCACCTTCCCTTGGTTGAATTGACCCAGTCATGCTGCCATCTATGCATAGCGTCATCCACTAACTGAACAGGACTGGGGAGATCCATTCCCCTCCTTGTGTCATGTTTCCTCCGCTCTACATCCACTACTAGCCTCAGGGGCATCATCCCCGCAATCACCAATGCTGCATCAGTAGACACCGTGCGGAAGGCAGAAATCACCCTGAGAGCTGATCTTCTGTAGGCCGTTTCTATACCTGCTCTATAGGTCTTCTTATCCATGGCCCCGGCCCATATAGGGGCCGCATATATAGCGATCGAAGTCACTACCTTCATCAGTAACCGCCTCCTCTCCTGTTTTGGGCCTCCAAGGTTAGGCATTAATCGGGCAAGTGCACATGATGTCGCCGCACACTTTCCACCGACGTACGTCAGGTGTTCCCTAAACGTGAGCCTGTTATCAATCATTACTCCCAGATATTTAATCGCCTGCTTTGATGTTATGCGCTGGTCGCCTACTGTTATTGTAATAAATTCTATCTTCTTCCTACTGCTTACAAGTAGTACATCCGTCTTGTGATCAGCAAGTTTGACACCTATTCCCGTGATCCAGTTCCTGACCATACCAACCGCAGTGTTACATGTTCTCACTAATTCATCTAAATGTTTTCCCCTTATCACCAGGGCAATATCGTCCGCAAAACCAATGATCTGTGTACCTCTAGGGAATCTAAGCCCCAGTACACCATCATACATGACATTCCATAGTATTGGGCCCAGCACGGAACCTTGCGGGACCCCCGCCGATACCGCATATGTCTTCCTGCCATCATCTGTGTCATATAAGAGCACTCTATCCTTAAAGTAGTCCTTAATAAGTTCCATCAAGTAGTTCGGTACATCCTTTCCATCTAGGGCTGTTAAAGTGGCATCCCAATCCGCAGAATTGAATGCGTTCTTGACGTCCAGGGTGATGATAGCGCAGTACTCCTTATCGCCCTCCAGCCAGCGCTCACCACTGATAGCATCCTTTGCTATTGTCATAACCATCTCTATTGCATCTATTGTGGAGCGGGCTTTCCGGAAACCAAATTGGCGATCCGACAAGCCTTCTGCCCCCAGGAATGCTTCCAGTCTCCTACAAATTATCCTCTCCAAAAGTTTTCCAGCTGTGTCGATCATACAGAGCGGGCGGTAGCCCGATGCATCCTGCGCGTTGTTACCCTTCGGAATTAGAACCAGTCTCTGTCTCTTCCATATCCTAGGGAACGTCCTCTCCTGAATACAAGCATTAAAAACTTGTCTAAACAGCTCAGTATTACTTTCAATGGCCGCCTTAAGCGCAATGTTTGGGATCCCGTCGATCCCCGGTGCTTTGTTAAGTTTCATTTCCCCACAGACTGATTCCAATTCCTGCCTGCTGACTTCTGGGATTTCCTCCGGTGACCGCATATCCCGCACGCAGTATGTAATTTCGGCTTTGTGCGGAAAGAGGTCCGCAACGATTGATTGCAGCTTAGCTGCACATGACGTTGCTGGTGGTCGGAAGCAGTTCAGCTTTCTCATCACCACCTTATATCCAGTTCCCCAGGGATTCTCGTCCACATCGGCGCACATTTCCCTGTAGCATCTTCTCTTGCTGAGCGCAATGGCCCCATTAAGGCTGGTCCTACACCTTCTATATCTTTCACGCAGTTCTGTAAATTCATCCCGGCCTCTGGCCCTTTGGAATAGCCGCCGTGCGCGCTTGCATTTACGCCTCAGATCCGCTATATCCGCGTTCCACCAGTAGACGTGTTTCTTCCCAGACATATTACGCCTCCTTGCCATAGAAACGTTGCAAGCCTCCGTTATGGAGCGCATAAGTTCCGTCGCCTTGTCATTCGCGTTCCCGAATAACCGAATATCCTCCAATGCAAGGACAAAGGTTTCCCTGTCAAAGGTGGAGTCCTTCCAAAGAGGGTTCGGCGGTGCGGCAGGAACGTTGTGTCCCGTAGAGCGTTCCCGGATCTCAAAAATGATAGCCTGATGATCGCTATGTGTGTAGATGTCAGACACCAACCAGGTAGATGAGGTCGCCAGTGAGTCGCTGACGAATGTCAGGTCAATTTTAGAGCAGCGTCCATTTCTCGAGAATATATCCCTATCACCACTATTAAGTAAAACAACATCCAATGTTGCAAGTGCGTCGAGTAGGCATTCTCCTCTTGGATTAGTGAATGCCGAGCCCCATTCAACAGCCCAAGCATTGAAATCCCCGGCAATTACCACAGGTCTCACGTGCCTTGCTTCCTTAACGATGTCATCTATTCTGCGTCTATAGTCTTCTATTGATAGGCTAGGGGGAAGATAACAGCTGAAGAAATGTACCCCATTAACGGTGCATTTCACAAAGCTCTCCCACCTGTCGTCGACATTTCCCATTGGGAATTTACCACAGGACCACATCGAAGCCCTATTGCTTTTAATGTTTTTTTTTTTTTTTTTTTTTATAGCTTTACGAGCTAAAGGTTGGGAATCTTCGAAAGACATTGGTAGCCCGGCCTACCAAAGTGCACGATTCGCCGCAAGACTTACTCTCGGCTTGCTAAACGCATACGTACTAAACCCAACCTAGTTCGTCACACTTCCATTAAGTCGCCCCCCCGGGACCACAATCAAGTATTACATCGGGGGAGGTAAAGATTCAGCGAGTGCTGCTATCCATTTCTGCTGTTCTTGCTCTCTCTATTATTCTCTGTTGTACTAAAACTTCCTTCGCGAATAAACATACCGCGTTCCAGTTTTCGCGCGATGTTAACATCAGGTTAACCACGTTGTCGGGAGTCACCTGGGAACCGATCGTCCTCTCAAGGAAATTTCGTCGGAATTCGTAGCGCGGGCAAGTAAAGAATATATGCTCCGCTGTTTCACTTGTATCCAGACATGATGGACACGCTTCATCCACGTCATGCCCATACTTGTGAAGGTATGTCCTATAGCATCCGTGGCCCGTTAGGAACTGAGTAAGGTAAAAATTCACCTGGCCGTGCTTCCTTCCAGTCCATTCTTCTATATTCGGTATCAATCTGTAGGTCCATCTTCCCTTTGTGGAAGAAGTCCACTCGTGCTGCCACCTATGCATTACATCATCATTCACCTGGTCAGGGTGCACTAGCCCCGTTCTCCTACTTATTAAACGTTTTCTCCTCTCTATCTCTACCAACATTCGTAGCGGCATCATTCCCGCTATCACCAAGGCTGCATCCGTAGATACTGTGCGAAAGGCAGAAATTACTCGGAGGGCAGATCTCCTGTAGGCCCCATCAACTCCTATTCTATATGTCTTCTTATCCATGGCCTCGGCCCATATAGGGGCTGCATATAGAGCAATCGATCTAACCACTCTCATCAGCAATTGCCTCTTCTCCTGTCTGGGACCTCCCAAGTTGGGCATTATCCGCGCGAGTGCGCCCGTTGCCGCCGCACACTTCCTACTAATATACGTCAGGTGCTCCTTGAATGTGAGTCTGTTGTCAATCATAACTCCTAAGTACTTGATAGACTGCTTCGATGTTATCCTTTGTTCGCCGACAGTTATGGTGATGTATTCCATTTTCTTTCTACTGCTTACTAATACGACATCCGTTTTATGATCAGCAAGTTTCAGACCTATACTCGCGATCCAGCTTCTAACTCTGCTAACTGCCGCATTGGACGTTCGTTCCAAAATATCAAGGTGTTTACCCCTCACCACGAGGGCTATATCGTCCGCAAATCCGAATATTTGTGCGCCCGTAGGAAGCCTAAGCCTCAGTACACCATCATACATGGCGTTCCATAGTATTGGGCCCAGCACCGAACCCTGTGGTACCCCTGCTGTTATTGCGTATGACTTTCTGCCTTCGTCTGTATCATACAAAAGTACCCTATCCTTCAAATAGTCCACTATGAGTTCCATCAAATATCCAGGTACGCTCCTCTCATCAAGTGCAGCCAGGGTGGCGTCCCAATCTGCCGAATTGAATGCGTTTTTGACATCCAGGGTGATGATTGCGCAATACTCCTTATCACCTTCAAACCAGCGGTCACCGCTGATGGCCTCTTTCGCTACGGTAATGACCGCCTCCATTGCGTCCACTGTGGAGCGCCCTTTTCGGAAGCCAAATTGGCGATCCGACAGGCCGTCTCTCTCCAATATCGTTTCGAGTCTTCTACATATTATCTTCTCCAGCAGTTTACCTACGGTATCAATCATACAAAGTGGGCGGTAACCTGTTGCATCCTGCGCACCGTTGCCCTTCGGGATGAGAACCAACCTCTGTCGCTTCCATATCCTTGGGAATTTCCTCTCCTGAATGCATGTATCAAATACTTTCCTAAACACCTCAACGTTGTTCTCTATAGCCACCTTAAGTGCGACGTTTGGGATTCCATCAATTCCCGGAGCCTTCCTGAGTTTCATTTCCTTCCAGACTGCATCGAATTCCTGGCCGCTGACTTCAGGAATGTCATCGTGCGACATACTGTCTCGCACAGCATACGTGATCTCGGCCCTCTCCGGAAAGAGGCCTTCAACAATTGACTTCAGCTTCTCCGCGCTTTCCGTGGCCGGTGGTCGAAAGCAATTCAGCTTCCTCATTACCACCTTATATCCCGTGCCCCAGGGATTTTCATCCACATCGGCACACATTTCCCTATAGCACCTTCGTTTGCTCCTGTCAATGGCCCAGTTAAGGTTGGCTCTGAGCACTTTGTATCTTTCCCGAAGTTCTGTGAAGTCATTGCGACCCCTTGCTCTCTGGAATATCCTCCGCGCTCTATTACATTTCCTTCTTAATTCAGCTATCTCCGCGTTCCACCAATAAACGTGTTTCCTGCCTGGCAGGTGAGACTTCCGCGACATAGACGCACTGCAGGCTTCCGTTATACAGCGCATAAGTTCCACCGCCATGTTGTTTGCGCTTCCGGTCACCCGAATGTCGCTCATCGCGAGAACAAAGGTTTCCTCATCAAAAGTAGAGTCCCTCCACAAGGGATTAGGAGGGGCGGCAGTAGTGGGGTTCACTGCAGCGCGTTCCTGGATATCAAAAATGATCGCCCGATGGTCGCTATGAGTGTAGACATCGGCCACAGTCCAATTCGATGTCGTTGCCAGTGTATCGCTGATGAATGTTAAGTCAATCTTAGAACTCCTTCCATTTCTCGAGAATGTATCAATCTGCCCACAGTTGAGTAAGACAACCTCCAGAGTTGCAAATGCGTCAAGCAGGCTCTCACCTCTTGGGTTCGTGTACGCTGAACCCCATTCCACTGCCCATGCATTAAAGTTCCCGGCAATCACCACGGGTCTTAGATTTCTGGCCTCGCGAACGATGTCGTCCAATCTGAGTCTGTACTCCTCCATTGATAAGCTGGGGGGGAGATAACAGCTGAAGAAATGTACCCCATTAACAGTGCATTTCACAAAGCCTTCTCTCCTGTTGTCAACATTTCCCACTGGGAATTTACCGCATGACCATATCGCTGCCTTGTTGCATTTACTGGTAGCCCAACGCTGATTGTCAGGTGCCCTATAGTGTTCACTCAAAATCGTAAGGTCTATTTTCTGCTCCCGGACTGTCTGCTTAAGAAGCTCCTGCGCCGCTTCGCAGTGGTTCAAATTCAGCTGCAAGATCCTCATTTTCCTATGTTCATCATCCTCCGCCGAGCTGCCAGGTACTGTGGACACTTAGGTCCCCCCGTGACATGTTTTGAGTCCACATTACGATCGCTCCTACAGATTAGGCAGTGAGGGTCACCACTACAAGTTTTGGCAAGGTGGTCTTGCCCTCCGCACTTGAAGCAGTGTTTTGACCAATCACTCCTACTGCCGCAATTTCTAGCTACGTGCCCGAATTCTAGGCATTTGTAGCATCTCCTTGGGACAACTTTCCTCATTAACCGGCAAACTGTCCACCCGACACGCAGTTTGCTTACCTCTTCGGCCCTGCTAGCCAGCTTCGTTGGTATTACAATTATTGCCGTCCGGGTACCCCCTGGAGCACTTCTTATCGTCCTGATAGCCGATGGGTGTAATTCTCCTATTTGTTCTCTCCAAGCGGTTATTATTTCATCTTCCGTGGTAACCTCGTCCAGGTATCGCAGTTCAAATGTTGTCTCCTGAGTTATCGTCCTGACCTCTATATCATCAGACAATATGGTCTTCAATTTGGATTGGTGAGTTTCTGTAGACGCCTCAGCCGATCTTCTAAATTCCAGCAGAATTTCACCCTTTTGTGTTTTCTTAACAAGGTGAACGTCTTCGCCAACTGACTTAAGCTCCGGGGCATTCCTAACCTTCCTCAGGATGTCTGCAAATGAGAGCTTCTCTCTTTTAATGTATGTGTGTGTGTGTGTGTGTGTGAGTGTGTTAAAATTTGGGAGCATGCATATCTGGAAAAGAATTTAATCATTGCGTAATTGTGAAATGAATTGTGTACGATCGGTCTATAGGTTTGTAACATGTAATGTGAAAATGTATGCATGTTCTCGACCAATTTTTCCATAAAAATTTGGGATCATGTCTGCTTCTTCTTGTTCCTTTTATTTGTATTGCTTTTCAAACGAATGATTGGACAGAATGAATGTGTGCACGTGCATAAGATCAATAAGAATATTTTTAATGTAAACAAATTTTAAAACGCTTACGCATATTACAGTTATTAATTTAAATATAAAGAATTTTGGATGTGGTTTCGCTTAATTAATTTTTTTTGTTAGTGTGATATATTTCCGTTATGTGTGTTTTTTTCTTGTGAACAAATGTGGGAGAATATATTTTTGTTACAAACAATAACAATGCTTTTTTATAAACAATAACATCGCGAGTCATTATGATTTCTTATTCTTAAGCATAAGATCAATAAGAATATTTTTTAATGTAAACAAATAAAGAATTTTGGATATGGTTTTAATTAAAAAAAAAACAGAAATATAGTTGTACGTGTTGTTGTTGTTGTGCTATAAGGATCTTTAATTTTAAACTGATAAGGAAGAAATGTACAGCTGTGCACGTTTCCTTGTGATAATAAATAATAACTTCGTATACCTAAATAGAAACATGATTGTACATGTTCATTTTATTTGTATTACTTCGCAAAGGAATGATTGGACGGACAGAATGAGTGTGTGCAACTTTCGTCATCTACATCCCAGAGTATAAATTGACTTGTTTTAAGGATTTAGAAGTTATTCTTGTGCTAGAAATCGTTACAGTTGTATTTATAAATTCAATATTAAAAAATAGCTGGATTTTTGTGAAGTTTGTAGAAAAGTATTCACTGTAAATACGAATTTAAGAAGACATCATAATGGACCATCCACATCATTTAAATGGATACCTTGCATTTCAACCTACCTACCTATCATGCGTTGGTTTTTGCTGTCTAAAAACGTTCTAAGGATACAAAGGACAAAAAAGGTTGTTTAAGAAACTATGGAATTAAAAATAAATTAATAAATTATCGCACGTTTCGATGATCTCACACTTAAAAACAATAGTTGTTATCAGTCCATCGATAACCCATCCTGATAGTAGTACATAGATATAATTAAAATAAAAGTCTTTGCTGAAATAAATAAGATCACTACGCATGTTTTCAGGGGTTTTCTTGCCAGAGCTCGGACTGATGTAATTTATACTGATTTCAGTAAAGCTTTTGATAGGGTTGATCATAGAATTTTGCTTCTTAAACTCTCATTAATCGGTATTCCTGATATTATTCATCGTTGGCTAGACTCCTGCCTCTCCCTTAGGACTCAGAGGGTAATGTTTAGGAATGTATTGTCTAAGACAGTATATGTTGCTTCTGGTGTTCCGCAGGGTAGCCATTTGGGTCCTTTACTGTTCTTATTGTTTCTTAATGATCTTCCTTGTGCTATTTCTGATTGTAATATTCTGATGTATGCTGGCGACGTTAAATTATTTTATACTTTTGATGATGATCATGGTCAGGCTATTCTTCAGCGAAATATTGATTTGTTTGTAACTTGGTGCAGAATTAATTTAATGGATCTTAACTTGAAGAAATGTAAATGCATGGTTTTCATTCGCGGGGGCGTAATTTCGTCCACTTATGTGATTAATTCTTGCCCTTTGGAAACTGTGACTACATTTCTTGATTTGGGAGTATTATTGGATATGAAATTGTCTTTTATTGATCATATTAGTATGATGATAGGCAAGGCTCGGGCTGTTCTTGGTTTTGTGAAAATATGGGCTAGGGAATTCATTGATCCTTATATAACGAGACTGCTATACATTTCACTTGTTAGACCTATTTTGGAGTATGCGTCTATTATTTGGAATCCATACTATCGTTGTCATAGTGATTCAATAGAGTCTGTGCAGAATCAGTTTTTATTATTCTGTTTACGTGGCTTAGGATGGGATTATGCCAATGGGTTTCCGTCATATGAGGATAGATTAGGTTTGATAAAACTTCCAACTTTGGAACGTAGAAGGACTGTTTTAGGGGTTTGTTTTGTTTTTAATCTGGTTAAAGGTGATATCGATTCTGAATTGTAAGCTGAATTTCAGTATTCCAGCAAGATTTTCACGGCACTATCGTCCTCTTTCTTTAGATTTTTATAGAACGAACTATGGATGTAATTTTCCTTTTCGTAGATTATGTAACGATTTTAACTTATATTATGATTTTATTGATTTTAATAGTAGTGTTTGTAATATAAAACGTAGCTTATATGCTGGCATTAATTTGTAAATTATTATATAAAAATGTATTATCGTTCTTGTTATAGGTAGTTCATGTTTATTGTGACTTTATTCAGCTTGTGATTAAGTTCTGTAGCTGTTTTATGTTCTCGTTGCCATTACTTTTTCCTTACCCGCTACAGTCCGGACTGTAATGTGTACGTGTCCCTACGTAATGGGGACGAGCCCTCCGCGGTCGCGCGAGGGTGGGTTAGTGTGAGGCCGTGGACGTTCGAAAAAAAAGCTACCACTTCAACCTATCTACCTATCATGCGTTGGTTTTTGCTGTCTAAAAACTTTCTAAGGATACAAAGGAATTAAATTATGGAATTAAAAATAAATTAATAAATTATCGCACGTTTCGATGATGTTATCAGTCCATCGATAACCCATCCTGATAGTAGTACATAGATATAATTAAAATAAAAGTCTTTGCTGAAATAAATAAGATCACGTGCGTACATATAAACATAGTCCTTTTCTCAGGTCTACTCAAATTAGATTGAGTATAAAGTAGGACCATACAGCACGTACGGTAAGAAGACGTATGACAAGAAATACAATAACCTTCATGGTGGTATAGATAGAAAAATACAACTGTCGAAGAAAAATATTCAGCAATGCTTGCGCTTTGGGAAAATCTATCTCAATAAAGAGCTAAGTGGAATGGTGAGTTCAAATTTAACCTTTGGAAACCGCTCAGGTAATATATATGACCACCCGTCAACACACATTTGATACTAAAATATACGTACATCGCTCGGAGATGGTCCATTACTAAACACAGACGTGGATATTCCAGAAAGACAAAAACTCATGGCATAAATCTCGACCTTAGATAAGAGTTTTCAACGGAAAATCTTAGATAAGGTTCAGCGGATTGCCTCCTTGAGTATCACTGGAGTGAGGAAGAGTTGCCCTCAGGCTGCTCTTGACATTGTGCTCTGCCTGACTCCGCTTGACTTGTATGTCAAGCGGTGTGTAGCGCGTAGTGCCATAAGCCTGAGGGAATCGGGCTGGTGGAAACAGCTTTCGATAGGTCACTCCAGAGTTCTGAATGTCGTCTTTCCTGACGGAAGATATGCGCTTTCAGAAAAAGCCACTGATTATATTGTGCCTAAGGCTATGTTCCTGCCTGGTTTAAGAATACTTATACCGGATAGGGCACAATGGAATAGTGGGGTACTCCAGGGGCAGAGTGGTATACCCATCTTCACAGATGGGTCTAAGTTAGGCGGACGTACAGGTGCTGGGGTTTTCTGTAGGGAACTCGGTCTTGAACTCCACTTCAGGTTGAATGATGACTGCAGCGTTTTTCAGGTGGAGATTTTCGCAATCTTGAAGGCTATTGGGGCCATAGCTGGTGGCCCAGCTTCGGATTCCGAATCTTACATGATCTTCGTTGACAGTCAGGCTGCCCTTAGGGCCATTGCGTCGGTCTGGTGCAAATCACGGCTTGTTCGCGAGTGCAAGGAGTCGTTGAGAACTTTTTGGACCGGACCGTATCCGTCTATGTTGGGTTCCGGGACATAGCGGAATACTGGGCAATGAGACGGCGGATGCCCTCGCTAGGCTAGGTTCGCTTTCAGGGGGCGATTTGATGGTTGGTCCTGACTCCCCAGTCTGCCACCTCTATGGCCTCATCAATGGATGGGTCATGGTCGGGTTGTTTTGTTTCTAGGTGTCTATGGCCTGCTGTAGACAGTAAGAGAACAGGTTGGTTGCTGTGCTTAGATAAGCCCAGCTTAAGGCTGTTTGTCGGTTTTATCAACACCTCCTCTGTAACTGCCCAGCCCTTGGTAGATTGAGGTTGAGGACCCTTGGTAGGCCCTTCTTTGAGAGTTTGAATTCTGTGTCGAGAGCCAACATCAAGGCTCTCCACAGATTCATTAGTGGCTTAGGTTGGTTGAGAGGTGCTAGGACTTCATCGGTGTAGTCGCGCTCTCCCATCCTTTTGTTGTGTCTGGTCTGTGTGATTCCTCCGCTTCCCACTCCCCCCTTTCCCACATTCCCTTCTTTCATTCTATCCCCTATACTATCCTTCCCTCCTTTAGGACGTTGTACAATGGGTCAATCCGACCTCCGGGTACTGTACTTGTCTTGACTGACAGGTACACGTCCTCTAACCTAACCTAGCCTAATTTCAACTCGCAAAACTTTGATTTGTAGAGAAATGCATTAAGGTAAACGAGTGATGAGTTTAAATTACTGATTTAAACTCCATAGAAAAACCTAATCGAATAATAAAAAGCACTCAGTCTCTGTCTGACAAGTGCCGAGTGCGCACGTTTTTTCTCTCGCGCCGGTAGATTTTCTTGTTTTTTCTGATAATTGGTTAACTTATCGTTTTTTCTCTCTTTTATTTTCTCGCGAGTGAATTTTTGATTGAAATGTGATAAGATTATTGATATTGTTACATAAATCGAAACGACCTAATATCGTTTAACAATAAAAACGATAAACAAAAGCTATCAGCTACACCAACACAATACACACGACACAAATACGCACTAACACTAAGAATACAACGAACGTGTTGATTATCTAAAGCTGCACACACACATGTGTACAACGAACCAGGTAGCAACAACAACATAAAGTAAGCTAGCTACGACAAATATGTAACGGACAACATAAACAAAGTACACAAACAACAATGTACTAGCAGAAGTCTCGAGAAGGCGCGAGCGAGAACCTTCCACATCGAGAATGTTCATCATACTGGTCATACGTGCGTGCGGACTATAAAAGGGCTGGACAAAGCAAGCAGCAGTCAGAGTTAATTCAGTCAGCCTTGTGTGAAGTTGCGTGTGAATAAAATAAGTCGTGGTTGTAAAGTGAATAATTGTGTGAACTAGTACAGTGAATAAGCAGATTATTATTGTTGTATCGTTAAGTTCTATACGGTGGCATACAAAAGTAGTGTGAATAATAAAGACAGTTAAGAAAAACTAAAGACGCATTTGTTTTTACTTTGGTTGCAATTAGCGAACTCATATTTAAACGTTTTTAAAAAGGTAAAAACGTAACAATTGGTGTCAGAAGTGGGATTGCAAAATCCAAAAGTAAAAATAAATAAATAATTAAAATGAAGCTCACCGAACTAAGAGTGGAACGACTGAAACGAGAGTTGGGTAAGCTAGAGCTGCCGACAACGGGAACGAAGAATGAACTCCAAAGGTGGTTAAGGAAACATCTGCAGCTTCAGGGCATTAACATCGATTCTCACGAGTTCGAGGAAGAAGAGGAACGAGAATTACAGGCCCCTGCGACTCCTAGCGGTGCTGACATAAATTTGTTGCTAGCCGCTATGGTGGAGAAAATGCAAGTAGCAAACCAAAAGCTATTTGCTGACGCACAAGAAGCTTCTAGAGCCGAAAATCGCAAAATGCAAGAAGAGAACAAAAAGCTATTGGTTGATGTACAAGAAGCTTCTAGAGCTGAAAATCGCAAAATGCAAGAAGACAACAAAAAGCTATTGGTTGATGTACAAGAAGCTTCTAGAATCGGAAATCGAAAACTTCTGGCTGAAGAAGCTTCTAGAGCCGAAAACCAACGACTGCAAGCAGCAATTTTGTCAAAAATTGAAAAGGAGCTCGAAGCAACATCTGGAAAGCTGCAGGAAATCCATGAGTCGGTCAGCAAAAGGATCACTGGTGTAGAGGAAAGGGCGTCACATTTAGAAAAGGCCGTTGACACTAAAGTGGACAATTTGGAGAAGGCCGTCGGCGGAAAAATCGTTATGATGGAGGAAAAGATCAACAACCTTCAAAGCCAGCGGCCGGAACCAGTGGGAGTCATTTCGGAAAGCACCGGCTGGATAAGAACACCTTGCTTTGATGGTAGCTCACCCCTATCCGTATTTAAATTCCAATTCGAGACAGTAGCCAGCAGAAACGGATGGGACGATGGAGAGAAGGCTCTGGAACTAATTTTGGCGCTAAAAGGTGTCGCAGCTGAGATCCTAGAAACCATGCCAGCCAGCTGCAGGAACAACTACAACGAGTTGATGGTGGCGTTACAGCGTAAATTCGGCGATGAGCACAAAAGAGAATTGTACCGCATGGAATTAAGGTGCCGGGCGCAAAAGGCTAATGAGACACTTCAGGCCTTTGCAATGGAAGTCGAGAGATTAGTGCAGCTCACATACCCTGGAGAAAACCACCCGCTGATAGACAATATTAAGACCGAGGCGTTTGTCAATGGTATACGAGATCCTGACATTAAACTGGCGGTATGTTCCACACAGAAGACAACCTTTGCAGAACCTTCGCACTAGCCCAGGAGACCGTGCGAGCTATTTCTAGACCACAAGTAAGCAAAGTGCGAAGAATGGAAATCGTGGAGGAAGATGAATGCCTTTTAACTAAAGTTAAGGAGATGGTGAAGCAAGCTTTGGAAGAAAATGGACAAAAGGCTAAACTTAAATGCTTCACGGCGCACGGATACATAAATGGCAGACCACATATCTTAACTATAGACACCGGGGCGACGCAGTCTATCATCAGACCAGATGTAGTGAAGGGAAAGTGTGAGGCACTTAGCAATGTACGACTACGAACAGCTACGGGAGAGTCTGCCACCGTCCATGGAAAAACAGAGGCGAAGGTGACTATAGCCGACATTAGTGTAAGTCTCATCTTTATTGTTGCCGATATTGTAGACGAGGTTATCATTGGTGCCGATTTTATGATAGGTCATGGCATCAATTTGAATATGGGGCAACAGATTATGAGTTGGCGAAATGTAGAGATACCTCTAGACGTGGGGTACAAGCATCAAGTGCACGCCAGAAGGATAGTTGCGGTCGAACAACTCAAATTGCCACCTCAGAGTGAATCACTGATATGGGCGCGTATGGATGGAGATTGTGTGGAAAACCGCTTGTGGGTTGTTGAACCAGCAGAAATACAGACGGATTTAATATCAGCAAAGGCCCTCGTCAAATCCACAGAACAAAGACTAGTCCCGGTGAGAGTGCTAAATCTATCAGGCCATGAAAGAGTCGTCTGTAAAAACTCAGAGGTGGGCCAATGTGTTCCAGTAGAGGCGATAATAAACAGCGAACACACGCCGCAACCTGCCGATATGTCAGCCAAGGATCAAAAGGAATTTGGTGAAAATGTGGAGAAATGGATTGTAGGTTTAGCAGCTGCAGAGAAAAATAAAGCCAAAAAGCTGCTAAAGAGGTATGCTTTCGCTTTCGCCACGAACAACAAAAGGCAAGGAAGAACAGCCATGGTCAAACATGAAATTGATACTGGCGAAGCGAGACCGATAAAGCAGGCACCCAGAAGCATACCGCTGGCGAAGCGTAATGAGGTTAAGGAGTTAGTCGACGAAATGAGGAAGAGCGGTGTAATCGAACCATCTTCGGGTCCGTGGAGCTCACCTGTAGTCTTAGTAAAGAAGAAAGATGGGAGTACAAGATTCTTCGTAGACTACAGGAAGCTGAATGATGTCACCAAAAAGGATAGTTACCCGCTACCAAGAATTGACGACACACTCGACACGCTAGCCGGAACAAAATGGTTCTCCACATTGGATCTACAAAGCGGATATTGACAGGTGGAGATTGCAGACAAGGACAAAGAGAAAACCGCATTCAGTGCGAACGGCGGCTTATGGCAGTTTAAGGTTATGCCATTTGGACTCTGTAATGCTCCGGCCACATTCGAGTGGCTTATGGAACGTGTGCTAAAGGGACTGCATTGGAAGACTTGCCTGGTGTATCTCGACGACATAATAGTGATGGGCAGAACTTTCGACGAACACCTCAAGAACCTGGGAGAAGTTCTGCAACGAATAACAACGGCTGGACTAAAACTAAGCGCAAAGAAATGTGCATTTTTCCAAAAGCAGGTGAAATATTTGGGGCATCTTGTCACAGCAGATGGCATATCCACCGATGAAGATAAAATACGAGCAGTAAAGGACTGGCCTCGTCCCCAGAATCTTCATGAACTACGCAGCTTTTTGGGACTATGCACATACTACAGACGCTTTGTGCATAACTTTGCCAGCGTGGCTGCAAGTTTGCGTGAGCTCACCAAGAAGTCAAAAATCTATCAATGGGGTGAGCCACAGGAGAAGTCGTTCCAGACACTAAAAGACCTGTTGTGCGCTGCACCAGTTTTGGCGTATCCAGTCCCAGGAGAAAAGTTCATCTTAGACAGTGATGCTAGCGGGTATGGTATTGGTGGTGTACTTTCCCAAGTGATCAATGGAACAGAGAAAGTCGTAGGCTATTATAGTCGCACATTGTCAAAGCCTGAACGGAACTACTGTGTAACCCGACGAGAGCTACTGGCAGTGCTGGAGTGCATCAAACATTACCATAAGTACCTGTATGGCCAGAATTTTCTGCTAAGGACTGATCACTCCGCACTGAGATGGCTGCTACAATTTAAGAACCCTGAAGGACAGTTAGCACGTTGGATTGAACGCTTCCAGACTTACGACTTCAGCATTGAACACCGAAGAGGCATAAAACATGGAAATGCTGACGCTCTTTCACGCCGACCTTGTAATTTGGAGTGTAAACATTGCGTGAAAGCCGAGAAAAAGGAATCCATCGTCGATATCCGACTAACATGGATTGAAGCCAACGAAGACTGGTCCCAAGCACAAAGGAGTGACCCAATATTGGCGAAGGTAATAGCAGCGAAGGAGGAGGACAAACGACCCACAAGAAATGAGATATCCGCAGAAGGTCCTCTTACAAAAGCTTATTGGGCACTATGGGACAGCTTAAAGATCATAAATGGGTGCCTATATCGACTTTGGGAAAGCGCTGATGGCAAGACCTCATCCAACCTGTTGTTCCTCCAAAATGAAAGAAGTGTTAAAGGAGTTCCATGATGGAGCCAGCGGAGGACATCTTGGAGTGACCAAGACGCTGGAAAGGCTAAAGCAACGTTTTTATTGGGTTGGATGTCAACAAGCAGTGGCGGATTGGATAGCAAACTGCACCCAGTGTATTGCAGCTAAAGGTCCAGCAAGAAGAAGTCGAGGTCAGATGCAGCAGTATAACTCAGGCGCACCTTTCGAGCTGATAGCGATGGACGTATCAGGCTCTTTTCATGTCAGCAATGCCGGAAACCGATATGTTCTCGTTGTGATGGACTATTTCAGCAAGTGGCCGGAAGTGTATCAAGTATACCCAATCAAGAGGCGAACACAATAGTTAACGTTTTTGTGAACAACTGGGTATGCCGCTACGGGGTTCCAATAGAACTACATTCCGATCAAGGCAGAAATTTTGAATCAGCTGTATTCAAGGAAATGTGCGAAGTATATGGCATTAAGAAGACTCGAACGACGCCTCTTCACCCACAGTCAGACGGAATGGTAGAGCGATTTAACCGAACCCTGGAGGAATACTTGCGGAAAGTAGTGAGCGAGCAACAGAAGGATTGGGACGAACACATTCCGAGGTTTCTACTGGCGTACCGATCTGCAGTCCATGATTCAACATCTAGATCACCCGCCAAGGTTATCTTTGGGACTAAGATAAAACTGCCCGGTGACTTAGAATTTGGTGTTAAGCCCGCCACAGAGAGGAACGAAGCATACACTGGAAAAGAAGAAAGCCTGAATGAACTTTATGAGTTTGTACGCACCCGTATAAAAATGGTTAGTGATAGAATGAAAGCCAGGTCTGATAGAGCAGCAAACACGGAGGGCTTCCATGAGGGACAAATGGTTCTGCTATACAACCCAAAGCGGAAGAAGGGATTATCTCCCAAGCTACAAACCAGCTGGGATGGACCGTATAAAATAATTAAGCGGTGAAACGATGTCGTATACAGGATACAGAAAGCTAACAGCCCCCGAACAAAAATGAAGGTCGTACACATAGAGCGACTGGCAAAATATGGGAAAGGAGATAATGAGCCTATTCGGGACGAACAGGCTTAAGTGGGCGGCAGTGTTACATAAATCGAAACGACCTAATATCGTTTAACAATAAAAACGATAAACAAAAGCTATCAGCTACACCAACACAATACACACGACACAAATACGCACTAACACTAAGAATACAACGAACGTGTTGATTATCTAAAGCTGCACACACACATGTGTACAACGAACCAGGTAGCAACAACAACATAAAGTAAGCTAGCTACGACAAATATGTAACGGACAACATAAACAAAGTACACAAACAACAATGTACTAGCAGAAGTCTCGAGAAGGCGCGAGCGAGAACCTTCCACATCGAGAATGTTCATCATACTGGTCATACGTGCGGGCAGACTATAAAAGGGCTGGACAAAGCAAGCAGCAGTCAGAGTTAATTCAGTCAGACTTGTGTGAAGTTGCGTGTGAATAAAATAAGTCGTGGTTGTAAAGTGAATAATTGTGTGAACTAGTACAGTGAATAAGCAGATTATTATTGTTGTATCGTTAAGTTCTATACGGTGGCACACAAAAGTAGTGTGAATAATAAAGACAGTTAAGAAAAACTAAAGACGCATTTGTTTTTACTTTGGTTGCAATTAGTGAACTCATATTTAAACGTTTTAAAAAGGTAAAAACGTAACAATATATTTGTTTGTCTGATTGGAGGCCTCTGGAATGAACGGGGTGCACCCCCCGAACTATAACCGATTTCAGGAGCTTGACTCCATTGGAAAAATAAAACCAAACAAGAACAAGCGTCCTCGCCAAAATAATTTTGAACCCTTACCACCACATTCATAAACGAAAATAATCATCCTCGTTACCTAGTGGCTACCGCGATAAACACCAAGGAAAATGAGTTATCTCCAACACTGGCATCGTACAACGTATTTCAAGTAGAAAGGGGACTGAAATTTATTTGTCCCGATCGTCTAGAGGTCAAAAAAATGGAAAGTGTGATCTACGGTGACGGATAGTAAAACAGCCGAGAAGTTTCTGAAGCAAACGCATATAGATTGTATCCCAATCAAGATTACGCTTCACAAAACACTCAATACAATACAAGGCAGAATCCTTTCGAAAAAATTATCAATATACCTCAGGAAGAACTGCTAGACGCTTTTAAAGAACAAAAAGTTGTCGACATCCACAAAATGATGGAAAGAGAAAGTGAAACATTAGTTAAAACCATTTCCAAGAAAAAACAATAAGCAGTCATACGCAAACACCCTTAAAAATTGTTTTTCTAAACACAATTCATCCATCAACGAA
Organism: Sarcophaga subvicina; assembly: GCA_936449025.2. Lineage (NCBI taxonomy): Eukaryota > Metazoa > Arthropoda > Insecta > Diptera > Sarcophagidae > Sarcophaga > Sarcophaga subvicina. Next base: position 57,656,562 of record OW388082.2, on the reverse strand, counting down.
CATGAAAAACCAAAACAGAACTTAAAACAAAAAATAGAAGCCGTTACAAATTCATCTACCAGCAAAGTAACAACAAACACACAGTCAAATTTAAAAGAAAGAAATAAAAGTGTAATATAACAAACAACTCGCAACAGCATCGATTATTTCAGTGATGATAATCCTGTATTTTACGAAAACAGTTCCAGCGATGAAGCAGCCGCTAACATTGACGAAAATATTACTGGGGAAATGATTGTTAGTGGTCTTAACATTAACATATTACAGCGGAACATTCAAGGATTCATTAATAAGTTTATGTTTAATAAGTAGTATGTTTATGGGGTTTCTGGATCAGTTTTTCCATACAAATTTGGGATTATGTATAGCTGTAAAAGAGTAAAAACGTTGCTGAATTGTTTGCGATCGGTCTATAAGTTTGAACATGTATTATGAAAAGGTAATGCTTTTTAATGTATGTGTGTTAAAATTTGGGAGCATGCAGAAAAGAATTAAATCATTGCATAATTGTGAAATGAATTGTGTACGATCGGTCTATAGGTTTGTAACATGTAACGTGAAAATGTATGCATGTTCTCGACCAATTTTTCCATACAAATTTGGGATCATGCCTGCTTCTTCTTGTTCCTTTTATTTGTATTGCTTTTCAAACGAATGATTGGACAGAATGAATGTGTGCACGTGCATAAGATCAATAAGAATATTTTTAATGTAAACAAATTTTAAAACGCTTACGCATATTACAGTTATTAATTTAAATATAAAGAATTTTGGATGTGGTTTCGCTTAATTAATTTTTTTTGTTAGTGTGATATATTTCCGTTATGTGTGTTTTTTTTTCTTGTGAACAAATGTGGGAGAATATATTTTTGTTACAAACAATAACAATGCTTTTTTATAAACAATAACATCGCGAGTCATTATGATTTCTTATTCTTAAGCATAAGATCAATAAGAATATTTTTTAATGTAAACAAATAAAGAATTTTGGATATGGTTTTAATTAATTTTTTGCATGATTTAATGTTGAAGAAACAGAAATATAGTTGTACGTGTTGTTGTTGTTGTTGTGCTATAAGGATCTTTAATTTTAAACTGATAAGGAAGAAATGTACAGCTGTGCACGTTTCCTTGTAATAATAAATAATAACATCGTATACCTAAATAGAAACATGATTGTACATTACATACTTCGCAAACGAATGATTGGACGGACAGAATGAGTGTGTGCAACTTTCGTCATCTACATCCCATAGTATAAATTGACTTGTTTTAAGGATTTAGAAGTTATTCTTGTGCTAGAAATCGTTACAGTTGTATTTATAAATTCAATATTAAAAAATAGCTGGATTTTTGTGGTTTGTAGAAAAGTATTCACTCTAAATACGAATTTAAGAAGACATCATAATGGACCATCCACATCATTTAAATGGATACCTTGCAGTAAGTATTTCTCAAACCAACTGAACTATCAACAACACATTTTACAACATGCTAAGATTGGAGATGGAGGAGAAACATTTGATACTGTTAATTGTAATGACTACAATCAACATATTCCTAAGACAAATTGGCGCTATCATATTCGAACAAATGCTCATAAACTTAATTGTGCTGACAAAATTCGAAATGATGATAATGGTGTTGATATTGATGACGATGAAGAAAAATGCGTTCGATCGGTGTTTAATAATCGCATCGACATGTTTTATTGCAAATAATAATGAAACGGATTTAATACCTGGGAACTTTTTATCGGGAATTAAATTCAAAGTGGTTAAGCTGTTAAGTAATATGATTCAAAAACATGATAATATAAAATTCAATCTGGAGATATTTTGCGAATACATGCTGGTGAAAGAAGAGGAGAATTTATGTTACATCGAAGTGAAATCATATCAGACTAAAATGATTATAATTAATCTCTCATCATCAACTACGGATGATATTCTAAATATTTATAAAACACAATGTGATGTTATTGTTAAATAAAAGAGTGAATTCCAGGAACGTGATAGCGGATGGACATTAATACAAATATTACGGATGGAAATTAATATAAATAAATATCAGTGTATAAAAGTTTTGCAGTATATCCCTCTACCAACCCCAATACAAAAGAAACATGCATAAAAGCTAAGCACGTTAATTTATTATTACTAGAAGATGGTGAGAGATTCCACTACGTATGGATTAAAACTATTTCAAAGTAAATCAATAATAATTTTATATTAAAAAATTATATTAATATAAAATTGTTTCACTTTCCATTTAATTACAAATTAATTAAAAGTCAACAAACAATAATATCGTAAGTTTTAAAACTTTCAAAAACCAAATGGATGTACCTTTTGTAGTCTACGCTGATTTTGAGTGTATTCTAGAGACTTTAATATTCAAAATTCAGCTTATGTTAAATCAATACAAAAACATATTCCATTTGCTTATAGTTATTACATCAAATGTTCATTTAACAGTAGTTTAGATAAATTTAACATGTACAGTGGTGATGATGCTCCAAAACATTTCTTCGTAAATTTAGTTAAATATTGTACAGATTTATATGTGAATTATTTAAGTATCGTGAAAGCAATGAATACCTTAACACCTCCTCAACGGATTAGACATTCCAATATTCCTTCATAATCTTTCATCATATGATTGTTATTTGTTCGTAAGAGAACTCTCTTCTGTTGAAGGTGATATAAATGTAATTCCCTTAAACAAAGAACTATACTATCTATATCGAAATAGATTAATGTAGATGAAGAAAATACTATATAACTACATTTTCTAGATTCTTGTCGGTTTATGCCATCAAGCTTGGAAAAACCAGTGGGATATTTGTAAGATAATGATCTGTTAACAGTAAAATCAATCTATCAAACTCCCAATGAATTTAGTTTAATGAAACGTAAAGGTGTCTTTCCATATGACTATCTAGATTCAGTCAACCGTCTTGAAGAAACAGGACTACCATCCCGATCATGTTTCTTTAATAAACTTACTAATGAGTCGTGTAGCGTAGATGATTACGAACACGCTGAAAAAGTTTGGAATACATTCAAATGTAAGAAACTTATAGATTATCTTCTATTATATTTAAAAGTTGACGTCCTATTGCTTTGTGATGTATTTGAAAATTTCCGTAAGGTTTGTAAAAACATTTACAATTTAGACCCCTGTCAATATTACACTACACCAGGTTTATCCTGGGATGCAATGTTGAAAACAACTGAAATTGAGTTGGAATTATTGACAGATATCAACATGTCCAATTTCGTTATGCGGGGTATTAGGGGAGGTATTGTTCAATGCAGTAAGCGACATGTGACAGCTAATAATAAATACGTTAGTGACTATGATTCAACAAACGAATCAAATTATCTAATGTATTTGGATGTAAATAATTTATATTGTTATGCAATGTCTCAATATCTCCACTATAAAAATTTTAAATTTATATTAGCGTCATGATTTTCATCTTCGTAAAATAAATCCACACTTAAATCCATATTTAATTTACTTTTATTTATACAAAAACTTTATTTTAACTTATTTTTGCGTTTACATTTCTTCTATTTCCAAATAAGTTTCATGGTGCTACCAACATGAAATTGAAATTTCATATCGGCAACACCATAACAATTACAACTAAAAATCGTTGAGTTCCGCAATATCAAAAAATAATTTGGTTGAGTGAAAGTTGGGTTGACTGGCAGACGACCAAACTGAGTTGAGTTGAGAACGGCAATAGGGGCATTGATTTCCCACTTAAAGGCACAATTCTGGCGAATGTTCCAGCGCGATTATATACTTGGACAGCAGCAAAAGGTCAAATGTTCAACACCTCAACTCAATATCCAAGTTGGCTATTTAGTATTGGTACACGAGGATAACCTTCCTCCTCAAAAATGGATGCTGGGTTATATAAAAAATGGTGCCGATGGGCATGTAAGAGTGGCTGACGTGCAGACTAAATCGGGTTTGTTCATGCGAGCAATTCATAAATTAGCTTGATACCAAAAGAAAATTGAAGCCTAAGTTAGGCATTCAACGCGGCCAGGCTGTTTGGTCTAAATTTATATTAAATATTTTTATTGTAAAAAATCTATTTTTTTTATTCTATAAATTTTAAGTATTTCACCATATCTGTACTTAATACTAATATATAATGAAATATATTAAATAATAACTAATTTCGAAAATATTTAGAGTTTGTAAAATATATAGTCCATATATTCTTTAACTAAAATAATTGAAGTAAAATTTAAAAAATAAACGCTAGATGTTTCGCTCAGTGTATTCTGTTATTTTGCTATAATAGATTATGTTAAATTACAGAATTTATTGTAAGAGTATAGATCGCAACTTGTTTAAGTGAGCAAATGTAAAAAATAATTTTGTCTTAATAAAACCATTAACCTAAGCAGTTGCAACAACATATATAGCACATGACTTTGTTTTTGATTTTTTTTGCGAATTGATTAAAAATTATTAATCAACACATACATACGCGTATATTTAAAAAATGTTTATATACATACATTTCCAAACCGCCATTGGGTTCTGCTTTAATTATATTTAATCGCAAAATTATTGCGCTATACATGAAAATATGAAACTTTAAGTAAAAAATTTCTGTTTTTGTAAATATCGACAAACGACAATATCTTTTATTAAACTTATTTTAAAGTAAATAATATAATATATATTAATAATTCTACATCTGTGGAAGTTGTTCAATAGGTGTACTGAATTTAAAGTCTTCTGGAAACAGTTTAGCTGCTTCAGGATACATAAGTTTGTACGATTGTCTTATTGTCACGTCTGCAACACCGGCAATGTCTCCAATTTCTTTTTGACTGCGCTTATGTTCAGAGGCCTTTAAAAAAGAAAAGTAATTAGTTATATTATTGACACTCGTGCGATAACGACAATGTATTACTTATAAGAACAAAAAACATTGTATTACCACTATATCATAATCAAACAATATATTTTTAAAATTTTGAATTTGTTACCATTTTGAAATATTTGAAAGCAAAGTCGTACAAGAGCAACTCTTTTCTTTTTGATATTTCTAATAAACGTTAAGTTTTGATGAAAGTTATTAATGCGAGGCATCATGCAAGACTGCGCTGACCTGTGGCGTCACGCCGCTATATGTGCAGAAGTAAGCTTTGGTAAACAATTGATAATTTGTTTCACATTAAGTGTGTTGGTTTGCTTCCTCGTGTCACGGACCAATTAGTGGATAGTTCCTTGGGTCTACGTTGGTGTTGTCCTAAATGTAAGGTGGTGCACATCCAATTTTATAAATTTTTTATGGGGACTCGTCGTGAGTTTACTGACATGCACACTGAATTTGCATCTCTTTTTGCTAGATTTCGTCGGTTTGAGGAATTATTTTCAAAATATGGCCTTCTAAACGAATTGCTCGAATCGGAAAGGGTTTCAGGCCCTTTTTCTTCTGAGGCTTCTGAGCATGTAGCGCAAGTTTCTGTGCCAGGGGAAACTGCGACAATCAATACATTGTCCACTGTTACTCCTATTGTGGACATTTGTCCATCTATTGCTGATAACCCAACTGGTAGTTCTATACTGAAGTCTGCAAATTTGGTTGAACTGAGTCCAAAGTCTACTCTATCTCCTTTACCTTTACCTCTAGGTGTTGTCACTTCTAAAGCATCTTCTAAACCGTCTTCTGTTTCGTATTCATCTGTAGTGTCCGCTAGTTTAGATACTTCTGCTCCAAGGGAATTGGTTGTAGTTAAACCTAAAAGGACTATTTTTGTGTTTCGTCTTTCATGTGATACTTCGGTTGATGATATAAGCTGTTTCGTTAAATCAAAGATTAGGGAACCTTTTGAGTTTGGTTGCTATAAGATGAGGCCATCTTTGAATAGCAGTATTTCTTCGTTTAAATTATATGTTGCCGATGAAAGATTTGGTGAAATTGTTAATCCTGCGTTTTGGCCGCAGGGTGTATTGGTACGGGAATTCGTATTCAGGCTGGGCCATCGAAGGAAAGGTGCTAATTTGCCTGGTCCTATTTCTCAAAAAAACTAACTTCGAAATCGTCTTTTAATTTCAAAATTGCTGATCAAAATGTTCGCGGCCTTAGGTCTAAACTTTCTTCGCTTTATAATAGTAGCTTTGATTTTGAATTTGATGGAATTGCTTTTACTGAAACTTGGCTGAATTGTAATATTTTTGATTCTGAGATTATGTCTGGTAATTTTAGTATTTATAGACGGGATAGGAGGTCTAAAAATGGTGGTGGTGTTCTTATTTCCATTTGCTCTAAATACACATCTGAATGGGTTGAATTGTGTTCTTCTGAGGATATTGAGTTTATTTGCGTTAAGGTCTATGATCGTGGAAAGTCTATATACATTACTTGCTCGTATATTCCTCCCTGTTCTGACATTCATATCTATAGGGCTCATTTCGATTTGATTTCTAGAGTAATTGATTCAATGGGTCAAGAGGGGATTATAGTAGTCCTTGGTGATTTTAATCTTCCGCATACATCTTGGAATTTTTCACCTGAGACTGGCTCATTGGTGCCATGGTCTTCAGCTCCATTCTATAATGAAATTCTGTCCGCTATGTGTGATCTGGGTCTTTTCCAGGTAAATGGTGTATTGAATTCAATGGGTAGAATTTTGGATCCTGTATTTTTAGAGGATCCAAGTATTTCTTCGTTATTTCGCATTGATCCTATATCTATTCCTGAGGATAGTTATCATCCTACGTTGTTACTTTCTATTGAAGTTGATCTTTGTTTACCTCCTTTAATAAATCGCTCATTTAGTGATGAGGGGCGCTTTAATTTCCATCGTACGGATTTTAGTCGTTTGAATACACTACTAGCCTCTGTAGATTAGTCGTCTGTACTAATTTCACCACCATATGACTCTCTTTCACTTGACAGGATCTTGAATCGCTTTTATTAAAATGTTTTAGGGAGTGTGTTCCATTTGTAAATAGTCGCTTTGAGCGTTCCTCCGTGGAATTCGGCTAGACTGTCACGGTTGAGGAACTGGAAATCAAGATTATTTAAGAAGTTTGTTAGATCAGGTACTGATATTGATTATGCTCTTTACTCTAGGGCGCGTGCGGATTATCGTAGAATGACTCATTACTGTTATGAGGAATATATGATTAGAGTCAGGTCGAACTTCGCTAGCGATCCTAAGTCGTTTTATGAATTCGTTCGAGCTAAACGTAAATCATCTTTGTTTCCCACTGAGATGTTTTATGGGGACGTATCGTCCTCTAGTTACCTTGATATTTCTAATATGTTTGCTGACTTTTTCAGTCTACTTATAGGCAGTCGAACTCGGGACCTGATCTGAGTAGCGGCTTTTCGTATCCTTATTCAGTGGGAAGTGTCTCTACTTCTAATATACATATTGTATATAGACATATGTATATTCATTTGATGAGGAGTCTGTTCTTGAGTCTTTGTCTGGACTGAAACTTACATACTTGCCGGGCCCTGACAGGGTACCGGCCTGTATTTTAAGAAAGTGCGCTGTTGTTTTGAGTGGTCCTTTGACCTTTATATTCAATGGGCTTCTGACGGCTGGTCATTTTCCATCTATTTGGAAGAGTTCATTTATAATTCCTTTGCATAAGTCGGGTAATAAATCCAATATTTCCAATTACAGGGGTATTGCCAAACTCAGTGCTATTCCCAAGTTAATGGAGAAACTGGTGACAGATTATCTCTTTTTTAATACGAGATCTTTAATATCCCCTTTCCAACACGGTTTTTTGAAAGGTAGGTCGACTGTCACTAATCTTCTTGAATTTACTACGCATGTTTTCAGGGGTTTTCTTGCCAGAGCTCGGACTGATGTAATTTATACTGATTTCAGTAAAGCTTTTGATAGGGTTGATCATAGAATTTTGCTTCTTAAACTCTCATTAATCGGTATTCCTGATATTATTCATCGTTGGCTAGACTCCTGCCTCTCCCTTAGGACTCAGAGGGTAATGTTTAGGAATGTATTGTCTAAGACAGTATATGTTGCTTCTGGTGTTCCGCAGGGTAGCCATTTGGGTCCTTTACTGTTCTTATTGTTTCTTAATGATCTTCCTTGTGCTATTTCTGATTGTAATATTCTGATGTATGCTGGCGACGTTAAATTATTTTATACTTTTGATGATGATCATGGTCAGGCTATTCTTCAGCGAAATATTGATTTGTTTGTAACTTGGTGCAGAATTAATTTAATGGATCTTAACTTGAAGAAATGTAAATGCATGGTTTTCATTCGCGGGGGCGTAATTTCGTCCACTTATGTGATTAATTCTTGCCCTTTGGAAACTGTGACTACATTTCTTGATTTGGGAGTATTATTGGATATGAAATTGTCTTTTATTGATCATATTAGTATGATGATAGGCAAGGCTCGGGCTGTTCTTGGTTTTGTGAAAATATGGGCTAGGGAATTCATTGATCCTTATATAACGAGACTGCTATACATTTCACTTGTTAGACCTATTTTGGAGTATGCGTCTATTATTTGGAATCCATACTATCGTTGTCATAGTGATTCAATAGAGTCTGTGCAGAATCAGTTTTTATTATTCTGTTTACGTGGCTTAGGATGGGATTATGCCAATGGGTTTCCGTCATATGAGGATAGATTAGGTTTGATAAAACTTCCAACTTTGGAACGTAGAAGGACTGTTTTAGGGGTTTGTTTTGTTTTTAATCTGGTTAAAGGTGATATCGATTCTGAATTGTAAGCTGAATTTCAGTATTCCAGCAAGATTTTCACGGCACTATCGTCCTCTTTCTTTAGATTTTTATAGAACGAACTATGGATGTAATTTTCCTTTTCGTAGATTATGTAACGATTTTAACTTATATTATGATTTTATTGATTTTAATAGTAGTGTTTGTAATATAAAACGTAGCTTATATGCTGGCATTAATTTGTAAATTATTATATAAAAATGTATTATCGTTCTTGTTATAGGTAGTTCATGTTTATTGTGACTTTATTCAGCTTGTGATTAAGTTCTGTAGCTGTTTTATGTTCTCGTTGCCATTACTTTTTCCTTACCCGCTACAGTCCGGACTGTAATGTGTACGTGTCCCTACGTAATGGGGACGAGCCCTCCGCGGTCGCGCGAGGGTGGGTTAGTGTGAGGCCGTGGACGTTCGAAAAAAAAGCTACCACTTCAACCTATCTACCTATCATGCGTTGGTTTTTGCTGTCTAAAAACTTTCTAAGGATACAAAGGAATTAAATTATGGAATTAAAAATAAATTAATAAATTATCGCACGTTTCGATGATGTTATCAGTCCATCGATAACCCATCCTGATAGTAGTACATAGATATAATTAAAATAAAAGTCTTTGCTGAAATAAATAAGATCACGTGCGTACATATAAACATAGTCCTTTTCTCAGGTCTACTCAAATTAGATTGAGTATAAAGTAGGACCATACAGCACGTACGGTAAGAATACGTATGACAAGAAATACAATAACCTTCATGGTGGTATAGATAGAAAAATACAACTGTCGAAGAAAAATATTCAGCAATGCTTGCGCTTTGGGAAAATCTATCTCAATAAAGAGCTAAGTGGAATGGTGAGTTCAAATTTAACCTTTGGAAACCGCTCAGGTAATATATATGACCACCCGTCAACACACATTTGATACTAAAATATACGTACATCGCTCGGAGATGGTCCATTACTAAACACAGACGTGGATATTCCAGAAAGACAAAAACTCATGGCATAAATCTCGACCTTAGATAAGAGTTTTCAACGGAAAATCTTAGATAAGGTTCAGCGGATTGCCTCCTTGAGTATCACTGGAGTGAGGAAGAGTTGCCCTCAGGCTGCTCTTGACATTGTGCTCTGCCTGACTCCGCTTGACTTGTATGTCAAGCGGTGTGTAGCGCGTAGTGCCATAAGCCTGAGGGAATCGGGCTGGTGGAAACAGCTTTCGATAGGTCACTCCAGAGTTCTGAATGTCGTCTTTCCTGACGGAAGATATGCGCTTTCAGAAAAAGCCACTGATTATATTGTGCCTAAGGCTATGTTCCTGCCTGGTTTAAGAATACTTATACCGGATAGGGCACAATGGAATAGTGGGGTACTCCAGGGGCAGAGTGGTATACCCATCTTCACAGATGGGTCTAAGTTAGGCGGACGTACAGGTGCCGGAGTTTTCTGTAGGGAACTCGGTCTTGAACTCCACTTCAGGTTGAATGATGACTGCAGCGTTTTTCAGGTGGAGATTTTCGCAATCTTGAAGGCTATTGGGGCCATAACTGGTGGCCCAGCTTCGGATTCCGAATCTTACATGATTTTCGTTGACAGTCAGGCTGCCCTTAGGGCCATTGCGTCGGTTTGGTGCAAATCACGGCTTGTTCGCGAGTGCAAGGAGTCGTTGAGGACCTTTTGGACCGGACCGTATCCGTCTATTCTGGGTTCCGGGACATAGCGGAATACTGGGCAATGAGACGGCGGATGCCCTCGCTAGGCTAGGTTCGCTTTCAGAGGGCGATTTGATGGTTGGTCCTGACCCCCCAGTCTGCCACCTCTATGGCCTCATCAATGGATGGGTCATGGTCGGGTTGTTTTGTTTCTAGGTGTCTATGGCCTGCTGTAGACAGTAAGAGAACAGGTTGGTTGCTGTGCTTGGATAAGGCCAGCTTAAGGCTGTTTGTCGGTTTTATCAACACCTCCTCTGTAACTGCCCAGCCCTTGGTAGATTGAGGTTGAGGACCCTTGGTAGGCCCTTCTTTGAGAGTTTGAATTCTGTGTCGAGAGCCGACATCAAGGCTCTCCACAGATTCATTAGTGGCTTAGGTTGGTTGAGAGGTGCTAGGACTTCATCAGTGTAATCGCGCTCTCCCATCCTTTTGTTGTGTCTGGTCTGTGTGATTCCTCCGCTTCCCACTCCCCCCTTTCCCACATTCCCTCCTTTCATCCTATCCCCTATACTATCCTTCCCTCCTTTAGGACGTTGTACAATGGGTCAATCCGACCTCCGCGTACTGTACTTGTCTTTACTGACAGGTACATGTCCTCTAACCTAACCTAACCTAATCTCGACTCGCAAAACTTTGATTTGTAGAGAAATACATTAAGGTAAACGAGTGATGAGTTTAAATTACTGATTTAAACTCCATAGAAAAACCTAATCGAATAATAAAAAGCACTCAGTCCCTGTCTGACAATTGCCGAGTGCGCACGTTTTTTCTCTCGCGCCGGTAGATTTTCTTGTTTTTTCTGATCATTGGTTAACTTATCGTTTTTTCGCTCTTTTATTTTCTCGCGAGTGAATTTTTGATTGAAATCTGATAAGATTATTGATATATTTGCTTGTCTGATTGATTGACGGATAGTAAAACAGCCGAGAAGTTTCTTAAGCAAACGCATATAGATTGTATCCCAATCAAGATTACGCTTCACAAAACACTCAATACAATACAAGGCAGAATCCTTTCGAAAAAATTATCAATATACCTCAGGAAGAACTGCTAGACGCTTTTAAAGAACAAAAAGTTGTCGACATCCACAAAATGATGGAAAGAGAAAGTGAAACATTAGTTAAAACCATTTCCAAGAAAAAACAATAAGCAGTCATACGCAAACACCCTTAAAAATTGTTTTTCTGAACACAATTCATCCATCAACGAACATGAAAAACCAAAACAGAACTTAAAACAAAAAATAGAAGCCGTTACAAATTCATCTACCAGCAAAGTAACAACAAACACGCAGTCAAATTTAAAAGAAAGAAATAAAACTCTAGAAATAACGAAACAAATTGAAGAAAAAGAAGTTCACCAACAAAAAAAAAAATAACAACCGAAATACAACTCGAGAAACAATATTAAATTCATCTATAGAGTGTAATATAACAAACAACTCGCAACAGCATCGATTATTTCAGTGATGATAATCCTGTATTTTACGAAAACAGTTCCAGCGATGAAGCAGCCACTAACATTGACGAAAATATTACTGAGGAAATGATTGTTAGTGGTCTTAACATTAACATATTACAGCGGAACATTCAAGGATTGATTAATAAGTTTATGTTTAATAAGTAGTATGTTTATGGGGTTTCTGGATCAGTTTTTCCATACAAATTTGGGATTATGTATAGCTGTAAAAGAGTAAAAACGTTGCTGAATTGTTTGCGATCGGTCTATAAGTTTGAACATGTATTATGAAAAGGTAATGCTTTTTAATGTATGTGTGTGTGTGTGTGTGTGTGTTAAAATTTGGGAGCATGCATATCTGAAAAATAATTAAATCATTGCATAATTGTGAAATGAATTGTGTACGATCGGTCTATAGGTTTGTAACATGTAATGTGAAAATGTATGCATGTTCTCGACCAATTTTTCCATACAAATTTGGGATCATGCCTGCTTCTTCTTGTTCCTTTTATTTGTATTGCTTTTCAAACGAATGATTGGACAGAATGAATGTGTGCACGTGCATAAGATCAATAAGAATATTTTTAATGTAAACAAATTTTAAAACGCTTACGCATATTACAGTTATTAATTTAAATATAAAGAATTTTGGATGTGGTTTCGCTTAATTAATTTTTTTTGTTAGTGTGATATATTTCCGTTATGTGTGTTTTTTCTTCTTGTGAACAAATGTGGGAGAATATATTTTTGTTACAAACAATAACAGTGCTTTTTTATAAACAATAACATCGCGAGTCATTATGATTTCTTATTCTTAAGCATAAGATCAATAAGAATATTTTTTAATGTAAACAAATAAAGAATTTTGGATATGGTTTTAATTAATTTTTTGTATGATTTAATGTTGAAGAAACAGAAATATAGATGTACGTGTTGTTGTTGTTATGCTATAAGGATCTTTAATTTTAAACTGATAAGGAAGAAATGTACAGCTGTGCACGTTTCCTTGTAATAATAAATAATAACTTCGTATACCTAAATAGGAACATGATTGCACATGTTCATTTTATTTGTATTACTTCGCAAACGAATGATTGGACGGACAGAATGAGTGTGTGCAACTTTCGTCATCTACATCCCAGAGTATAAATTGACTTGTTTTAAGGATTTAGAAGTTATTCTTGTGCTAGAAATCGTTACAGTTGTATTTATAAATTCAATATTAAAAAATAGCTGGATTTTTGTGAAGTTTGTAGAAAAGTATTCACTCTAAATACGAATTTAAGAAGACATCATAATGGACCATCCACATCATTTAAATGGATACCTTGCAGTAAGTATTTCTCAAACCAACTGAACTATCAACAACACATTTTACAACATTCTAAGATTGGAGATGGAGGAGAAACATTTGATACTGTTAATTGTACTGACTGCAATCAACATATTCCTAAGACAAATTGGCGCTATCATATTCGAACAAATGCTCATAAACTTAATTGTGCTGGCAAAATTCGAAATGATGATAATGGTGTTGATATTGATGACGATGAAGTAAAATGCGTTCGATCGGTGTTTAATAATCGCATCATTACATGTTTTATTGCAAATAATAATGAAACGTATTTAATACCTGAGAACTTTTTATCGGCAATTAAATTCAAAGTGGTTAAGCTGTTAAGTAATATGATTCAAAAACATGATAATATAAAATTCAATCTGGAGATATTTTGCGAATACATGCTGGTGAAAGAAGAGGAGAATTTATGTTACATCGAAGTGAAATCATATCAGACTAAAATGATTATAATTAATCTCTCATCATCAACTACGGATGATAATCTAAATATTTATAAAACACAATGTGATGTTATTGTTAAATAAATGAGTGAATTCCAGGAACGTGATAGCGGATGGACATTAATACAAATATTACGGATGGAAATTAATATAAATAAATATCAGTGTATAAAAAGTTCGCAGTATATCCCTCTACCAACCCCAATATAAAAGAAACACGCATAAAAGCTAAGCACGTTAATTTATTATTACTAGAAGATGGTGAGAGATTCCACTACGTATGGATTAAAACTATTTCAAAGTAAATCAATAATAATTTTATGTTAAAAAAATTATATTAATATAAAATTGTTTCACTTTCCAATTAATTACAGATTACTTAAAAGTCAACAAACAAAACATAAATGTAAGATACATGTATGTAATACATATTTAATACATTTTCATAGTGAAACGGCGCTGATCAAACTCAAAGATGAGTGCAACAAAATTGTAACTAGACTATCCTCTGTAGACAATAATATCGTAAGTTTTAAAACTTTCAAAAAGCAAATGGATGTACCTTTTGTAGTTTACGCTGATTTTGAGTGTATTCTAGAGACTTTAATATTCAAAATTCAGCTTATGTTAAGTCAATACAAAAACATATTCCATTTGCTTATAGTTATTACATCAAATGTTCATTTAACAGTAGTTTAGATAAATTTAACATGTACAGTGGTGATGATGCTCCAAAACATTTCTTCGTAAACTTAGTTAAAGATTGTACAGATTTATATGTGAATTATTTAAGTATCGTGAAAGCAATGAATACCTTAACACCTCCTCAACGGATTAGACATTCCAATATTCTTTCATAATCTTTCATCATATAATTGTCTTTTGTTCGGAAGAGAACTCTCTTCTATTGAAGGTGATATAAATGTAATTCCCTTAAACAAAGAACTATACTATCTATATCGAAAAAGATTAATGTAGATGAAGAAAATACTATATAACTACATTTTCTAGATTCTTGTCGGTTTATGCCATCAAGCTTGGAAAAACCAGCGGGATATTTGTAAGATAATGATCTGTTAACAGTAAAATCAATCTATCAAACTCCCAATGAATTTAGTTTAATGAAACGTAAAGGTGTCTTTCCATATGACTATCTAGATTCAGTCAACCGTCTTGAAGAAACAGGACTACCATCCCGATCATGTTTCTTTAATAAACTTACTAATGAGTCGTGTAGCGTAGATGATTACGAACACGCTGAAAAAGTTTGGAATACATTCAAATGTAAGAAACTTTTAGATTATCTTCTATTATATTTAAAAGTTGACGTCCTATTGCTTTGTGATGTATTTGAAAATTTCCGTAAGGTTTGTAAAAACATTTACAACTTAGACCCCTGTCAATATTATACTACACCAGGTTTATCCTGGGATGCAATGTTGAAAACAACTGAAATTGAGTTGGAATTATTGACAGATATCAACATGTCCAATTTCGTTATGCGGGGTATTAGGGGAGGTATTGTTCAATGCAGTAAGCGACATGTGACAGCTAATAATAAATACGTTAGTGACAATGATTCAACAAACGAATCAAATTATCTAATGTATTTTCATCTTCGTAAAATAAATCCACACTTAAATCCATATTTAATTTACTTTTATTTATACAAAAACTTTATTTTAACTTATTTTTGCGTTTACATTTCTTCTATTTCCAAATAAGTTTCATGGTGTTACCAACATGAAATTGAAATTTCATATCGGCAACACCATAACAATTACAACTAAAAATCGTTGAGTTCCGCAATATCAAAAAATAATTTGGTTGAGTGAAAGTTGGGTTGACTGGCAAACGACCAAACTGAGTTGAGTTGAGAACGGCAATAGGGGCATTGATTTCCCACTTAAAGGCACAATTCTGGCGAATGTTCCAGCGCGATTATATACTTGGACAGCAGAAAAAGGTCAAATGGTCAACACCTCAACTCAATATCCAAGTTGGATATTTAGTATTGGTACACGAGGATAACCTTCCTCCTCAAAAATGGATGCTGGGTTATATAAAAAATGGTGCCGATGGGCATGTAAGAGTGGCTGACGTGCAGACTAAATCGGGTTTGTTCATGCGAGCAATCCATAAATTAGCTTGATACCAAAAGAAAATTGAAGCCTAAGTTAGGCATTCAACGCGGCCAGGCTGTTTGGTCTAAATTTATATTAAATATTTTTATTGTAAAAAATCAATTTTTTTATTCTATAAATTTTAAGTATTTCACCATATCTGTAGTTAATACTAATATATAATGAAATATATTAAATAATAACTAATTTCGAAAATATTTAGAGTTTGTAAAATATATAGTACATATATTCTTTAACTAAAATAATTGAAGTAAAATTTAAAAAATAAACGCTAGATGTTTCGCTCAGTGTATTCTGTTATTTTGCTATAATAGATTATGTTAAATTACAGAATTTTTTGTAAGAGTATAGATCTCAACTTGTTTAAGTGAGCAAATGTAAAAAATAATTTTGTCTTAATAAAACCATTAAACTTTAAGTAAAAAATTTCTTTAAAAGTTATTAATGCGAGGCATCATGCAAGACTGCGCTGACCTGTGGCGTCACGCCGCTATATGTGCAGAAGTGACCTTTGGTAAACAAAAGCTACCATTTCAACCTACCTACCTATCATGCGTTGGTTTTTGCTGTCTAAAAACTTTCTAAGGATACAAAGGACAAAAAAGGTTGTTTAAGAAACTATGGAATTAAAAATAAATTAATAAATTATCGCACGTTTCGATGATCTCACACTTAAAAACAATAGTTGTTATCAGTCCATCGATAACCCATCCTGATAGTAGTACATAGATATAATTAAAATAAAAGTCTTTGCTGAAATAAATAAGATCACGTGCGTACATATAAACATAGTCCTTTTCTCAGGTCTACTCAAATTAGATTGAGTATAAAGTAGGACCATACAGCACGTACGGTAAGAAGACGTATGACAAGAAATACAATAACCTTCATGGTGGTATAGATAGAAAAATACAACTGTCGAAGAAAAATATTCAACAATGCTTGCGCTTTGGGAAAATCTATCTCAATAAAGAGCTAAGTGGAATGGTGAGTTCAAATTTAACCTTTGGAAACCGCTCAGGTAATATATATGACCACCCGTCAACACACATTTGATACTAAAATATACGTACATCGCTCGGAGATGGTCCATTACTAAACACAGACGTGGATATTCCAGAAAGACAAAAACTCATGGCATAAATCTCGACCTTAGATAAGAGTTTTCAACGGAAAATCTTAGATAAGGTTCAGCGGATTGCCTCCTTGAGTATCACTGGAGTGAGGAAGAGTTGCCCTCAGGCTGCTCTTGACATTGTGCTCTGCCTGACTCCGCTTGACTTGTATGTCAAGCGGTGTGTAGCGCGTAGTGCCATAAGTCTGAGGAAATCGGGCTGGTGGAAACAGCTTTCACTCCAGAGTTCTGAATGTCGTCTTTCCTGACGGAAGATATGCGCTTTCAGAAAAAGCCACTGATTATATTGTGCCTAAGGCTATGTTCCTGCCTGGTTTAAGAATACTTATACCGGATAGGGCACAATGGAATAGTGGGGTACTCCAGGGGCAGAGTGGTATACCCATCTTCACAGATGGGTCTAAGTTAGGCGGACATACAGGTGCTGGGGTTTTCTGTAGGGAACTCGGTCTTGAACTCCACTTCAGGTTGAATGATGACTGCAGCGTTTTTCAGGTGGAGATTTTCGTAATCTTGAAGGCTATTGGGGCCATAGCTGGTGGCCCAGCTTCGGATTCCGAATCTTACATGATCTTCGTTGACAGTCAGGCTGCCCTTAGGGCCATTGCGTCGGTCTGGTGCAAATCACGGCTTGTTCGCGAGTGCAAGGAGTCGTTGAGAACTTTTTGGACCGGACCGTATCCGTCTATGCTGGGTTCCGGGACATAGCGGAATACTGGGCAATGAGACGGCGGATGCCCTCGCTAGGCTAGGTTCGCTTTCAGGGGGCGATTTGATGGTTGGTCCTGACCCCCCAGTCTGCCACCTCTATGGCCTCATCAATGGATGGGTCATGGTCGGGTTGTTTTGTTTCTAGGTGTCTATGGCCTGCTGTAGACAGTAAGAGAACAGGTTGGTTGCTGTGCTTGGATAAGGCCAGCTTAAGGCTGTTTGTCGGTTTTATCAACACCTCCTCTGTAACTGCCCAGCTCTTCTTTGAGAGTTTGAATTCTGTGTCGAGAGCCGACATCAAGGCTCTCCACAGATTCATTAGTGGCTTAGGTTGGTTGAGAGGTGCTAGGACTTCATCGGTGTAGTCGTGCTCTCCCATCCTTTTGTTGTGTCTGGTCTGTGTGATTCCTCCGCTTCCCACTCCTCCCTTTCCCACATTCCCTCCTTTCATCCTATCCCCTATACTATCCTTCCCTCCTTTAGGACGTTGTACAATGGGTCAATCCGACCTCCGGGTACTGTACTTGTATTGACTGACAGGTACACGTCCTCTAACCTAACCTAACCTAATCTCGACTCGCAAAACTTTGATTTGTAGAGAAATACATTAAGGTAAACGAGTGATGAGTTTAAATTACTGATTTAAACTCCATAGAAAAACCTAATCGAATAATAAAAAGCACTCAGTCTCTGTCTGAATTGCCGAGTGCGCACGTTTTTTCTCTCGCGCCGGTAGATTTTCTTGTTTTTTCTGATAATTGGTTAACTTATCGTTTTTTTCTCTCTTTTATTTTCTCGCGAGTGAATTTTTGATTGAAATGTGATAAGATTATTGATATATTTGTTTGTCTGATTGGAGGCCTCTGGAATGAACGGGGTGCATCCCCCGAACTATAACCGATTTCAGGAGCTTGACTCCATTGGAAAAATAAAACCAAACAAGAACAAGCGTCCTCGCCAAAATAATTTTGTACCCTTACCATCACATTCATCAAACGAAAATAATCATCCTCGTTACCTAGTGGCTACCGCGATAAACACCAAGGAAAATGAGTTATCTCCAACACTGGCATCGTACAACGTATTTCAAGTAGAAAGGGGACTGAAATTTATTTGTCCCGATCGTCTAGAGGTCAAAAAAATGAAAAGTGTGATATACGGTGACGGATAGTAAAACAGCCGAGAAGTTTCTTAAGCAAACGCATATAGATTGTATCCCAATCAAGATTACGCTTCACAAAACACTCAATACAATACAAGGCAGAATCCTTTCGAAAAAATTATCAATATACCTCAGGAAGAACTGCTAGACGCTTTTAAAAAACAAAAAGTTGTCGACATCCACAAAATGATGGAAAGAGAAAGTGAAACATTAGTTAAAACCATTTCCAAGAAAAAACAATAAGCAGTCATACGCAAACACCCTTAAAAATTGTTTTTCTGAACACAATTCATCCATCAACGAACATGAAAAACCAAAACAGAACTTAAAACAAAAAATAGAAGCCGTTACAAATTCATCTACCAGCAAAGTAACAACAAACACGCAGTCAAATTTAAAAGAAAGAAATAAAACTCTAGAAATAACGAAACAAATTGAAGAAAAAGAAGTTCACCAACAAAAAAAAAAATAACAACCGAAATACAACTCGAGAAACAATATTAAATTCATCTATAGAGTGTAATATAACAAACAACTCGCAACAGCATCGATTATTTCAGTGATGATAATCCTGTATTTTACGAAAACAGTTCCAGCGATGAAGCAGCCACTAACATTGACGAAAATATTACTGAGGAAATGATTGTTAGTGGTCTTAACATTAACATATTACAGCGGAACATTCAAGGATTGATTAATAAGTTTATGTTTAATAAGTAGTATGTTTATGGGGTTTCTGGATCAGTTTTTCCATACAAATTTGGGATTATGTATAGCTGTAAAAGAGTAAAAACTTTGCTGAATTGTTTGCGATCGGTCTATAAGTTTGAACATGTATTATGAAAAGGTAATGCTTTTTAATGTATGTGTGTGCGTGTGTGTGTGTTAAAATTTGGGAGCATGCATATCTGGAAAAGAATTAAATCATTGCATAATTGTGAAATGAATTGTGTACGATCCGTCTATAGGTTTGTAACATGTAATGTGAAAATGTATGCATGTTCTCGACCAATTTTTCCATACAAATTTGGGATCATGCCTGCTTCTTCTTGTTCCTTTTATTTGTATTGCTTTTCAAACGAATGATTGGACAGTATGAATGTGTGCACGTGCATAAGATCAATAAGAATATTTTTAATGTAAACAAATTTTAAAACGCTTACGCATATTACAGTTATTAATTTAAATATAAAGAATTTTGGATGTGGTTTCGCTTAATTAATTTTTTTTGTTAGTGTGATATATTACCGTTATGTGTGTTTTTTTTTTTTTTCTTGTGAACAAATGTGGGAGAATATATTTTTGTTACAAACAATAACAATGCTTTTTTATAAACAATAACATCGCGAGTCATTATGATTTCTTATTCTTAAGCATAAGATCAATAAGAATATTTTTTAATGTAAACAAATGAAGAATTTTGGATATGGTTTTAATTAATTTTTTGTATGATTTAATGTTGAAGAAACAGAAATATAGTTGTACGTGTTGTTGTTGTTGTGCTATAAGGATCTTTAATTTTAAACTGATAAGGAAGAAATGTACAGCTGTGCACGTTTCCTTGTAATAATAAATAATAACATCGTATACCTAAATAGAAACATGATTGTACATTACATACTTCGCAAACGAATGATTGGACGGACAGAATGAGTGTGTGCAACTTTCGTCATCTACATCCCATAGTATAAATTGACTTGTTTTAAGGATTTAGAAGTTATTCTTGTGCTAGAAATCGTTACAGTTGTATTTATAAATTCAATATTAAAAAATAGCTGGATTTTTGTGGTTTGTAGAAAAGTATTCACTCTAAATACGAATTTAAGAAGACATCATAATGGACCATCCACATCATTTAAATGGATACCTTGCAGTGAGTATTTCTCAAACCAACTGAACTATCAACAACACATTTTACAACATGCTAAGATTGGAGATGGAGGAGAAACATTTGATACTGTTAATTGTAATGACTACAATCAACATATTCCTAAGACAAATTGGCGCTATCATATTCGAACAAATGCTCATAAACTTAATTGTGCTGACAAAATTCGAAATGATGATAATGGTGTTGATATTGATGACGATGAAGAAAAATGCGTTCGATCGGTGTTTAATAATCGCATCGTTACATGTTTTATTGCAAATAATAATGAAACGGATTTAATACCTGGGAACTTTTTATCGGGAATTAAATTCAAAGTGGTTAAGCTGTTAAGTAATATGATTCAAAAACATGATAATATAAAATTCAATCTGGAGATATGTTGCGAATACATGCTGGTGAAAGAAGAGGAGAATTTATGTTACATCGAACTGAAATCATATCAGACTAAAATGATTATAATTAATCTCTCATCATCAACTACGGATGATATTCTAAATATTTATAAAACACAATGTGATGTTATTGTTAAATAAAAGAGTGAATTCCAGGAACGTGATAGCGGATGAACATTAATACAATTATTACGGATGGAAATTAATATAAATAAATATCAGTGTATAAAAGGTTTGCAGTATATCCCTCTACCAACCCCAATACAAAAGAAACATGCATAAAAGCTAAGCACGTTAATTTATTATTACTAGAAGATGGTGAGAGATTCCACTACGTATGGATTAAAACTATTTCAAAGTAAATCAATAATAATTTTATATTAAAAAATTATATTAATATAAAATTGTTTCACTTTCCATTTAATTACAAATTAATTAAAAGTCAACAAACAAAACATAAATGTAAGATACATGTATGTAATACATATTTAATACATTTTCATAGTGAAACGGCGCTGATCAAACACAAGGATGAGTGCAACAAAATTGTAACCAGACTATCCTCTGTAGACAATAATATCGTAAGTTTTAAAACTTTAAGCAAATGGATGTACCTTTTGTAGTCTACGCTGATTTTGAGTGTATTCTAGAGACTTTAATATTCAAAATTCAGCTTATGTTAAATCAATACAAAAACATATTCCATTTGCTTATAGTTATTACATCAAATGTTCATTTAACAGTAGTTTAGATAAATTTAACATGTACAGTGGTGATGATGCTCCAAAACATTTCTTCGTAAACTTAGTTAAAGATTGTACAGATTTATATGTGAATTATTTAAGTATCGTGAAACCAATGAACTTTAACACCTCCTCAACGGATTAGACAGAAAGAGGATACAATTTACATTTACACATTTATCTCCTGTAGATCGAGTAGCCGATCATTGTCACTTAACAGCTGAATATAGAGGACCGGCACATAACAAATGTAATTTAGAACATCAAATAGCAAAATTTATTCCAATATTATTTCATAATCTTTCATCATATGATTGTCTTTTGTTCGTAAGAGAACTCTCTTCTATTGAAGGTGATATAGATGTAATTCCCTTAAACAAAGAACTATACTATCTATATCGAAAAAGATTAATGTAGATGAAGAAAATACTATATAACTACGTTTTCTAGATTCTTGTCGGTTTATGCCATCAAGCTTGGCAAAACCAGCGGGATATTTGTAAGATAATGATCTGTTAACAGTAAAATCAATCTATCAAACTCCCAATGAATTTAGTTTAATGAAACGTAAAGGTGTCTTTCCATATGACTATCTAGATTCAGTCAACCGTCTTGAAGAAACAGGACTACCATCCCGATCATGTTTCTTTAATAAACTTACTAATTAGTCGTGTAGCGGAGATGAAAACGAACACGCTGAAAAAGTTTGGAATACATTCAAATGTAAGAAACTTTTAGATTATCTTCTATTATATTTAAAAGTTGACGTCCTATTGCTTTGTGATGTATTTGAAAATTTCCGTAAGGTTTGTAAAAACATTTACAATTTAGACCCCTGTCAATATTATACTACACCAGGTTTACCCGGGATGCAATGTTGAAAACAACTGAAATTGAGTTGGAATTATTGACAGATATCAACATGTCCAATTTCGTTATGCGGGGCATTAGGGGAGGTATTGTTCAATGCAGTAAGCGACATGTGACAGCTAATAATAAATACGTTAGTGACTATGATTCAACAAACGAATCAAATTATCTAATGTATTTGGATGTAAATAATTTATATGGTTATGCAATGTCTCAATATCTCCACTATAAAAATTTTAAATTTATATTAGCGTCATAATTTTCATCTTCGTAAAATAAATCCACACTTAAATCCATATTTAATTTACTTTTATTTATACAAAAACTTTAGTTTAACTTAGTTTTGCGTTTACATTTCTTCTATTTCCAAATAAGTTTCATGGTGTTACCAACATGAAATTGAAATTTCATATCGGCAACACCATAACAATTACAACTAAAAATCGTTGAGTTCCGCAATATCAAAAAATAATTTGGTTGAGTGAAAGTTGGGTTGACTGGCAGACGACCAAACTGAGTTGAGTTGAGAACGGCAATAGGGGCATTGATTTCCCACTTAAAGGCACAATTCTGGCGAATGTTCCAGCGCGATTATATACTTGGACAGCAGCAAAAGGTCAAATGGTCAACACCTCAACTCAATATCCAAGTTGGCTATTTAGTATTGGTACACGAGGATAACCTTCCTCCTCAAAAATGGATGCTGGGTTATATAAAAAATGGTGCCGATGGGCATGTAAGAGTGGCTGACGTGCAGACTAAATCGGGTTTGTTCATGCGAGCAATTCATAAATTAGCTTGATACCAAAGAAAATTGAAGCCTAAGTTAGGCATTCAACGCGGCCAGGCTGTTTGGTCTAAATTTATATTAAATATTTTTATTGTAAAAAATCAATTTTTTTTATTCTATAAATTTTAAGTATTTCACCATATCTGTAGTTAATACTAATATATAATGAAATATATTAAATAACTAATTTCGAAAATATTTAGAGTTTGTAAAATATATAGTACATATATTCTTTAACTAAAATAATTGAAGTAAAATTTAAAAAATAAACGCTAGATGTTTCGCTCAGTGTATTCTGTTATTTTGCTATAATAGATTATGTTAAATTACAGAATTTTTTGTAAGAGTATAGATCTCAACTTGTTTAAGTGAGCAAATGTAAAAAATAATTTTGTCTTAATAAAACCATTAACCTAAGCAGTTGCAACAGCGTATATAGCACATGACTTTGTTTTTGATTTTTTTTGCGAATTGATTAAAAATTATTAATCAACACATACATACGCGTATATTTAAAAAATGTTTATATATATACATTTCCAAACCGCCATTGGGTTCTGCTTTAATTATATTTAATCGCAAAATTATTGCGCTATACATGAAAATATGAAACTTTAATTAAAAAATTTCTGTTTTTGTAAATATCGACAAACGACAAAATCTTTTATTAAACTTATTTTAAAGTAAATAATATAATATATATTAATAATTCTACATCTGTGGAAGTTGTTCAATAGGTGTACTGAATTTAAAGTCTTCTGGCAACAGTTTAGCTGCTTCAGGATACATAAGTTTGTACGATTGTCTTATTGTCACGTCTGCAACGCCGGCAATGTCTCCAATTTCTTTTTGACTACGCTTATGTTCAGAGGCCTTTAAAAAAGAAAAGTAATTAGTTATATTATTGACATTCGTGCGATAACGGCAATGTATTACTTATAAGAACAAAAAATATTGTATTACCACTATATCATAATCAAACAATATATTTTTAAAATTTTGAATTTGTTACCATTTTGAAATATTTGAAAGCAAAGTCGTACAAGAGCAACTCTTTTCTTTTTGATATTTCTAATGGACGTTCAGTTTTGATGAAAGTTATTAATGCGAGGCATCATGCAAGACTGCGCTGACCTGTGGCGTCACGCCGCTATATGTGCAGAAGTGACCTTTGGTAAACAAAAGCTACCATTTCAACCTACCTACCTATCATGCGTTGGTTTTTGCTGTCTAAAAACTTTCTAAGGATACAAAGGACAAAAAAGGTTGTTTAAGAAACTATGGAATTAAAAATAAATTAATAAATTATCGCACGTTTCGATGATCTCACACTTAAAAACAATAGTTGTTATCAGTCCATCGATAACCCATCCTGATAGTAGTACATAGATATAATTAAAATAAAAGTCTTTGCTGAAATAAATAAGATCACGTGCGTACATATAAACATAGTCCTTTTCTCAGGTCTACTCAAATTAGATTGAGTATAAAGTAGGACATACATACAGCACGTACGGTAAGAAGACGTATGACAAGAAATACAATAACCTTCATGGTGGTATAGATAGAAAAATACAACTGTCGAAGAAAAATATTCAACAATGCTTGCGCTTTGGGAAAATCTATCTCAATAAAGAGGTAAGTGGAATGGTGAGTTCAAATTTAACCTTTGGAAACCGCTCAGGTAATATATATGACCACCCGTCAACACACATTTGATACTAAAATATACGTACATCGCTCGGAGATGGTCCATTACTAAACACAGACGTGGATATTCCAGAAAGACAAAAACTCATGGCATAAATCTCGACCTTAGATAAGAGTTTTCAACGGAAAATCTTAGATAAGGTTCAGCGGATTGCCTCCTTGAGTATCACTGGAGTGAGGAAGAGTTGCCCTCAGGCTGCTCTTGACATTGTGCTCTGCCTGACTCCGCTTGACTTGTATGTCAAGCGGTGTGTAGCGCGTAGTGCCATAAGTCTGAGGAAATCGGGCTGGTGGAAACAGCTTTCACTCCAGAGTTCTGAATGTCGTCTTTCCTGACGGAAGATATGCGCTTTCAGAAAAAGCCACTGATTATATTGTGCCTAAGGCTATGTTCCTGCCTGGTTTAAGAATACTTATACCGGATAGGGCACAATGGAATAGTGGGGTACTCCAGGGGCAGAGTGGTATACCCATCTTCACAGATGGGTCTAAGTTAGGCGGACATACAGGTGCTGGGGTTTTCTGTAGGGAACTCGGTCTTGAACTCCACTTCAGGTTGAATGATGACTGCAGCGTTTTTCAGGTGGAGATTTTCGCAATCTTGAAGGCTATTGGGGCCATAGCTGGTGGCCCAGCTTCGGATTCCGAATCTTACATGATCTTCGTTGACAGTCAGGCTGCCCTTAGGGCCATTGCGTCGGTCTGGTGCAAATCACGGCTTGTTCGCGAGTGCAAGGAGTCGTTGAGAACTTTTTGGACCGGACCGTATCCGTCTATGCTGGGTTCCGGGACATAGCGGAATACTGGACAATGAGACGGCGGATGCCCTCGCTAGGCTAGGTTCGCTTTCAGGGGGCGATTTGATGGTTGGTCCTGACCCCCCAGTCTGCCACCTCTATGGCCTCATCAATGGATGGGTCATGGTCGGGTTGTTTTGTTTCTAGGTGTCTATGGCCTGCTGTAGACAGTAAGAGAACAGGTTGGTTGCTGTGCTTGGATAAGGCCAGCTTAAGGCTGTTTGTCGGTTTTATCAACACCTCCTCTGTAACTGCCCAGCTCTTCTTTGAGAGTTTGAATTCTGTGTCGAGAGCCGACATCAAGGCTCTCCACAGATTCATTAGTGGCTTAGGTTGGTTGAGAGGTGCTAGGACTTCATCGGTGTAGTCGTGCTCTCCCATCCTTTTGTTGTGTCTGGTCTGTGTGATTCCTCCGCTTCCCACTCCTCCCTTTCCCACATTCCCTCCTTTCATCCTATCCCCTATACTATCCTTCCCTCCTTTAGGACGTTGTACAATGGGTCAATCCGACCTCCGGGTACTGTACTTGTATTGACTGACAGGTACACGTCCTCTAACCTAACCTAACCTAATCTCGACTCGCAAAACTTTGATTTGTAGAGAAATACATTAAGGTAAACGAGTGATGAGTTTAAATTACTGATTTAAACTCCATAGAAAAACATAATCGAATAATAAAAAGCACTCAGTCTCTGTCTGAATTGCCGAGTGCGCACGTTTTTTCTCTCGCGCCGGTAGATTTTCTTGTTTTTTCTGATAATTGGTTAACTTATCGTTTTTTCTCTCTTTTATTTTCTCGCGAGTGAATTTTTGATTGAAATGTGATAAGATTATTGATATATTTGTTTGTCTGATTGGAGGCCTCTGGAATGAATGGGGTGCATCCCCCGAACTATAACCGATTTCAGGAGCTTGACTCCATTGGAAAAATAAAACCAAACAAGAACAAGCGTCCTCGCCAAAATAATTTTGTACCCTTACCATCACATTCATCAAACGAAAATAATCATCCTCGTTACCTAGTGGCTACCGCGATAAACACCAAGGAAAATGAGTTATCTCCAACACTGGCATCGTACAACGTATTTCAAGTAGAAAGGGGACTGAAATTTATTTGTCCCGATCGTCTAGAGGTCAAAAAAATGAAAAGTGTGATATACGGTGACGGATAGTAAAACAGCCGAGAAGTTTCTTAAGCAAACGCATATAGATTGTATCCCAATCAAGATTACGCTTCACAAAACACTCAATACAATACAAGGCAGAATCCTTTCGAAAAAATTATCAATATACCTCAGGAAGAACTGCTAGACGCTTTTAAAGAACAAAAAGTTGTCGACATCCACAAAATGATGGAAAGAGAAAGTGAAACATTAGTTAAAACCATTTCCAAGAAAAAACAATAAGCAGTCATACGCAAACACCCTTAAAAATTGTTTTTCTGAACACAATTCATCCATCAACGAACATGAAAAACCAAAACAGAACTTAAAACAAAAAATAGAAGCCGTTACAAATTCATCTACCAGCAAAGTAACAACAAACACGCAGTCAAATTTAAAAGAAAGAAATAAAACTCTAGAAATAACGAAACAAATTGAAGAAAAAGAAGTTCACCAACAAAAAAAAAATAACAACCGAAATACAACTCGAGAAACAATATTAAATTCATCTATAGAGTGTAATATAACAAACAACTCGCAACAGCATCGATTATTTCAGTGATGATAATCCTGTATTTTACGAAAACAGTTCCAGCGATGAAGCAGCCACTAACATTGACGAAAATATTACTGAGGAAATGATTGTTAGTGGTCTTAACATTAACATATTACAGCGGAACATTCAAGGATTGATTAATAAGTTTATGTTTAATAAGTAGTATGTTTATGGGGTTTCTGGATCAGTTTTTCCATACAAATTTGGGATTATGTATAGCTGTAAAAGAGTAAAAACTTTGCTGAATTGTTTGCGATCGGTCTATAAGTTTGAACATGTATTATGAAAAGGTAATGCTTTTTAATGTATGTGTGTGCGTGTGTGTGTGTTAAAATTTGGGAGCATGCATATCTGGAAAAGAATTAAATCATTGCATAATTGTGAAATGAATTGTGTACGATCGGTCTATAGGTTTGTAACATGTAATGTGAAAATGTATGCATGTTCTCGACCAATTTTTCCATACAAATTTGGGATCATGCCTGCTTCTTCTTGTTCCTTTTATTTGTATTGCTTTTCAAACGAATGATTGGACAGTGTGAATGTGTGCACGTGCATAAGATCAATAAGAATATTTTTAATGTAAACAAATTTTAAAACGCTTACGCATATTACAGTTATTAATTTAAATATAAAGAATTTTGGATGTGGTTTCGCTTAATTAATTTTTTTTGTTAGTGTGATATATTACCGTTATGTGTGTTTTTTTTTTTCGTGTGAACAAATGTGGGAGAATATATTTTTGTTACAAACAATAACAATGCTTTTTTATAAACAATAACATCGCGAGTCATTATGATTTCTTATTCTTAAGCATAAGATCAATAAGAATATTTTTTAATGTAAACAAATGAAGAATTTTGGATATGGTTTTAATTAATTTTTTGTATGATTTAATGTTGAAGAAACAGAAATATAGTTGTACGTGTTGTTGTTGTTGTGCTATAAGGATCTTTAATTTTAAACTGATAAGGAAGAAATGTACAGCTGTGCACGTTTCCTTGTAATAATAAATAATAACATCGTATACCTAAATAGAAACATGATTGTACATTACATACTTCGCAAACGAATGATTGGACGGACAGAATGAGTGTGTGCAACTTTCGTCATCTACATCCCAGAGTATAAATTGACTTGTTTTAAGTATTTAGAAGTTATTCTTGTGCTAGAAATCGTTACAGTTGTATTTATAAATTCAATATTAAAAAATAGCTGGATTTTTGTGGTTTGTAGAAAAGTATTCACTCTAAATACGAATTTAAGAAGACATCATAATGGACCATCCACATCATTTAAATGGATACCTTGCAGTAAGTATTTCTCAAACCAACTGAACTATCAACAACACATTTTACAACATTCTAAGATTGGAGATGGAGGAGAAACATTTGATACTGTTAATTGTAATGACTACAATCAACATATTCCTAAGGCAAATTGGCGCTATCATATTCGAACAAATGCTCATAAACTTAATTGTGCTGACAAAATTCGAAATGATGATAATGGTGTTGATATTGATGACGATGAAGAAAAATGCGTTCGATCGGTGTTTAATAATCGCATCGTTACATGTTTTATTGCAAATAATAATGAAACGGATTTAATACCTGGGAACTTTTTATCGGGAATTAAATTCAAAGTGGTTAAGCTGTTAAGTAATATGATTCAAAAACATGATAATATAAAATTCAATCTGGAGATATTTTGCGAATACATGCTGGTGAAAGAAGAGGAGAATTTATGTTACATCGAAGTGAAATCATATCAGACTAAAATGATTATAATTAATCTCTCATCATCAACTACGGATGATATTCTAAATATTTATAAAACACAATGTAATGTTATTGTTAAATAAAAGAGTGAATTCCAGGAACGTGATAGCGGATGAACATTAATACAATTATTACGGATGGAAATTAATATAAATAAATATCAGTGTATAAAAGGTTTGCAGTATATCCCTCTACCAACCCCAATACAAAAGAAACATGCATAAAAGCTAAGCACGTTAATTTATTATTACTAGAAGATGGTGAGAGATTCCACTACGTATGGATTAAAACTATTTCAAAGTAAATCAATAATAATTTTATATTAAAAAATTATATTAATATAAAATTGTTTCACTTTCCATTTAATTACAAATTAATTAAAAGTCAACAAACAAAACATAAATGTAAGATACATGTATGTAATACATATTTAATACATTTTCATAGTGAAACGGCGCTGATCAAACACAAGGATGAGTGCAACAAAATTGTAACCAGACTATCCTCTGTAGACAATAATATCGTAAGTTTTAAAACTTTAAGCAAATGGATGTACCTTTTGTAGTCTACGCTGATTTTGAGTGTATTCTAGAGACTTTAATATTCAAAATTCAGCTTATGTTAAATCAATACAAAAACATATTCCATTTGCTTATAGTTATTACATCAAATGTTCATTTAACAGTAGTTTAGATAAATTTAACATGTACAGTGGTGATGATGCTCCAACACATTTCTTCGTAAACTTAGTTAAAGATTGTACAGATTTATATGTGAATTATTTAAGTATCGTGAAACCAATGAACTTTAACACCTCCTCAACGGATTAGACAGAAAGAGGATACAATTTACATTTACACATTTATCTCTTGTAGATCGAGTAGCCGATCATTGTCACTTAACAGCTGAATATAGAGGACCGGCACATAACAAATGTAATTTAGAACATCAAATAGCAAAATTTATTCCAATATTATTTCATAATCTTTCATCATATGATTGTCTTTTGTTCGTAAGAGAACTCTCTTCTATTGAAGGTGATATAAATGTAATTCCCTTAAACAAAGAACTATACTATCTATATCGAAAAAGATTAATGTAGATGAAGAAAATACTATATAACTACGTGTTCTAGATTCTTGTCGGTTTATGCCATCAAGCTTGGCAAAACCAGCGGGATATTTGTAAGATAATGATCTGTTAACAGTAAAATCAATCTATCAAACTCCCAATGAATTTAGTTTAATGAAACGTAAAGGTGTCTTTCCATATGACTATCTAGATTCAGTCAACCGTCTTGAAGAAACAGGACTACCATCCCGATCATGTTTCTTTAATAAACTTACTAATGAGTCGTGTAGCGTAGATGATTACGAACACGCTGAAAAAGTTTGGAATACATTCAAATGGTAGAAACTTTTAGATTATCTTCTATTATATTTAAAAGTTGACGTCCTATTGCTTTGTGATGTATTTGAAAATTTCCGTAAGGTTTGTAAAAACATTTACAATTTAGACCCCTGTCAATATTATACTACACCAGGTTTATCCTGGGATGCAATGTTGAAAACAACTGAAATTGAGTTGGAATTATTGACAGATATCAACATGTCCAATTTCGTTATGCGGGGTATTAGGGGAGGTATTGTTCAATGCAGTAAGCGACATGTGACAGCTAATAATAAATACGTTAGTGACTATGATTCAACAAACGAATCAAATTATCTAATGTATTTGGATGTAAATAATTTATATGGTTATGCAATGTCTCAATATCTCCACTATAAAAATTTTAAATTTATATTAGCGTCATAATTTTCATCTTCGTAAAATAAAACCACACTTAAATTCATATTTAATTTACTTTTATTTATACAAAAACTTTATTTTAACTTATTTTTGCGTTTACATTTCTTCTATTTCCAAATAAGTTTCATGGTGTTACCAACATGAAATTGAAATTTCATATCGGCAACACCATAACAATTACAACTAAAAATCGTTGAGTTCCGCAATATCAAAAAATAATTTGGTTGAGTGAAAGTTGGGTTGACTGGCAGACGACCAAACTGAGTTGAGTTGAGAACGGCAATAGGGGCATTGATTTCCCACTTAAAGGCACAATTCTGGCGAATGTTCCAGCGCGATTATATACTTGGACAGCAGCAAAAGGTCAAATGGTCAACACCTCAACTCCATATCCAAGTTGGCTATTTAGTATTGGTACACGAGGATAACCTTCCTCCTCAAAAATGGATGCTGGGTTATATAAAAAATGGTGCCGATGGGCATGTAAGAGTGGCTGACGTGCAGACTAAATCGGGTTTGTTCATGCGAGCAATTCATAAATTAGCTTGATACCAAAAGAAATTTGAAGCCTAAGTTAGGCATTCAACGCGGCCAGGCTGTTTGGTCTAAATTTATATTAAATATTTTTATTGTAAAAAATCAATTTTTTTTATTCTATAAATTTTAAGTATTTCACCATATCTGTAGTTAATACTAATAGATAATGAAATATATTAAATAACTAATTTCGAAAATATTTAGAGTTTGTAAAATATATAGTACATATATTCTTTAACTAAAATAATTGAAGTAAAATTTAAAAAATAAACGCTAGATGTTTCGCTCAGTGTATTCTGTTATTTTGCTATAATAGATTATGTTAAATTACAGAATTTTTTGTAAGAGTATAGATCTCAACTTGTTTAAGTGAGCAAATGTAAAAAATAATTTTGTCTTAATAAAACCATTAACCATATTTAAAAAATGTTTATATACATACATTTCCAAACTGCTATTGGGTTGTGCTTTAATTATATTTAATCGCAAAATTATTGCGCTATACATGAAAATATGAAACTTTAAGTAAAAAATTTCTGTTTTTGTAAATATCGACAAACGACAATATCTTTTATTAAACTTATTTTAAAGTAAATAATATAATATATATTAATAATTCTACATCTGTGGAAGTTGTTCAATAGGTGTAGTAAATTTAAAGTCATCTGGAAACAGTTTAGCTGCTTCAGGATACATAAGTTTGTACGATTGTCTTATTGTCACGTCTGCAACGCCGGCAATGTCTCCAATTTCTTTTTGACTGCGCTTATGTTCAGAGGCCTTTAAAAAAGAAAAGTAATTAGTTATATTATTGACATTCGTGCGATAACGGCAATGTATTACTTATAAGAACAAAAAATATTGTATTACCACTATATCATAATCAAACAATATATTTTTAAAATTTTGAATTTGTGACCATTTTGAAATATTTGAAAGCAAAGTCGTACAAGAGCAACTCTTTTCTTTTTGATATTTCTAATGGACGTTCAGTTTTGATGAAAGTTATTAATGCGAGGCATCATGCAAGACTGCGCTGACCTGTGGCGTCACGCCGCTATATGTGCAGAAGTGACCTTTGGTAAACAAAAGCTACCATTTCAACCTACCTACCTATCATGCGTTGGTTTTTGCTGTCTAAAAACTTTCTAAGGATACAAAGGACAAAAAAGGTTGTTTAAGAAACTATGGAATTAAAAATAAATTAATAAATTATCGCACGTTTCGATGATCTCACACTTAAAAACAATAGTTGTTATCAGTCCATCGATAACCCATCCTGATAGTAGTACATAGATATAATTAAAATAAAAGTCTTTGCTGAAATAAATAAGATCACGTGCGTACATATAAACATAGTCCTTTTCTCAGGTCTACTCAAATTAGATTGAGTATAAAGTAGGACCATACAGCACGTACGGTAAGAAGACGTATGACAAGAAATACAATAACTTTCATGGTGGTATAGATAGAAAAATACAACTGTCGAAGAAAAATATTCAACAATGCTTGCGCTTTGGGAAAATCTATCTCAATAAAGAGCTAAGTGGAATGGTGAGTTCAAATTTAACCTTTGGAAACCGCTCAGGTAATATATATGACCACCCGTCAACACACATTTGATACTAAAATATACGTACATCGCTCGGAGATGGTCCATTACTAAACACAGACGTGGATATTCCAGAAAGACAAAAACTCATGGCATAAATCTCGACCTTAGATAAGAGTTTTCAACGGAAAATCTTAGATAAGGTTCAGCGGATTGCCTCCTTGAGTATCACTGGAGTGAGGAAGAGTTGCCCTCAGGCTGCTCTTGACATTGTGCTCTGCCTGACTCCGCTTGACTTGTATGTCAAGCGGTGTGTAGCGCGTAGTGCCATAAGTCTGAGGAAATCGGGCTGGTGGAAACAGCTTTCACTCCAGAGTTCTGAATGTCGTCTTTCCTGACGGAAGATATGCGCTTTCAGAAAAAGCCACTGATTATATTGTGCCTAAGGCTATGTTCCTGCCTGGTTTAAGAATACTTATACCGGATAGGGCACAATGGAATAGTGGGGTACTCCAGGGGCAGAGTGGTATACCCATCTTCACAGATGGGTCTAAGTTAGGCGGACATACAGGTGCTGGGGTTTTCTGTAGGGAACTCGGTCTTGAACTCCACTTCAGGTTGAATGATGACTGCAGCGTTTTTCAGGTGGAGATTTTCGCAATCTTGAAGGCTATTGGGGCCATAGCTGGTGGCCCAGCTTCGGATTCCGAATCTTACATGATCTTCGTTGACAGTCAGGCTGCCCTTAGGGCCATTGCGTCGGTCTGGTGCAAATCACGGCTTGTTCGCGAGTGCAAGGAGTCGTTGAGAACTTTTTGGACCGGACCGTATCCGTCTATGCTGGGTTCCGGGACATAGCGGAATACTGGGCAATGAGACGGCGGATGCCCTCGCTAGGCTAGGTTCGCTTTCAGGGGGCGATTTGATGGTTGGTCCTGACCCCCCAGTCTGCCACCTCTATGGCCTCATCAATGGATGGGTCATGGTCGGGTTGTTTTGTTTCTAGGTGTCTATGGCCTGCTGTAGACAGTAAGAGAACAGGTTGGTTGCTGTGCTTGGATAAGGCCAGCTTAAGGCTGTTTGTCGGTTTTTATCAACACCTCCTCTGTAACTGCCCAGCTCTTCTTTGAGAGTTTGAATTCTGTGTCGAGAGCCGACATCAAGGCTCTCCACAGATTCATTAGTGGCTTAGGTTGGTTGAGAGGTGCTAGGACTTCATCGGTGTAGTCGTGCTCTCCCATCCTTTTGTTGTGTCTGGTCTGTGTGATTCCTCCGCTTCCCACTCCTCCCTTTCCCACATTCCCTCCTTTCATCCTATCCCCTATACTATCCTTCCCTCCTTTAGGACGTTGTACAATGGGTCAATCCGACCTCCGGGTACTGTACTTGTATTGACTGACAGGTACACGTCCTCTAACCTAACCTAACCTAATCTCGACTCGCAAAACTTTGATTTGTAGAGAAATACATTAAGGTAAACGAGTGATGAGTTTAAATTACTGATTTAAACTCCATAGAAAAACATAATCGAATAATAAAAAGCACTCAGTCTCTGTCTGAATTGCCGAGTGCGCACGTTTTTTCTCTCGCGCCGGTAGATTTTCTTGTTTTTTCTGATAATTGGTTAACTTATCGTTTTTTCTCTCTTTTATTTTCTCGCGAGTGAATTTTTGATTGAAATGTGATAAGATTATTGATATATTTGTTTGTCTGATTGGAGGCCTCTGGAATGAATGGGGTGCATCCCCCGAACTATAACCGATTTCAGGAGCTTGACTCCATTGGAAAAATAAAACCAAACAAGAACAAGCGTCCTCGCCAAAATAATTTTGTACCCTTACCATCACATTCATCAAACGAAAATAATCATCCTCGTTACCTAGTGGCTACCGCGATAAACACCAAGGAAAATGAGTTATCTCCAACACTGGCATCGTACAACGTATTTCAAGTAGAAAGGGGACTGAAATTTATTTGTCCCGATCGTCTAGAGGTCAAAAAAATGAAAAGTGTGATATACGGTGACGGATAGTAAAACAGCCGAGAAGTTTCTTAAGCAAACGCATATAGATTGTATCCCAATCAAGATTACGCTTCACAAAACACTCAATACAATACAAGGCAGAATCCTTTCGAAAAAATTATCAATATACCTCAGGAAGAACTGCTAGACGCTTTTAAAGAACAAAAAGTTGTCGACATCCACAAAATGATG
Source organism: Sarcophaga subvicina (assembly GCA_936449025.2). NCBI lineage: Eukaryota > Metazoa > Arthropoda > Insecta > Diptera > Sarcophagidae > Sarcophaga > Sarcophaga subvicina. The sequence continues at coordinate 57,620,869 of OW388082.2, read as the reverse complement.
GAAAGAGAAAGTGAAACATTAGTTAAAACCATTTCCAAGAAAAAACAATAAGCAGTCATACGCAAACACCCTTAAAAATTGTTTTTCTGAACACAATTCATCCATCAACGAACATGAAAACCAAAACAGAACTTAAAACAAAAAATAGAAGCCGTTACAAATTCATCTACCAGCAAAGTAACAACAAACACGCAGTCAAATTTAAAAGAAAGAAATAAAACTCTAGAAATAACGAAACAAATTGAAGAAAAAGAAGTTCACCAACAAAAAAAAAATAACAACCGAAATACAACTCGAGAAACAATATTAAATTCATCTATAGAGTGTAATATAACAAACAACTCGCAACAGCATCGATTATTTCAGTGATGATAATCCTGTATTTTACGAAAACAGTTCCAGCGATGAAGCAGCCACTAACATTGACGAAAATATTACTGAGGAAATGATTGTTAGTGGTCTTAACATTAACATATTACAGCGGAACATTCAAGGATTGATTAATAAGTTTATGTTTAATAAGTAGTATGTTTATGGGGTTTCTGGATCAGTTTTTCCATACAAATTTGGGATTATGTATAGCTGTAAAAGAGTAAAAACTTTGCTGAATTGTTTGCGATCGGTCTATAAGTTTGAACATGTATTATGAAAAGGTAATGCTTTTTAATGTATGTGTGTGCGTGTGTGTGTGTTAAAATTTGGGAGCATGCATATCTGGAAAAGAATTAAATCATTGCATAATTGTGAAATGAATTGTGTACGATCGGTCTATAGGTTTGTAACATGTAATGTGAAAATGTATGCATGTTCTCGACCAATTTTTCCATACAAATTTGGGATCATGCCTGCTTCTTCTTGTTCCTTTTATTTGTATTGCTTTTCAAACGAATGATTGGACAGTATGAATGTGTGCACGTGCATAAGATCAATAAGAATATTTTTAATGTAAACAAATTTTAAAACGCTTACGCATATTACAGTTATTAATTTAAATATAAAGAATTTTGGATGTGGTTTCGCTTAATTAATTTTTTTTGTTAGTGTGATATATTACCGTTATGTGTGTTTTTTTTTCGTGTGAACAAATGTGGGAGAATATATTTTTGTTACAAACAATAACAATGCTTTTTTATAAACAATAACATCGCGAGTCATTATGATTTCTTATTCTTAAGCATAAGATCAATAAGAATATTTTTTAATGTAAACAAATGAAGAATTTTGGATATGGTTTTAATTAATTTTTTGTATGATTTAATGTTGAAGAAACAGAAATATAGTTGTACGTGTTGTTGTTGTTGTGCTATAAGGATCTTTAATTTTAAACTGATAAGGAAGAAATGTACAGCTGTGCACGTTTCCTTGTAATAATAAATAATAACATCGTATACCTAAATAGAAACATGATTGTACATTACATACTTCGCAAACGAATGATTGGACGGACAGAATGAGTGTGTGCAACTTTCGTCATCTACATCCCAGAGTATAAATTGACTTGTTTTAAGTATTTAGAAGTTATTCTTGTGCTAGAAATCGTTACAGTTGTATTTATAAATTCAATATTAAAAAATAGCTGGATTTTTGTGGTTTGTAGAAAAGTATTCACTCTAAATACGAATTTAAGAAGACATCATAATGGACCATCCACATCATTTAAATGGATACCTTGCAGTAAGTATTTCTCAAACCAACTGAACTATCAACAACACATTTTACAACATTCTAAGATTGGAGATGGAGGAGAAACATTTGATACTGTTAATTGTAATGACTACAATCAACATATTCCTAAGGCAAATTGGCGCTATCATATTCGAACAAATGCTCATAAACTTAATTGTGCTGACAAAATTCGAAATGATGATAATGGTGTTGATATTGATGACGATGAAGAAAAATGCGTTCGATCGGTGTTTAATAATCGCATCGTTACATGTTTTATTGCAAATAATAATGAAACGGATTTAATACCTGGGAACTTTTTATCGGGAATTAAATTCAAAGTGGTTAAGCTGTTAAGTAATATGATTCAAAAACATGATAATATAAAATTCAATCTGGAGATATTTTGCGAATACATGCTGGTGAAAGAAGAGGAGAATTTATGTTACATCGAAGTGAAATCATATCAGACTAAAATGATTATAATTAATCTCTCATCATCAACTACGGATGATATTCTAAATATTTATAAAACACAATGTAATGTTATTGTTAAATAAAAGAGTGAATTCCAGGAACGTGATAGCGGATGGACATTAATACAATTATTACGGATGGAAATTAATATAAATAAATATCAGTGTATAAAAGGTTTGCAGTATATCCCTCTACCAACCCCAATACAAAAGAAACATGCATAAAAGCTAAGCACGTTAATTTATTATTACTAGAAGATGGTGAGAGATTCCACTACGTATGGATTAAAACTATTTCAAAGTAAATCAATAATAATTTTATATTAAAAAATTATATTAATATAAAATTGTTTCACTTTCCATTTAATTACAAATTAATTAAAAGTCAACAAACAAAACATAAATGTAAGATACATGTATGTAATACATATTTAATACATTTTCATAGTGAAACGGCGCTGATCAAACACAAGGATGAGTGCAACAAAATTGTAACCAGACTATCCTCTGTAGACAATAATATCGTAAGTTTTAAAACTTTAAGCAAATGGATGTACCTTTTGTAGTCTACGCTGATTTTGAGTGTATTCTAGAGACTTTAATATTCAAAATTCAGCTTATGTTAAATCAATACAAAAACATATTCCATTTGCTTATAGTTATTACATCAAATGTTCATTTAACAGTAGTTTAGATAAATTTAACATGTACAGTGGTGATGATGCTCCAACACATTTCTTCGTAAACTTAGTTAAAGATTGTACAGATTTATATGTGAATTATTTAAGTATCGTGAAACCAATGAACTTTAACACCTCCTCAACGGATTAGACAGAAAGAGGATACAATTTACATTTACACATTTATCTCTTGTAGATCGAGTAGCCGATCATTGTCACTTAACAGCTGAATATAGAGGACCGGCACATAACAAATGTAATTTAGAACATCAAATAGCAAAATTTATTCCAATATTATTTCATAATCTTTCATCATATGATTGTCTTTTGTTCGTAAGAGAACTCTCTTCTATTGAAGGTGATATAAATGTAATTCCCTTAAACAAAGAACTATACTATCTATATCGAAAAAGATTAATGTAGATGAAGAAAATACTATATAACTACGTGTTCTAGATTCTTGTCGGTTTATGCCATCAAGCTTGGCAAAACCAGCGGGATATTTGTAAGATAATGATCTGTTAACAGTAAAATCAATCTATCAAACTCCCAATGAATTTAGTTTAATGAAACGTAAAGGTGTCTTTCCATATGACTATCTAGATTCAGTCAACCGTCTTGAAGAAACAGGACTACCATCCCGATCATGTTTCTTTAATAAACTTACTAATGAGTCGTGTAGCGTAGATGATTACGAACACGCTGAAAAAGTTTGGAATACATTCAAATGGTAGAAACTTTTAGATTATCTTCTATTATATTTAAAAGTTGACGTCCTATTGCTTTGTGATGTATTTGAAAATTTCCGTAAGGTTTGTAAAAACATTTACAATTTAGACCCCTGTCAATATTATACTACACCAGGTTTATCCTGGGATGCAATGTTGAAAACAACTGAAATTGAGTTGGAATTATTGACAGATATCAACATGTCCAATTTCGTTATGCGGGGTATTAGGGGAGGTATTGTTCAATGCAGTAAGCGACATGTGACAGCTAATAATAAATACGTTAGTGACTATGATTCAACAAACGAATCAAATTATCTAATGTATTTGGATGTAAATAATTTATATGGTTATGCAATGTCTCAATATCTCCACTATAAAAATTTTAAATTTATATTAGCGTCATAATTTTCATCTTCGTAAAATAAAACCACACTTAAATTCATATTTAATTTACTTTTATTTATACAAAAACTTTATTTTAACTTATTTTTGCGTTTACATTTCTTCTATTTCCAAATAAGTTTCATGGTGTTACCAACATGAAATTGAAATTTCATATCGGCAACACCATAACAATTACAACTAAAAATCGTTGAGTTCCGCAATATCAAAAAATAATTTGGTTGAGTGAAAGTTGGGTTGACTGGCAGACGACCAAACTGAGTTGAGTTGAGAACGGCAATAGGGGCATTGATTTCCCACTTAAAGGCACAATTCTGGCGAATGTTCCAGCGCGATTATATACTTGGACAGCAGCAAAAGGTCAAATGGTCAACACCTCAACTCCATATCCAAGTTGGCTATTTAGTATTGGTACACGAGGATAACCTTCCTCCTCAAAAATGGATGCTGGGTTATATAAAAAATGGTGCCGATGGGCATGTAAGAGTGGCTGACGTGCAGACTAAATCGGGTTTGTTCATGCGAGCAATTCATAAATTAGCTTGATACCAAAAGAAATTTGAAGCCTAAGTTAGGCATTCAACGCGGCCAGGCTGTTTGGTCTAAATTTATATTAAATATTTTTATTGTAAAAAATCAATTTTTTTTATTCTATAAATTTTAAGTATTTCACCATATCTGTAGTTAATACTAATAGATAATGAAATATATTAAATAACTAATTTCGAAAATATTTAGAGTTTGTAAAATATATAGTACATATATTCTTTAACTAAAATAATTGAAGTAAAATTTAAAAAATAAACGCTAGATGTTTCGCTCAGTGTATTCTGTTATTTTGCTATAATAGATTATGTTAAATTACAGAATTTTTTGTAAGAGTATAGATCTCAACTTGTTTAAGTGAGCAAATGTAAAAAATAATTTTGTCTTAATAAAACCATTAACCATATTTAAAAAATGTTTATATACATACATTTCCAAACTGCTATTGGGTTGTGCTTTAATTATATTTAATCGCAAAATTATTGCGCTATACATGAAAATATGAAACTTTAAGTAAAAAATTTCTGTTTTTGTAAATATCGACAAACGACAATATCTTTTATTAAACTTATTTTAAAGTAAATAATATAATATATATTAATAATTCTACATCTGTGGAAGTTGTTCAATAGGTGTAGTAAATTTAAAGTCATCTGGAAACAGTTTAGCTGCTTCAGGATACATAAGTTTGTACGATTGTCTTATTGTCACGTCTGCAACGCCGGCAATGTCTCCAATTTCTTTTTGACTGCGCTTATGTTCAGAGGCCTTTAAAAAAGAAAAGTAATTAGTTATATTATTGACATTCGTGCGATAACGGCAATGTATTACTTATAAGAACAAAAAATATTGTATTACCACTATATCATAATCAAACAATATATTTTTAAAATTTTGAATTTGTGACCATTTTGAAATATTTGAAAGCAAAGTCGTACAAGAGCAACTCTTTTCTTTTTGATATTTCTAATGGACGTTCAGTTTTGATGAAAGTTATTAATGCGAGGCATCATGCAAGACTGCGCTGACCTGTGGCGTCACGCCGCTATATGTGCAGAAGTGACCTTTGGTAAACAAAAGCTACCATTTCAACCTACCTACCTATCATGCGTTGGTTTTTGCTGTCTAAAAACTTTCTAAGGATACAAAGGACAAAAAAGGTTGTTTAAGAAACTATGGAATTAAAAATAAATTAATAAATTATCGCACGTTTCGATGATCTCACACTTAAAAACAATAGTTGTTATCAGTCCATCGATAACCCATCCTGATAGTAGTACATAGATATAATTAAAATAAAAGTCTTTGCTGAAATAAATAAGATCACGTGCGTACATATAAACATAGTCCTTTTCTCAGGTCTACTCAAATTAGATTGAGTATAAAGTAGGACCATACAGCACGTACGGTAAGAAGACGTATGACAAGAAATACAATAACTTTCATGGTGGTATAGATAGAAAAATACAACTGTCGAAGAAAAATATTCAACAATGCTTGCGCTTTGGGAAAATCTATCTCAATAAAGAGCTAAGTGGAATGGTGAGTTCAAATTTAACCTTTGGAAACCGCTCAGGTAATATATATGACCACCCGTCAACACACATTTGATACTAAAATATACGTACATCGCTCGGAGATGGTCCATTACTAAACACAGACGTGGATATTCCAGAAAGACAAAAACTCATGGCATAAATCTCGACCTTAGATAAGAGTTTTCAACGGAAAATCTTAGATAAGGTTCAGCGGATTGCCTCCTTGAGTATCACTGGAGTGAGGAAGAGTTGCCCTCAGGCTGCTCTTGACATTGTGCTCTGCCTGACTCCGCTTGACTTGTATGTCAAGCGGTGTGTAGCGCGTAGTGCCATAAGTCTGAGGAAATCGGGCTGGTGGAAACAGCTTTCACTCCAGAGTTCTGAATGTCGTCTTTCCTGACGGAAGATATGCGCTTTCAGAAAAAGCCACTGATTATATTGTGCCTAAGGCTATGTTCCTGCCTGGTTTAAGAATACTTATACCGGATAGGGCACAATGGAATAGTGGGGTACTCCAGGGGCAGAGTGGTATACCCATCTTCACAGATGGGTCTAAGTTAGGCGGACATACAGGTGCTGGGGTTTTCTGTAGGGAACTCGGTCTTGAACTCCACTTCAGGTTGAATGATGACTGCAGCGTTTTTCAGGTGGAGATTTTCGCAATCTTGAAGGCTATTGGGGCCATAGCTGGTGGCCCAGCTTCGGATTCCGAATCTTACATGATCTTCGTTGACAGTCAGGCTGCCCTTAGGGCCATTGCGTCGGTCTGGTGCAAATCACGGCTTGTTCGCGAGTGCAAGGAGTCGTTGAGAACTTTTTGGACCGGACCGTATCCGTCTATGCTGGGTTCCGGGACATAGCGGAATACTGGGCAATGAGACGGCGGATGCCCTCGCTAGGCTAGGTTCGCTTTCAGGGGGCGATTTGATGGTTGGTCCTGACCCCCCAGTCTGCCACCTCTATGGCCTCATCAATGGATGGGTCATGGTCGGGTTGTTTTGTTTCTAGGTGTCTATGGCCTGCTGTAGACAGTAAGAGAACAGGTTGGTTGCTGTGCTTGGATAAGGCCAGCTTAAGGCTGTTTGTCGGTTTTTATCAACACCTCCTCTGTAACTGCCCAGCTCTTCTTTGAGAGTTTGAATTCTGTGTCGAGAGCCGACATCAAGGCTCTCCACAGATTCATTAGTGGCTTAGGTTGGTTGAGAGGTGCTAGGACTTCATCGGTGTAGTCGTGCTCTCCCATCCTTTTGTTGTGTCTGGTCTGTGTGATTCCTCCGCTTCCCACTCCCCCCTTTCCCACATTCCCTCCTTTAATCATATCCCCTATACTATCCTTCCCTCCTTTAGGACGTTGTACAATGGGTCAATCCGACCTCCGGGTACTGTACTTGTCTTGACTGACAGGTACACGTCCTCTAACCTAACCTAACCTAATCTCGACTCGCAAAACTTTGATTTGTAGAGAAATACATTAAGGTAAACGAGTGATGAGTTTAAATTACTGATTTAAACTCCATAGAAAAATCTAATCGAATAATAAAAAGCACTCAGTCTCTGTCTGACAATTGCCGAGTGCGCACGTTTTTTCTCTCGCGCCGGTAGATTTTCTTGTTTTTTCTGATAATTGGTTAACTTATCGTTTTTCTCTCTTTTATTTTCTCGCGAGTGAATTTTTGATTGAAATGTGATAAGATTATTGATATATTTGTTTGTCTGATTGGAGGCCTCTGGAATGAACGGGGTGCATCCCCCGAACTATAACCGATTTCAGGAGCTTGACTTCATTGGAAAAATAAAACCAAACAAGAACAAGCGTCCTCGCCAAAATAATTTTGTACCCTTACCACCACATTCATCAAACGAAAATAATCATCCTCGTTACCTAGTGGCTACCGCGATAAACACCAAGGAAAATGAGTTATCTCCAACACTGGCATCGTACAACGTATTTCAAGTAGAAAGGGGACTGAAATTTATTTGTCCCGATCGTCTAGAGGTCAAAAAAATGAAAAGTGTGATCTACGGTGACGGATAGTAAAACAGCCGAGAAGTTTCTGAAGCAAGCGCATATAGATTGTATCCCAATCAAGATTACGCTTCACAAAACACTCAATACAATACAAGGCAGAATCCTTTCGAAAAAATTATCAATATACCTCAGGAAGAACTGCTAGACGCTTTTAAAGAACAAAAAGTTGTCGACATCCACAAAATGATGGAAAGAGAAAGTGAAACACCCTTAAAAATTGTTTTTCTGAACACAATTCATCCATCAACGAACATGAAAAACCAAAACAGAACTTAAAACAAAAATAGAAGCCGTTACAAATTCACCTACCAGCAAAGTAACAACAAACACACAGTCAAATTTAAAAGAAAGAAATAAAAGTGTAATATAACAAACAACTCGCAACAGCATCGATTATTTCAGAGATGATAATCCTGTATTTTACGAAAACAGTTCCAGCGATGAAGCAGCCACTAACATTGACGAAAATATTACTGAGGAAATGATTGTTAGTGGTCTTAACATTAACATATTACAGCGGAACATTCAAGGATTGATTAATAAGTTTATGTTTAATAAGTAGTATGTTTATGGGGTTTCTGGATCAGTTTTTCCATACAAATTTGGGATTATGTATAGCTGTAAAAAGAGTAAAAACGTTGCTGAATTGTTTGCGATCGGTCTATAAGTTTGAACATGTATTATGCAAAGGTAATGCTTTTTAATGTATGTGTGTGTGTGTGTGTGTGTGTTAAAATTTGGGAGCATGCATATCTGAAAAAGAATTAAATCATTGCATAATTGTGAAATGAATTGTGTACGATCGGTCTATAGGTTTGTAACATGTAATGTGAAAATGTATGCATGTTCTCGACCAATTTTTCCATACAAATTTGGGATCATGCCTGCTTCTTCTTGTTCCTTTTATTTGTATTGCTTTTCAAACGAATGATTGGACAGAATGAATGTGTGCACGTGCATAAGATCAATAAGAATATTTTTAATGTAAACAAATTTTAAAACGCTTACGCATATTACAGTTATTAATTTAAATATAAAGAATTTTGGATGTGGTTTCGCTTAATTAATTTTTTTTGTTAGTGTGATATATTTCCGTTGTGTGTTTTTTTTCTTGTGAACAAATGTGGGAGAATATATTTTTGTTACAAACAATAACAATGCTTTTTTATAAACAATAACATCGCGAGTCATTATGATTTCTTATTCTTAAGCATAAGATCAATAAGAATATTTTTTAATGTAAACAAATGAAGAATTTTGGATATGGTTTTAATTAATTTCTTGTATGATTTAATGTTGAAGAAACAGAAATATAGTTGTACGTGTTGTTGTTGTTGTGCTATAAGGATCTTTAATTTTAAACTGATAAGGAAGAAATGTACAGCTGTGCACGTTTCCTTGTAATAATAAATAATAACATCGTATACCTAAATAGAAACATGATTGTACATGTTCATTTTATTTGTATTACTTCGCAAACGAATGATTGGACGGACAGAATGAGTGTGTGCAACTTTCGTCATCTACATCCCAGAGTATAAATTGACTTGTTTTAAGGATTTAGAAGTTATTCTTGTGCTAGAAATCGTTACAGTTGTATTTATAAATTCAATATTAAAAAATAGCTGGATTTTTGTGAAGTTTGTAGAAAAGTATTCACTCTAAATACGAATTTAAGAAGACATCATAATGGACCATCCACATCATTTAAATGGATACCTTGCAGTAAGTATTTCTCAAACCAACTGAACTATCAACAACACATTTTACAACATTCTAAGATTGGAGATGGAGAAGAAACATTTGATACTGTTAATTGTAATGACTGCAATCAACATATTCCTAAGACAAATTGGCGCTATCATATTCGAACAAATGCTCATAAACTTAATTGTGCTGACAAAATTCGAAATGATGATAATGGTGTTGATATTGATGACGATGAAGAAAAATGCGTTCGATCGGTGTTTAATAATCGCATCGTTACATGTTTTATTGCAAATAATAATGAAACGGATTTAATATCTGAGAACTTTTTATCGGCAATTAAATTCAAAGTGGTTAAGCTGTTAAGTAATATGATTCAAAAACATGATAATATAAAATTCAATCTGGAGATATTTTGCGAATACATGCTGGTGAAAGAAGAGGAGAATTTATGTTACATCGAAGTGAAATCATATCAGACTAAAATGATTATAATTAATTTCTCATCATCAACTACGGATGATATTCTAAATATTTATAAAACACAATGTGATGTTATTGTTAAATAAATGAGTGAATTCCAGGAACGTGATAGCGGATGGACATTAATACAAATATTACGGATGGAAATTAATATAAATAAATATCAGTGTATAAAAAGTTCGCAGTATATCCCTCTACCAACCCCAATACAAAAGAAACACGCATAAAAGCTAAGCACGTTAATTTATTATTACTAGAAGATGGTGAGAGATTCCACTACGTATGGATTAAAGCTATTTCAAAGTAAATCAATAATAATTTTATGTTAAAAAATTATATTAATATAAAACTGTTTCACTTTCCAATTTATTACAGATTACTTAAAAGTCAACAAACAAAACATAAATGTAAGATACATGTATGTAATACATATTTAATACATTTTCATAGTGAAACGGCGCTGATCAAACTCAAAGATGAGTGCAACAAAATTGTAACTAGACTATCCTCTGTAGACAATAATATCGTAAGTTTTAAAACTTTCAAAAAGCAAATGGATGTACCTTTTGTAGTTTACGCTGATTTTGAGTGTATTCTAGAGACTTTAATATTCAAAATTCAGCTTATGTTAAGTCAATACAAAAACATATTCCATTTGCTTATAGTTATTACATCAAATGTTCATTTAACAGTAGTTTAATGTCCCTATTGCCGTTCTCAACTCAACTCAGTTTGGTCGTCTGCCAGTCAACCCAACTTTCAGTCAACCAAATTATTTTTTGATATTGCGGAACTCAACGATTTTTAGTTGTAATTGTTATGGTGTTGCGGATATGAAATTTAAATTTCATATTGGTAACACCATGAAATTTGTTTTTAAATAGAAGAAATGAAAACGCAAAAATAAGTTAAAATCAAGTTTTTGTATAAATAAAAATAAATTAAAGATGGATTTAAGTGTGGATTTATTTTACGAAGATCAAAATCATGACGCTAATATAAATGTTCTTCGTATACGTAGAAAAATACGCGATGATTCAAATCCTCTTGAACCATCCAGTGCTAAGTAAGAAATGTCCTATGTGTAATTTTTAAAAGCTGTTGTTTATTTCATAGTTTTTATAAGTATTTTTCTCCAAATTATTATTGCTTTTTAAAAGTTTAACTTGTGTTATTTGTTTTCTCAAAAGTTCTAAGCGCTCTTGTTCTGTTGATTTTTTTTCTTAGACGGGATATTTAATAACATCTCAGGTGCATTTGTAATGACTTGCTCTACATCGGGATTTTGAGGAGACGCAAAAGCGCGACTGGTTGTCGGAGCAATATTATCAACGTCGAATGTGTGTCCAGATGGAGCTACTTGGTCATTTAGTGATAACAGGAGAGATACGCAATCCTCAAGGGTGTTAAGGGGAATTTCTTGTGAAGGACCACTTCCTGATGCTTGATTGCTTTTTTATTATTAGCAATTTTTTTTACTTGCTTTGTAGTGAATCCAAACCTATACGGAGTAAAAATTCTAATAAAATGTCTATTTACAATATTTTAGATGCTGTATAATTATACGTTGCCAATCGGAGGGGGTTCTTGTAGGTGGACCCAAGCTACTCAATTCTGTAGAAAATCCTTTCCACGCTTCCTTGCACTGATTTTTTGGTCATCCCAAATTTTTGCTTTTGTTTAGATATTTCTGGATTATTTTCCAACAACTTCACAAGTCACTCAAATTGGGTTGTTATTTGGTTGTTATTTTCAATTTCATGCGTATTAAATATTTAATTATTTATTTTAAGCAGAAAGAAACTTACGATTTTTCCATTTTTATCTTTTTTTCTATTATTTTTAAAAAGAAAATGTATTAAATATATAAGTGAACTCTATAACTGAGAGAGACTCAACTGCTAATAAGCAGTTGTCTATATTTAATGTTTTTGTCAACCAAACTCATACAAAGTGGTGAACCGTAATACCATAAAACACAACTAAAAAATTAACCGCACAACCAAAAAGTCAACCGCGTTTAAGTTGAGAATGGCAATACCGATTTCTGAAAGACGACCAAACTACTACAAAAGTTGTCAACCGCAATAGGGGCATAAATAAATTTAACATGTACAGTGGTGATGATGCACCAAAACATTTCTTCGTAAATTTAGTTAAATATTGTACAGATTTATATGTGAATTATTTAAGTATCGTGAAACCAATGAATACCTTAACACCTCCTCAACGGATTAGACAGAAAGAGGATACAATTTGTCACATTTGCACATTTATCTCCTGTAGATCGAGTAGCCGATCATTGTCACTTAACAGCTGAATATAGAGGACCGGCACATAACAAATGTAATTTAGAATATCAAATAGCAAAATTTATTCCAATATTCTTTCATAATCTTTCATCATATGATTGTCATTTGTTCGTAAGAGAACTCTCTTCTATTGAAGGTGATCTAAATGTAATTCCCTTAAACAAAGAACTATACTATCTATATCGAAAAAGATTAATGTAGATGAAGAAAATACTATGTAACCACGTTTTCTAGATTCTTGTCGGTTTATGCCATCAAGCTTGGAAAAACCAGCGGGATATTTGTCCCGTTTCTTCAAGACGGTTGACTGAATCCAGATAGTCATATGGAAAGACAGCTTTACGTTTCATTAAACTAAATTCATTGGGAGTTTGATAGATTGATTTTACTGTTAACAGATCATTATCTGACAAATATCCTGCTAGTTTTTCCAAACTTCATGGCATAAACCGACAAGAAATATTTTTAATCCGTACGTAGTGGAATCTCTCACCATCTTCTAGTAATAATAAATAAAACGTGCTTAGCCTTTTCATTTATACTGGAATAGTAGGGTCCGACTATATCATTGTTATCATTTAACACAAACACGTTCACGCTAATATCGAGATATTTCATTTCAAAATCTTTAATTTTATTCGTTGGTAGCGGAAAAGTCAAATATTCAAAATTTAAAAGAATACCACTTTCCAACGTGATAATATCATCACTGATGTTATTAATTGTATATGAGATGCTTCTATTAGAATTGTGATATCACAATGGGCCCAGTGTGCGACCTAAGTGTGTCCGCTCATGACTGCATCAAGGGGACCGTCACTTCTACCTACCTACCATTAGAATTGTTATTAACAGGATACTATGCTGGTATAATAGCCCATTTGAAACAATATTGTTTTGTGTTGAACATTGATGCATGCATGTTTCTTTTGTATTGGGGGTGGTAGACGGAAATACTGCGAACCTTTTATACACTGATATTTATTTATATTAATTTCCATCCGTAATATTTGTATTAATGTCCATCCGCTATCACGTTCCTGGAATTCACTCATTTTTTAACAATAACATCACATTGTGCTTTATAAATATTTAGAATATTATCCGTAGTTGATGATGAGAGATTAATTATAATCATTTAAGTCTGATATGATTTCACTTCGATGCAACATAAATTCTCCTCTTCTTTAACCAGCATGTATTCGCAAAATATCTCCAGATTGAATTTTATATTACCATGTTTTTGAATCGTATTACTTAACAGCTTAACCGCTTTGAATTTAATTCCCGATAAAAAGTTCTCAGGTATTAAATCCGTTTCATTATTATTTGCAATAAAACATGTAATGATGCGATTATTAAACACCGATCGAACGCATTTTTCTTCATCGTCATCAATATCAACACCATTATCATCATTTCGAATTTTGCCAGCACAATTAAGTTTGAGCATTTGTTCGAATATGATAGCGCCATTTTGTCTTAGGAATATGTTGATTGCAGTCAGTACAATTAACAGTATCAAAAAATGTGTTGTTGATAATTCAATTGGTTTGAGAAATACTTATTGCAAGGTATCCATTTAAATGATGCGGATGGTCCATCATGATATAATCTATGATGTCTTCTTAAATTCGTATTCAGAGTGAATACTTTTCTACAAACTTCACAAAAAACAGCAATTTTTTTAATATTGAATTCATTAATACAACTGTAACGATTTCTAGCACAAGAATAACTTCTAAATCTTTAAAACAAGTCAATTTATACTCTGGGATGTAGATGACGAAACGTGTACACACTCATTCTGTCCGTCCGATCATTCGTTTGCGAAGTAATACAAATAAAATGAACATGTACAATCATGTTTCTATTTAGGTATACGATGTTATTATTTATTATTACAAGGAAACGTGCACAACTGTACATTTCTTCCTTATCAGTTTAAAATTAAAGATCCTTATAGCACAACAACAACAACACGTACAAATATATTTCTGTTTCTTCAACATTAAATCATACAAAAAATTAATTAAACAATACCACATCCAAAATTCTCTATTTGTTTACATTAAAAGATATTCTTATTGATCTTTTGATCTTATTAATTAATATAATTAAGCCACATAGCATTAAATACACTAAAAATAAACGATTTTTTTTTGCTTCAGTATATACTTGTAGTTTAATTTTAAAACCGATTTTGAAATTTTGTTCCAATGTCTGCTGTAAAAGAGAATGTCCCATTGTTAAATATCAATTATTTTAGATTTATTTGTTACATTAAAATTAAAAAAGACAGATTTTGTCAGTAATCGAAACTTTTTAAGAACGTATCCACATCAATGACGTGTGATCTTATTTTGAGTCTGCAAATCATATTACTTTTTATGAATTAAAACCAAAGCAATAGTATTTCCGGAGACCAACAGAACATGAATGTTCTAACTTTTCCCTAAAATTGTATGTCCATTTTTGTATTTCACTCAAGGTTATAAAAATGGCGGGTTGTAAATAGTTATTGATCTTTTATCCAGGAGAATTAAAAAGACGATGTTCCACGTATGAATAGTTTATTACGACTAAAGAACAAATTGGTTTACAATGTTGAAAGAATAAAAAAGACAAAAGTAGAAAATAACATTAAAAGGGAAAATGAATAAACCTTATAATATAGGAAAAAATATTAGTGTTGTAAGCTGGGTTGTATTTAATATTCAATATCACAACACTCCTCCTCAACACATTATTTTAAATAAAGAGTAAACATAAATTTATAAAGCCTAAAGCCTCTACTAATTTCATATGATTATTTTTACACTTCAAAAGTCTTCTTGCTGCTGCCATGTGTTCTCGGTGTGGATCCTTGTTCCTTAGGGGTAATTTACATACCGAATGTAATATGTCAGGACGCGTACAAATCGCCAAATACATTAGGAAACCTATGAGTGACTGATAACTTGTTGGGTTGATCTTCTCGCAGTTATCGTTATCACAAACAACTTGATATTTGGGTTCCAATGGATTGGATATTGGACGCACTCTTCCATTTGGTATTCACGTAGAAGCTCGCTAATATATCCATTTTGATGAATTGTAATTTGTCCAGTGACACCATCTCTCAATTTCAATGCTAAGGCAATATTTAGCGGGACCTTTATCAACTACAGATGCTCTTTCTGACATTTGAGATTCAATTCGTTCAAATCATAACATGCTATAAGCAAAGCATCTACATATACGGCGATTAAATTAATGTTAGTCATTTCCCCTTCGGTATAGGCATGGCTTATTTTTACAGGGATGGCAACCAATTCCCCTTAATATTTCATCCAATTTCAGATTCCATTGACGGCCGGCTATATGAAGCCTTTTTAAATTTCAAAACTCTGTCGGGAAATCTTTCATCTGTGAACTTCTCAGGCTGTACCATATATACTTCATCTATCAATTCGCTATTTAGGTACGCCGTGGATACATCCATTTGATGAAGATGAAGCTCGTATTCTGCTGCAAGGGAATTACCATTCTGATGTTTCGTAACACACAACGGGTGAAAAAGTCTCTGTATAATTTAATTAATTATTTATTTATTTTATCAGTTACGTACACAATGGTTTGCGTATAGTATTTTTTTCAAACACAGGCAGTGATCCAATGCTTTCGTCGGCGATCGATTTCTCAAATAAGCGGCAGTGTTCACAGCTAGTTGTGGCTTAAAACCATTCAATTCCAAAAAATCATCAAAAACCTTGTTAAGGAGCTCCGTACCATTGTCAGATCTAACTAAGCGCCTTCATTTTCTTTCCTGTCTGACTTTCAACCATAGCCTTAATTTCTTAAATGTATCAGATGTCTGGTTTTTGTTCTTCAAAAAATAAACAAAGACATACCGAGAAGGATCACTGATAAACGTCAATATTAGTGTGCACCACCAGAAGAATTTTTGTTTACCGGACCACAGATGTCCGTATGAATTATTTCCAATAATTCTGTTGCTCTATTTTCGGAACTAGAGAATGGTTTCGTTGTGCATTTACTCTTCAAGCAAGTAGTACAATTAATTTCCTTAGGAAACTGTAAATTCAGGCCATTAACTAAGTTATTCCGCGACAGTTCACCTAGGCCAGAAACATTCAAACGTCCGTAACGATTGTGCCATTTTATAACTTCACTCACATTTGCTGTCGCCATGAACAATGTGCTTTTCATCTTCGTATACAAAAACAAATCTCCTACCTTAATTGCACATAATATTGTCTTTCCTTTTTTTATCTATTATCGTGGCCCCTCTGCTGTTAAATTTCACAACTTCTTTTACCGCTAGTCTGCCCACAGAAATGAAATTGCACTGCAGATTTGGTGCAAACAACACATCATTTAACATAATGCTACATTCGTCAATGCGAACTGTACCTCTGCCCTCTGCTTTAATTTTACTTTGGCCTGCAAGAGTGATCAGTCCTGTATGTGCTTCAAAAGTTTCAAAAAGGTCTCGGTTACAGCATAAATGAGCATACGCACCGTTGTCTAAACACCAAAAAACTCTATTCAGCACGTTGCTGTTGGTTGCTGCAAATATTGAGTATGCGTGTGTGTCTCTCCTTCCCTGTTGTACTGTTCTGTTGTTTGTTTCTGTTTTGCTGTTTCTGCATTGCGCCACTGCGACCACATTTAAAACAGTTAAAATTTTGTTTTTGCTTGCTGGATTGACGACTGTTTTTTTGTTCGTGTTGAAATTCGCCTTCATACTGTTACTACTTAAGTTGTTGTATTTCTTATTGTTTAACTGCGACCCTCTTCTGTCAATTTCAATGCACTGAGTTTTGGTACCTTATCTCTCGTCTCCAAGGCAATGACAAAGTTCCAAATAAACTTGCTAAAAGCATTATGGCAAATAACTCATCTTGAAGCTCTATTCCAATTTCGGCTAGCTTCTCCACAGTTGACGAAAACTGTCCTATGTACCTCACGAAATACGTTCCATGTACAATTCTTGATGTACGAAATTTGTATAGGCGTAATGCTCGCCGTAGTCTAGTAAGTAGTGTGTTGGCTTATTAGACGTAAAGCCCGGGTTCGTATACAAGGTCAAAACAAAATATGAAAAAAAAAAATAATTCTTCGGCAACTTCCTCTCAGCAGATTTCTCACAAAAACTCTGAGAGTAAATAAACCTGCCATGAAAAAGTTTCTTAAAAATCAGTCGTTCGGAGTCGACGTTAAACTGTAGGTCCCGCAACTCACGTATAAAATTAACGCACACAACATGAGTGGTGTGAGAAGCTAGGCCATAATCCTGGCTGATGGGTTGTAATGGCCAATATGTATGTATGTATGTATATATGTAATGTTCAAAATAAAGGCCTTTTCATCCTTTATCGTCCATACTGCAATTTGATCTGCTGTCGTTGCTTTATATCACTAATAGTTGACCACAAATCTTGATGAATTAAAACAGCTTTAATTTCTAGGCTCCACGAGTCGTAATTTGTCTCATCTAACTTCTCAATGTTGTACATTGAGATACTCATTCTGCTTACTTAAACTTTCGTCTTATCACATTATTATATAAAATATTATAATATTCACTCGAGCTCTCCTGGGCCCATAACTTATTGATCTTTTATCCAGGAGAATTAAAAAGACGATGTTTCACGTTTGAATAGTTTATTACGACTAAAGAACAAATTGGTTTACTATGTTAAAACAATAAAAATAACTGTTATATTCAAAAGACAAAAGTAGAAAAGAATATTAAAAAGGAAAATGAATAAACCTTATAATAAAGGGAAAAATATTAGTGTTGTAAGCAGGGTTGTATTTAATTTTCAATATCACAATAATAATACCTAGAGAATACTGCTCTTTGCTAATTATTGCACAAACTATACAATTAAAAAATTGCTCCTGTACTCTTAAGTCAACAATTTTCTAATTAATTGATATGATAATTACAATAAAAACAAAATTCACCTGTGAAGCCATATATATAGCGGCAGCAGCTACTGAAATTGGAGATCTTCCTGGTACAATATCCATTTCGACAGCTTTTTTCGCAATGTGTGTAGCTGCACGTTGGACCATGTTTGGCAAATCTTAAATAATTAAAATGTAAATTTACACATCAAAAGTCATGCTCCAGTTTTGAAATATTTACCAAGGTTAGCACAGAACCGGGACATAAAATCGGCAGTAGTAATTAGATCAACACTTGTTTCTAAAGCTTTAAGTGTTAATTTAAAACATCGTCCAATTTCTTTTTTACTTATTTTACTGACAGCGCATATTTCTTTAAATGTTCGAGGTACGCCTTCCTGGCGGCATGCAATATATAAGCACGCCGACGCTTTTGCATCATTTGATCGTCCCTTAAGATTTTTGCCATCGTGTACCTACAAGAAAGTAAAGAATTTTGGTTTTATCTATGGAATACAATGAAAATTTGTAAAGCAATATAATTAAAATTTAAACTGTAGGTTTCGCCACTTATGGATATAATTAACACATACACAACATAAGCGGTGTGAGGAGCTAGGTCGTAATCCTGACTGAAGGTTTGTAATGACCAGTTATGTATGTATTTTTTAACAAGGTATGTGTACTTTAAGATTGCAAATTAAAACGCGCTCTTCCTAGTATTCGAAAATGTTTAATATAATATTTGAATTAGTTATAATAAATGTTTTCTTCAACAACGTAAATCTGATTTAGTATTAATGAATCGAGGATATCATAAAATTAACATTATGTTCCAAAACTTTCACTGTAAGTAATTTGAAAAATAAAATTATTGATGTTCTATACCACTTTTCACAGTTACTTTTTTCCTACGTTTTATACGGGTAAACAAAGGTATAATTAGTATTGGACTCAAATGAGAATTGGAATCGCTCATGTTATTTAAAAAAATATTTCCTTGAAGATTCATCAAATGCATTAAAATTAATAATTGATACATCACTTTTAAAATACTTCTTACACCAACGGCGAAAAATAAGTAAGTCTAAATTTTTGTATCGACTTTCATTCTTACAAACTTTCTCTTCCTTTTGAACAATTGAAATTGAATTTTTGGCGAATGCCTACAATGGCATAAACTTTAATTTTTTCCTCAATATGAAATGCTTTTATTCAAATGTATAATAGACCTGACAGAGATATAGTTTATATACCAATATATATTACCGTATATTACGCTTTTTGATACTACCATAGCGTATGTACTACAATTTTTATACAGCTAATCACGTTTGAAAAAAGACTTTAAGTACTACCCTAACCACTCTTAATTCATACAACACAAATTTTTGTTTAATATACCAATATTTAAAGTTTCATATTTTGGAAAATAATGACAGCGCCTTAAGAGTTACATAGTTTATTCAATCAATACTCAAATATCAGCGATGCAAAACTTACAGACACAGAACTATAAGTAATTAGAAAAATATCGAAGATGCTACTCGTCAAAATACGTGATGGTTTATTTTAGAGGTGAAAAATCAAATGTTTTAATAAAAATATTTACTACGTCAGAGGAAAGTTTTTTTTATGTCACTGCAATTAAAAGCGGTGAAATTGATGAAACAAAAACTAAAAAAAAAACCGATTTATTCCCCAGTATTTCCACTGCGAATCCCAAACATTTCACGTCAAGAAGGCTATTTAAATTGACGGGCAACACATTATATAATTACAAACCTATAGAGGACTTTATTATGCATACTGTGTAGAGACTACATACAAGTAACGTTCACAAAAATATTGTAATATCATCCTTTTACCCGCCCCGTAGATTTTCGATTGCAGAGATGAATTATTAAAGTTTCTACAAATCTCTAGAACCGCATTTTCTTAACAGTCTAAGATTACAATGCTAAGCATATTGTACTTTGAGCGGGTTATATTTAAATACAATATCAAGAATAAATATGGACAACCAAGTTATTGGTCTACTGAAAGGCAAAACATACGAGACAGACTTTGCAGTAGTCAAAAACATAACCTTTTAACCACAAAAATTCTCGCAAATCTGTTGAGATTGTGTGTGTTTTTTGAAGTGCTCTTCGTAAAATTTTATATTTGTGATTTTTAAGTATTTAAAATAAGTTTTAAATTTTTGATATAAGTGTGTTGGAAGCTGTTTTTGTTGTTTTCTTATATTTTGAAGTTTTATCCTGAAATTGTAAGTTTTAATTTGTTAAATTGTGATATTAGTTGTCATTCCAGCAAAATAAAAAATTGCTTCTTGTTTTAATTATTTTTTGTTTTTGTAAGCTGGTTATTTATTTTTTTTCTATCAGTGTTCCTTTTTTTGTTTTTTGTTTCTTTTTATTTTGGTTGCTGCTTTGTGTATTATTTTTTGATTGCAATTCTTACTTATTTATTATTTATTTTTGTTGTTACACTTTTATATATACCTTTATTCTTTTATTTCTTTTATATATAGATAATTTATACTGTTTGTTTATTTATTTATTTAATTTATAAAAATGAACAATTGTATGGCAACAAAGTGCATTGTAAAGAAAGAGGGTGAACGCCAGATTTCTTGCTGGTTATGTGATAATTTGTTTCACATTAAGTGTGTTGGTTTGCCTCCTCGTACCACGGACCAATTACTGGATAGTTCCTTGGGTCTACGTTGGTGTTGTCCTAAATGTAAGGTGGTGGACATCCAATTTTATAAATTTTTTATGGGGACTCGTCGTGAGTTTACTGAGATGCACACTGAATTTGCATCTCTTTTTGCTAGATTTCGTCGGTTTGAGGAATTATTTTCAAAATATGACCTTTTAAACGAATTGCTCGAATCGGAAAGGGTTCCAGGCCCTCTTTCTTCTGAGTCTTCTGGGCATGTGGCGCAAGTTTCTGTGCCAGGGGAAACTGCGACAATCAATACATTGTCTACTCCTATTGTGGACATTTGTCCATCTATTGCTGATAACCCAACCGGCAGTTCTATACTGAAGTCTGCAAATTTGGTTAAACTGAGTCCAAAATCTACTCTCTCATTTACCTTTACCTCTAGGTGTTGTCACTTCTCAAGCATCTTCTAAACCGTCTTCTGTTTCTTATTCATCTGTAGTGTCCGCTAGTTTAGATACTTCTGCTCCAAGGGAATTGGTTGTAGTTAAACCTAAAAGGACTATTTTTGTGTCTCGTCTTTCATGTGATACTTCGGTCGATGATATAAGATGTTTCGTTAAATCGAAGATTAGGAAACCTTTTGAGTTTGGTTGCTATAAGATGAGGCCATCTTTGAATAGCAGTATTTCTTCGTTTAAATTATATGTTGCCGATGAAAGATTTGGTGAAATTGTTAATCCTGCGTTTTGGCCGCAGGGTGTATTGGTACGGGAATTCGTATTCAGGCTAGGACATCGAAGGAAGGGTGCTAATTTGCCTGGTCCTATTTCTCAAAAAAACTAAATTCGAAATCGTCTTTTAATTTCAAAATTGCTGATCAAAATGTTCGCGGCCTTAGGTCTAAACTTTCTTCGCTTTATAATAGTAGCTTTGATTTTGAATTTGATGGAATTGCTTTTCCTGAAACTTGGCTGAATTGTAATATTTTTGATTCTGAGATTATGTCTGGTAATTTTAGTATTTATAGTGGTATTTTTATTTCCATTTGCTCTAAATACACATCTGAATTGATTGACTTGTGTTCTTCTGAGGATATTGAGTTTATTTGCGTTAAGGTCTATGATCGTGGAAAGTCTATATACATTACTTGCTCGTATATTCCTCCCTGTTCTGACATAAATATCTATAGGGCTCACTTCGATTTAATTTCTAGAGTAATTGATTCAATGGGGCAAGAGGGGATTATAGTAGTCCTTGGTGATTTTAACCTTCCGCATACATCTTGGAATTTTTCACCTGAGACTGGCTCATTGGTGCCATGTTCGTCAGTTCCATTCTATGAGGAAATTCTGTCCGCTATGTGTGATCTGGGTCTTTTCCAGGTGAATGGTGTATTGAATTCAATGGGTAGAATTTGGATCTTGTATTTTTAGAGGATCCAAGTATTTCTTCGTTATTTCGCATTGATCCTATATCTATTCCTGAGGATAGTTATCATCCTACGTTGTTACTTTCTATCGAAGTTGATCTTTGTTTGCCTCCTTTAATAAATCGCTCATTTAGTGATGAGGGGCGTTTTAATTTCCATCGTACGCATTTTAGTCGTTTGAATACACTACTAGCCTCTGTAGATTGGTCGTCTGTACTAATTTCACCACCATATGACTCTCTTTCAGTTGACAGGATCTTGAATGGCTTTTATTTAAATGTTTTAGGGAGTGTGTTCCATTTGTAAATAGTCGCTTGGAGTGTTCCTCCGTGGAATTCGGCTAGACTGTCAAGGTTGAGGAACAGAAAATCAAGATTATTTAAGAAGTTTGTTAGATCAGGTACTGATATTGATTATGCTCTTTACTCTAGGGCGCGTGCGGATTATCGTAGAATGACTCATTACTGTTATGAGGAATATATGATTAGAGTCAGGTCGAACTTCGCTAGCGATCCTAAGTCTTTTTATGACTTCGTTCGAGCTAAACGTAAATCATCTTTGTTTCCCACTGAGATGTTTTATGGGGACGTATCGTCCTCTAGTTACCTTGATATTTCTAATATGTTTGCTGACTTTTTCAGTCTACTTATAGCAGTTGGACTCGGGACCTGATCTGAGTAGCGGCTTTTCGTATCCTTATTCAGTGGGAAGTGTCTCTATTTCTAATATACATATTGTATGTAGACATATGTATATTCATTTGATGAGGAGTCTGTTCTTGAGTCTTTGTCTGGACTGAAACTTACATACTTGCCGGGCCCTGACAGGGTACCGGCCTGTATTTTAAGAAAGTGCGCTGTTGTTTTGAGTGGTCCTTTGACCTTTATATTCAATGGGCTTCTGAGGGCTGGTCATTTTCCATCTATTTGGAAGAGTTCATTTATAATTCCTTTGCATAAGTCGGGTAATAAATCCAATATTTCCAATTACAGGGGTATTGCCAAACTCAGTGCTATTCCCAAGTTAATGGAGAAACTGGTGACGGATTATCTCTTTTTTAATACGAGATCTTTAATATCCCCTTTCCAACATGGTTTTTTGAAAGGTAGGTCGACTGTCACTAATCTTCTTGAATTTACTACGCATGTTTTCAGGGGTTTTCTTGCCAGAGCTCTGACTGATGTAATTTATACTGATTTCAGTAAAGCTTTTGATAGGGTTGATCATAGAATTTTGCTTCTTAAACTCTCATTAATCGGTATTCCTGATATTATTCATGTTGGCTAGACTCCTGCCTCTCCCTTAGGACTCAGAGGGTAATGTTTAGGAATGTATTGTCTAAGACAGTATATGTTACTTCTGGTGTTCCGCAGGGTAGCCATTTGGGTCCTTTACTGTTCTTATTGTTTCTTAATGATCTTCCTTGTGCTATTTCTGATTGTAATATTCTGATGTATGCTGGCGACGTTAAATTATTTTATACTTTTGATGATGATCATGGTCAGGCTATTCTTCAGCGAAATATTGATTTGTTTGTAACTTGGTGCAGAATTAATTTAATGGATCTTAACTTGAAGAAATGTAAATGCATGATTTTCATTCGCGGGGGCGTAATTTCGTCCACTTATGTGATTAATTCTTGCCCTTTGGAAACTGTGACTACATTTCTTGATTTGGGAGTATTATTGGATATGAAATTGTCTTTTATTGATCATATTAGTATGATGATAGGCAAGGCTCGGGCTGTTCTTGGTTTTGTGAAAATATGGGCTAGGGAATTCATTGATCCTTATATAACGAGACTGCTATACATTTCACTTGTTAGACCTATTTTGGAGTATGCGTCTATTATTTGGAATCCATACTATCGTTGTCATAGTGATTCAATAGAGTCTGTGCAGAATCAGTTTTTATTATTCTGTTTACGTGGCTTAAGATGGGATTATGGCAATGGGTTTCCGTCATATGAGGATAGATTAGGTTTGATAAAACTTCCAACTTTGGAACGTAGAAGGACTGTTTTAGGGGTTTGTTTTGTTTTTAATCTGGTTAAAGGTGATATCGATTCTGAATTTTTGCTTTGTAAGCTGAATTTCAGTATTCCAGCAAGATTTTCACGGCACTATCGTCCTCTTTCTTTAGATTTTTATAGAACGAACTATGGATGTAATTTTCCTTTTCGTAGATTATGTAACGATTTTAACTTATATTATGATTTTATTGATTTTAATACTAGTGTTTGTAATATAAAACGTAGCTTATATGCTGGCATTAATTTGTAAATTATTATATAAAAATGTATTAATAATGTATGTATTGTCGTAGCTTGTGATTAAGTTCTGTAGCTGTTTTATGTTCTCGTTGCCATTACTTTTCCCTTACCCGCTACAGTCCGGACTGTAGCGTGTACGCGTCCCTACGTAATAGGGACGAGCTCTCCGCGGTCGGGTGAGGGTGGGTTAGTGTGAGGCCGGGGACGTTAAAAAAAAAAAGTTAAATTAGTCAAATTGAGTCGAACGGTTTATTTGAAAAGAAAACTTAAAATTTATGGGAAAAATTGGGAAGTATTTGTATACATTTAATAGTGTGTTTCAATCGAAGCTAAACTTAAAAACCGAAGAACTGAACGATTATAAGAATTGCAAAGACGGCTGAATCCTTTGATCCAAAATAGCGAAACGGGCGAAGGCGGATATGGGCGGGATTGTGTACCACAGTGCAAAAAAATGCTAGGAAATAGTATTATTTGGTAGTTACATTCGTTTGGTGATAGATAACATACAAAATAGTACAAAGAAAAAGTAAGAAATGTTGGTTTATATTCAAGTGGGTTTTATACAGCACTGAACAAATGAAAATGCTATTAAAAAATTATTACAGGCACTTGAAAAAAGAGGTTTTAGAAAAATAGATAATTACGGGAAATAAACAAATTTGAGAACAAAAATAAGGGTATGTGTAACAAAATAGAAGCTGATAACTAAATTATGTGTAGTGTAATAAAAAGACCTTAATAAGGTATATTAAAAATAAGAATGAAACAGAAACAGTTATTATTCAAAGTGAAAGTAGTAAAATAAGCAGTAGAAAATGAATTAAAGTTTCTTTTGATTTCAGAGAGCAAAACTTTCAACTGTTAACTAGGTTAACTTTTTCGTCTAAAACCTCCAAAATAATAAAAAAAAATTAAGTAGAAACTCTTGTACAAAATATTTTTTTAAGTTTAAAAAAAAAATTAAAATTAAAAAATTTTTTAAAATTTTTTTTTAGTCAGCGGAGGCTGCCTGAAAAAAATTATATTTCTCAAAAAACGCCAAAAACATTAAATGGAAAAAAATTAACTCAAAACTCATTTTTTAATTGTTTTAACGTGACCAAATTCGCCCATTTTTAAAAAAGTTTAAACGGAGTTACATCATATGCTGTAGTAGAAAAGAATAATGAAAACAGAAAATATGTTATTGGTAATTCGATACTTCATAATGATGTCATCATATTATGGATTCCGCGTCATGTTGGGATAAAAGGAAATGAATTTGCGGACGCAGTTGCAAAAATTTACTCATAACAGAAATACCGCCACTTGTGCCTGTAATGTGTAATGCCCATAAAAACATCCAACTAGCACAAAAACAACAACAATGGAGCACTTCAAATAGCTTTTTAAGGTCTCACAATAACAGTGTAGTAAGACCACCTTACAACAAACTTCTATACAAGAAAGACTGTACACCCAAACCTGTTTTTAGACGGTTTTTTTACGCGAATTTGAAATAACACGGTTTTTTTTAACAAATTTACCATTTTTTGTTCGCTCCTTTTTATACGGATAAAATCGTTTAATAAAATAAAAACTCTGTGTATACTATTGAACTAAATCTGTGCGTTTTTATAAAGTTATTCAATTTTATAGGCATATGTAGGCTGCTGCATCAATCCTATGTATATCTTTTCAGTTTGTTTATACACTTACATACATACATAATATTTGTCTTTTTTATGCGTTTTTTTACACGGTATCCACTGGAACGTATCTACCGTGTAGAAAAGGTTTGGGTGTATTATAATAGCCAGAACAAGAGTGGGAACAACAAGGTTTAGTACACTTTTTTTTTGAAAGAATTCATCCCAGGGAATGTGAATTGTGCGCAGAAGAGCTAACTATAAGTCATATTTTCAAAGATTGTCCCATAAGCTCAACAAATGAACCACTAGAAGAAATTCTAAATTGCAGCAACATTAACTCAGCAAGAAAAATTAAAAATATTCTTAAAGCTGCAAACGTTTTACATGAAATACAAATTCAACATATATAGTGTAATGATCATGTAGTCTACACTATTTTGGAGCTGTATCTTACAAATTTATTTTTGTAGAATACGCATTTTAAATAAATAAATAAAAAAGTTTATCCAAAACTCATTTCTCAAGAAAAAAAAATTTGCCAAAAAAATATTTTTTAACATAGTTATTTTCGTAGGCTATAAAGCAGTCCCTATTACTTTTGTTTTCCATATTTAATTTAAATTATGTCTGTTTTTCACCCATTTAGAGAACTTCAAAAATCGACAAAATCACACTGTATATACTTTTTTGCCCACCGACAATGATTTTGAACACACGCTAAACAGTCGTGTTTAACTTTTTACAGAAACAAAATATGTTATTATAAGCTTTGATATGTTCTTTATTAAATACCAAAACATAAAAATCATTCTTGAAAGTGAAAAATATGATTTTTGCCACAAAAATGGGTAA
This sequence comes from Sarcophaga subvicina, assembly GCA_936449025.2. NCBI lineage: Eukaryota > Metazoa > Arthropoda > Insecta > Diptera > Sarcophagidae > Sarcophaga > Sarcophaga subvicina. The sequence continues at coordinate 57,593,521 of OW388082.2, read as the reverse complement.
ATAATAAATTAAAATAAAGGTGAATTTTACTAAGATAAGATCGATGGATAATTAATACCGATATAATAATAAATAACGATATAATAACAAATAATTATAGAAGTTGATAAGGAAATAGAGAAATAACTAATAATATATTTAGATTTCGAATAATATTTGGATTCGACATCGCACAAAGAAATAGAAAGATCGAATTATTAATATAACACAATTATGACAATTATGTTTGTCTCTTCGACAACCAATTAAAGAAGGCGGTTGAAAAAGTCACATTTAAGATATAATAACAATGATAATAATTGTAGTCGCCGTAGTCTACCAGCTAGAGTGTTGGCTTATTAGACGAGAGTCCGCGATTCAAACCCCAGCCCAGACATCTCAAACAAAACGAAAATGAAAAAAATAAGCCGGACAAGGGGTCCAATACTTAAATAAAACACATGGAGAGGGAAAAGTTGTTAAATATTGGATAATAATATTAGAAGAAAAAATAAAATGAAGAAAAAAATTAAAACTCTAAGGGCCATTATTACAACTTGCCGTTAAACTTGGTTTAGTTCGGGTTTATTTCTTTATTAGGGAACTGTAAAGTTACCTTTAACTTATTACAACTTACTGATAAAATTTTTCAAAAATATGGCAGTGCCGGAGCAATGTCGATAAAACTGCTCAATTACACACGTTTTTTTAACGCAGCGGCAACCGCGGGCTTCGTTTTTTTTTTGTTGTATATGCTCATTTTGTTTAAATTTGAAGTTGCCATAATGAAAATAGTATATAATATGGGAAGTTCAAACATAAAGTGACCTTTAAATGTCAAAGGTAGGATGATCCTCCCTTTAGATTAACGATCACTTCTATCTTATTGGGTGCTCATAATAATGAAAAACAATTTATCTGCCCGTTAAAATCCTCCCTTTAGTTAACAACAAGTTGTAATTATTTTTTATAGAGCAAAATAAAAGTGCAACATCTGATGTAAAATACTCGAACCAAATTTCTGTGACAGACTCCAAATTTAAATTTAGTAAAATAACACTGAAAAACTAAGAATTATATTCAGATGTTTGAAAAATAAATCGCATATAAAATTTTGTAATATTACATATTTTTACATGTTATATTTCACAAAAGAGAAAAAAAAAAAAAAGAAGTGTTTCTTATATATATATTAAAATTACGTTCCATTTTTACATTATTTGGTTGGGAGTTGTAAATCTGAAAACCCTTATAAAATAGCTGCATTGCAGATGATGATACTCTTTCGATTCTAAAATGTTCCGCATTTCTAAGGTGGTAAGGTTGAGAATCTCTCACGTAAGATATTTGCTCGGTTAGGTATTCTGGTGCTTCACCGTTTTTAATTCTGTGTATGAAATTTCGTGTGTTCAATTTAAGCCGTTGTTCTACATTTAACTCTTTAAGTGATTCAAGCATGAAGTGGATCGACGTACATATATCTGTTGACTTTAAGTATGATTCTCATTGCTCTATTTTGTAATTTTTGCAATCTTTCGATTTGATGAGCTGTGCAACATGTGAATAATATTGTCGAACTGTATTCGAAATGAGGCTTTATCATTCTGTTGTATATATTAACCGCTGTTAAAATTGAGACTTGGTTTCTTATTTGTTTAAAAAAACTAATCTCTTAGCCGCTCTTCTTACATATGTAATCAATATGATTTTTAAATTTTAAGTTTTTATCATTAATAAAGCCTTTTTCTATTATTTGATTATTTATTTTAAAAACTATATTGCTGTCTGAATTTACCTCCATTATTTTCTTTTTACTTTCATTTAATTTAAGTTTATTAATTTTTAGCCATATACTAACATTATTCATATCCTCGTTGAGATTATTATAACATATTTGTTCAGATTCTCCTTCCGTAAAAAATAAGCGTATCGTCAGCGTATAGAACTATTGTGCACTTGTTCAATATGTTTGGCATACCATTTATATATAGTACAAATAATAGTGCTCCCAATATCGATCCTTGTGGCACACCGTATTCGTTGTAATGTATGTGTGACTTATTGTCATTTACTTTCGTTATTTGCTTCTTGTTTGTTAAATATGATCGAAACCATTTTAATTCTATGTCTTCGATGCCATATGCTTGTAATTTTTGCAGAAGTATTTTTCTATCGATGGTCTCGAAAGTTCTTTTAAAATCCAGGAAAATACCCAATATTTTATTATTTTTGTCTGTCTTTTTCCATCTGTTAATTAAATAATTAATTGCTGTTTCACATGAGAATTTTTTCCTGAAACCGGACGGATATTTCGATAGTATTTTCTTAGATTCCAAGTACTGCTCCAACTGTTCCTTAACCACTTTTTCAATTATCTTTTCACACGTCTTAAGAGTATTTATTGGCCGATATTCATCACATCTTTTTGTTTTTGCAACCTTCTCAATTGGTGTTACCACCGCTGTTTTCCAATTTTCTGGAAACACTCCTGTTTGTAGTGATTTGTTCACTATCCTTAGCATTATTCTGCCGACGATATGCCAACTATTTATAGATCATGTCACTTGATATTTTATTATAGTCCGATTTTTTCTTTAGGCTTTTACAAATTGTTTTTAATTCTTCTAATGTTATTTCCCGAAATTTATATTTGGAATTTATCACAGTTATTCTATTGACATATTGCACATTATCTATCCCATCTCTTATCATTTTAATACTATTTATAAAATATTTATTAAAATTATCTGCTATATCAAAATTGTCTTTACATTCTACCTGATCAAATATTACATTTTCTATTGCACTCCGATTTTTTTTAAATAAGATTTTTTATCTCCTTCCACATTTCCTTTTGGTCAGTTGCGTTATTAATTTTGTTATTAATATAACTTTTTTTGCGTTTTCAATTTTAACTTTACATAAATTTCGCATCGCTTTATATATAGCCCACGCTTCACTAGATTGTTCTGTTTTAGCTATATTGTATTTATAAATTTTTTCTCTTTTTAAACGTCTTACTTCCTCATTAAACTAATTTATATTACAATAGAAGTCCGATAATCCGGCACGTTCGGGACCGGCTCGATGCCGGACTACCGTAAATTCCGGTCTATCGGGCGGTAATTATAAGAACAATTATGGTAATAATTAAACTACAAATACAGTATTCAAATACACACAACAAAGTTTATTTTACATTTCATATAATATATGTACACGTACAGTAAAACATATTTCACATAGGTTTAAAAAGTCACGAATGTCTTTCTGTTTTCTCGACTTTGGCGTTCTTCAAGATTTTGAGTAGGCTGAGGGATGTTGTTGTGACAGCTGAGACTAGCAGGTCGCTAATTGATTCCGAACAATACCGAGCGTTTCCGGATGATCCCGAACTACTCCGAAAATTTCCGAATAGCTCTCGAGCGTTTTTATTTACTTGAAGATACACTTTTGAAGAAAACCAAAATTTTTAAAATTTTCCGGAGCGATGCCGGACTATCGGGCATTCCGGACTGTTGGATGCCGGACGAATGGACTTCTACTGTACAATTTTCTTTAATTTTTCGCCTTCTTGTCATATTTTTAACTGCATTTTCTAGATAACTATCAAACACAATCACGATGTCATTTAAATCTTCATTTCTAGGATGCTCCATATTTCTCTATTATATTGCTGTTTATTATATTTAAAAATATCGATTTCTTTATAATCAATGCTGTTAGTGTTGTGTCTCATATTATCAACTATAATGTCTATTGCTTCATGATCCAAAATTTTATTTGAACTATTGGCCTTTGCCGATATATTGTTGTTATTTGTTATGACAAAATCAATTAATGTTTTCGAACTCTGTGTAATTCCTATTATTTGTTTAAGGCCATTATCATTCAGCAAATATTGCATTTTATTTTTATAAAAACCGTCCTTACACCAATCTATATTAAAATCACCAGCTATTATTACATCGCAGTTTAATTCACTCATTTCTTCCAATACTTTTTCAAATACTCGCAAAAATTCCGTTTCAGCACTATTAGGTGATCTATATACAGATATATGTAATTCAATTGTGTAGTTATTATGTTTCGCCATATAAGCAGCTATCAATATTTTTGAGTCTATAATTTTTTTCACATTCCTACTCTTTTTGAAATATGTTATTACTCCACCTGTTCTTGTTGAATTTGATACCGTTATAAATTGGTTGTAACCAATGAGCTGCGTTTCTTCCTCATTAATTTCTTTGGTTAAATGGGTTTCCGAAAGTATTATAAATTCAGGCTTTTTTATTTCTGCTAACATTTCTAATTGGTTATAGTTATTTAATATTGCTTGTATATTTGTGTATATGCCTCGTATTTTCCGTGATTGTTATGCCACTAAACCACTTCTCCTATTTTTTGCTTTCAATTTATTTTGATATACAGGAGTCTTTACTATTGGTCGAGTGATTCTCGTCCAAGCCTAGATTCAACCTGTTATTCACTCTCACACAGTTAATACATTTATTTATTGTATCTTGATTACATTCCTTCGATTTATGACTTCCATGACATTTAATGCAGACGTCTTCATATTTACAATCAGATGCTTTATGGTTGTATGCTTTACATTTAACACACTGTATAATGTGAGTACCATCGAAAACTCTGCATTTCTCCCAACCAATATTAACTTTTTGTGCAATTATTACTTTCATATGTGACTCGTTATCTAATTTGAGTATAGCGTTGTATATTGTATCACCATTTCTTTTATACTCAAAAAACTTTATTACTTCCATTTGGCTATAATTAAGAAAATTTTTTTGCCTTCTCAATTTTTCGATAAATTTCGATAATGCCTTCTCAGTTTCCGTTAGATTGAACGACATACCAGTTATTTTAATTTTCATATCAACTTGATTAGGAACTTTAATTTCGTAGTATTCACCCATTTTCTTTCGCATTGTTTCTTTTATTTTTTCTCTATCTTCGTTATTTTCGCTCTGTATTATTATTATTATTTATTTATTTAGTAGTATTTAAAATACTTTAAAAATTTACAATTATGATATGTTACACAAATTTCAATTTAAAACATTTTCTTTAATGAAATATAAAATTTTTCTTTTATATACATTAATGTTTGTTTCATATCTAATTTCATTTGGCAGCATATTGTAAAGCTGTAATCCTTTATACATTAGGGACATTTGCATATTTGTTGTGGTTGTTCTTGGAATTCTAAAGTTGTTCCCATTTCTCAGGTGATAGGGTTGTGTTTCTCCAACATATCTGAGTTGCTCTATTAGATATTTAGGGGCATTTCCAGTTTTCATTTTCTGTATAAATTGAAGTGTGTTCATTTGTAGTCTTTGTTTGATGCTCATCCATTTCAGTGCTTTCAACATTCCTTCTATCGGCGTATATATGTTACATTTTAATGTAGATCTCATTCCTTTGTTTTGTAGTCTTTGAAGTCTTTCTATTTGCGTTCCATTGCAGCATGTATAAATTATTGTTTAGCCAAATTCAAAATGTGGTTTAATCATAGTGTTGTATATATTAATAGCAGTAATTGTAGAGATTTTGTTCCGTATTCTCTTAAAGAAACCAATTTTTTTTTACCAATTTTTTTACATATATATTCGATACGCTCATTAAGTTTAATTTTTTTTTTTATCAATTTATCAAGATATTTACTTTGATTGACTGTCTCTGTAACTTGATTATTTATTTTAAAAATTATTTCATTGTTCATATTTACTTGCATTAGTTTTGTTTTATTTTCGTTTAATTTTAACTTGTTCATTTTTAACCATTCATTAACATTATTAATATCGTGTGTCATATTATCATATCATATCCGTATCTCCTTCCGCAAATATTAGTGTATCATCTGCGTACAAAATTATTTTACATTTTTCTAGCACTTTAGGCATGTCATTTATATATATAATAAATAACAATGCACCTAATACCGATCCTTGGGGTACACCATAGTCATTATCTATATATTCTGATTTAATGTTGTTTACTTTTACCATCTGCTTCCTGTCTGTTAGGTATGATTTAAACCATTTCAGTTCAATTTCCTGTATGCCATAATTATAAAGTTTCTGTAAAAAAATGTTGCGATTAATTGTCTCGAAAGCTCTCTTAAAATCTAGAAAAATAGCCAGTATTTTTTTATTTTTTGTTATATATTTCCATCTATTTATTACGTAGTTTAGAGTAGTTTCACATGAAAAGTTTCTTCTAAAACCCGATTGGTATTTTGAAAATATTTTGTTTTTTTTTTTTTCAAAGTAATATTCAAGTTGAATTTTCAGGACTTTTTGAATAATTTTTTCGAAAGTTTTTAATGTATTTATTGGTCTAAATTCTTCACATTTTTTTGTCTTTGCAATTTTCTCTATTGGTGTTATTACTGATATTTTCAACTTTCAGGAAATTCTCCTGTATTAAAAGATGTACATATTTATAATATTTAGTATAATATTTCCTATGATGTTCCAGTTATCTAGTATTAAGTTAATTGATATATTGTTAAAATCTGGTTTATTTTTGATATTTTTGCATATGTCTTTAAGTTCTGTAAGATTTATTGCACGAAACTTAAATTTAGTATTTATCACATCTGTTTGGTTTACATATTGCACTTGTTCTATCAAATTTCTAATTGATTTTATACTATCAACAAAATAATTATTAAATTAGTTGGCTATTAAATAGTTTTCCTTAAACTCTAATTGATTAAATATCACAGATTGTATCACATTTTGCTTCTTATTAAATACTAATTGTTTTATTTTTTTCCCCATTTGTTTTTGGTCTTTGGCTTTACTTATGGATTTATTAATAAATTGACACTTTTCAAATTGGATTTTTGTCTCATATCTATTTCGTATTATTTTGTAGTTGTTCCAGGCTTCACTTGTGTTCACTGTTTTTGCAATATAATATTTCATAATTTTATCCTTTTTAAGTCGTTTTAATTAACTATTGAACCAATTCTTTATATTATACTGTTCTCTTATAGTTTTCTTTATCGTAAATTTTTTTATTGCACTTTCAAAACAATTATCGATATTATATGTCATTTCGCCGAGACTTCTATTTACATAATTGTTAATGTTATTTCTAATTTCCGTTCTAAATAAATTTTTATTATATTTAAATATTTCCGTCATCTTTTTTGTTGATTCGCTAAAATTTTCATGTTTTATGTTTATATCTATAGCTTCGTGATCCGCTATCTTATTCGCACCATTATTTTTTGCTGAAACATTAATACTATTTGTGATAACAAAATCTATTAAAGTTCTTGTATTTTCTGTCACCCTTGTATATTCGGTTATTATTTGTTTAAGTCCATTATCATTTAACGTCGCTTGTATTCTATTTTTATATGTATCGTTTTTGCTCCAGTCTATATTGAAGTCACCTGCTATTACAATTTCATGATTTGTTTCACAAATATTTTCCATGATTTCATCAAATGCATCACAGAATTCCACTTCCCTACAGCTTGGAGATCTATAAACCGCCATAATTATTAAAATCGTATTTTTATTTTTAACTTTATATGCACACATCCATTATTTTGAATTAGATATTTTTTCATGAAGCTTTTCTACATTCCACTTTTTTAATAAATAATATGACTTCGCCTGTACGTGTTGAATTTGAAAACGTTACATAATTATTATAATTCAGTGGTTGATATTCATGCTCTTGAATATCATTTGTTAAATGAGTTTCAGATAAAATTATAAATTTTGGATTCTTTAATTCTATAATTATCTCAATTTTATTAAAATTGTTTAAGAGACCTTGCGCATTTGTGTATATACGTACATCCATTTTGATTGTTATATATTAAAACCAATCATTCTCATTTTTATTTTCAATTTGTTTTGATATACCGGACAGTTCTTATTTGTAGTGCTATGATTTTCATCTAGCCCAAGATTAAAGTTTTGATTCGATCTTATACAGTATATACATTTCACTTCTTTTGCACATTCCTTTGATTTGTGATTACCATGACACTTATAACATACTTCCTGATTTCTGCAATCCTTAGCTTTATGATTAAATCCTTTGCACTTATAACACATCAACACTTCCGTTCCGTCGAAGATTCGACATTTCTCCCACCCTATATTAAATTTTTGGGCTGACAGTAACTTTGTATAGGATTCATTATCAATTAAAATTTTCGCATTGTTTATAATATAATTATTTCTTTTAGTTTCAAATGTTTTAAGAACTTTTATATTACTATTATGTAGAAATTCATTTTGTTTCTTTATTTTTCCAATTAATTCATCAGAATATTTGAATGACATATCCGTTATAATGACATTCATTTCATTATTGCTTGGTACTTTAACTTCATAATTTTCACTCATTTCATTATGAATTGCTAATTTAATTTTTTCTCTTTCCTCATTATTTTCACTATTTATAACTAAAGTGCCATTATTTCTGTTTTCTACACTAGTTATTTTCAATCCGATTGGGTTTACCTTCCTATTTAAGTCTTCTTTTGTTTTTTCTATTTTTTGTTTTTCTTTAGGTTTAATTATAAGGGGGACTTGTTTCTTTAATTCCGACAACACTGATCCTTTTTTAACTGTTTCAGCAAATGACAAGTTGTTTTTTTTTATCACTTGTTTCTTTTATTGCTTTTGTTATATTGTTCTGCATTTTAATATTACTTTCTTCAATTGTATTACACAAATTCTTATTCTTATTTTCAAACTCATTTATAATTCCATGTATTTTTTTAATTTCTAATACATTTTGTTCACAGATCTTTTGTGCTTTATCTATTTTTCTAAGTCTCTCTTCATATCTGCCTTCGATTACTTCTAGTAATTGTTTTATCGCATTTTCATTTCGATTTAATGCATAAGCAAATTCGTTCTTGTATTGTATTAGGTTCTGTTTGTTCTTGTTTACACTATCTTGTATGTCTTTTAAAACCAAATCCACATTATGAATATATTGAATACAATCTTCGCACATAAACCGTACAAAATTTGCGGCATCCAGTATCTTTGCTGAGTATTGGTCAATTCCGGAACATTTAATCGAACAGTGGAACACTTTTTACATATTGAACTTTTGCATTTGTGACACTCAGCCATGGCTGGGGTCAAAACACACTGCTTTCTATTTTAATATTATATTTATTTTGTTCAGTGTATTTGTTTATTTATATATAATATGACAACTTCGTCTTTATCGATAAATAACCAAGTATCACCGCTATGTTTGAAGAAAAAGGCCAGCTGATATGTCTTTTATTATTTTTATAAAACTACAAGCGATTAATGAACATAAGAAACCGCACTCCGTTTCAGAAGCGTTCCGGCTTCCAACAATCTATATTTGTATAGTTTTTCAGGAAAAATTCGGCAGCACCTTGAAAACACGTCCAGTCACAACGAGTACTTCCATAAATCTCATAACTACCGAACCATTTTTTCGCTGTTCTATATTAACAATTTTGAAGTTCATAGGATCAACTTTTTTATTTAAATCCTTCTTAGTTTTTACGACACCTTGTTTTCCCTTTGGTTTAATAATAAGCGGGTTTTGTTTACTTTTGTCTGGCATCCTTATATTACTTTTTAATACATCGGCAAATGATAGCTTACTTTTTTTGACACTTGTTTCCTCAATTATTTTTTTTTATTATATTACACATTTTGTTTTTCTCTTCAATTATATTACACATCATACATACATAATACATAATTGGCTATTACAACCCTTCAGTCAGGATTACGGCCTAGCTTCTCACACCACTCATGTTGCATGCGTTAATTTTATACATGAAAGGCGGGACCTACAGTTTAAAGTCGACTCCGAACGACAGACGTTTGAGAAACTTTTCATGCCAATTTTATTTACTCTCAGAGCTTTTGCCAGAAATCTGCTGAAAGGAAGACGCCGAAGAAATACTTTTTGTATTTTATTTTGATGTCTGGCCTGGCGCTCGAACCCTGGTTTTTTGTCTAATAAGCCAACACACTACCTACTAGACCACGGCGACTTCGATATTACACATCTCCTTACTTTTATTTTGATTTTCGTTTATCACTCCATACATCTTACTTATTTCCTTTACATTTACATCGCATTGCCTTTGAGCTTCATATAATTTTCTCAATCTCTCTTCATACCTTTTTTCGATAGCTTCAAGTAGCGCTTTAATTTCGTTTTCGTTTTGTTTTAAAGATTCCTTGAATTCGCCCTTATATTCATTTTTTTTTTTATATATATATTGTTTTTTTTCACATTATGAATATATTGAACATCACACATAAAACGGATGAAGCCACCAGCCTCCAATATTCCACGAGAATATTGATCGATTCCCGAGCACTTTTTTGCACACTGATAAATTTTTTGCATACTACTTCACACACCAAGCCATATTCGCCGCGTATTGCCGTTTTACAATGATGGCATTCCGACATATTTATGCCTCAACTTTTATTTTGTTTTTCCAATCAATAAATAGCTTTTTTGATTGTATTGCACCACCCGAATATGAAAAAACACTTTGTTTCAGATTCTAATATAGTCCTGTCTATTTAAATAGTCTTTAAACATTTAATTTTTCAAAAATTTGCGGAGCCTTTAAGTTTTGCTCAATACCGTTACAATATAAAATGTATGACATTACAGACAGAAAGTATGGTGATTAAATGAATCATACAGAATTTTTTCCGAATAATTGGGAAGAATCAATGCTGACGGATTACAAGAACAAAAGTGTGCGGCTCCTTTGTCCAATAAATGCATTAAAAACGTGTAAGAAATATTGGAGAAAATAGTAAAAGAACAACTGGAGCAATAGATTGAATAGAATCTTTTGCTATATCAATACCAATTTGGATTTCGAAAAACCATTCTTATGAAACAGCAACTTATTTTAGAATAAGCAGAAAAAATATAAAACTTTAGCAATTTTTCAAGACTTTAAAAGAGAGTTTTTAAAAGCGATACTTTATATCATATATAAGTTAAGAACAATTCTTATTTTTTTCCTTATAAAAAATAATGTAAAAATATATAAAGACATGTTGTCAGCATTTTTTGTGAGAACAAATTTTTATTTTTGTGTTTGTCTGATATTTTTTAAAGCTGTCGGCGTGTGTGCTGACTAAAAAAAACATGTTTTTTAAAATTGTAAAAAGTAAGAATTATTTTTGGTAATAAGTTTAGTTACAATTGAACAATAAATAAAAAGAGACGTGTGTGTTGCATAGTCAACACTGTTTTTTCTAAAAAACAAAAATCAAAGTGTAACAATTTAATTTATATGTATCATAAACAATTTGCCTACTATATTACATTGTACGTCAGTTCCAATTTGTCAGTGAGCGCGATTAGACGTGTTCTTTGCTTAACCGCACTTCGATTGGCTCTTTGCAGTGAAACAAAACAAAGAAACAAAACAAAAACAAAAATTATATTTACAATTTAATTAGTGATCTTCTGCTTATTTATTTCATATATCTAAGAACAGTTAAAACAAAGAAAGAAGGCATTTAACTAGTGACCTAATGGGGGAAAAAAGTTCCGGCGATCCTCCAGATCGGAGGATCCCATTCAACCAGCCTTTATTTATAATGGATGTGACAAAAAAATTAAAAATTAATGTAACAAATGAAACGCTCGCAAATGTTTCCCCTTTTCTTATAAAAAAAAGTTATTGACGGTATATGCGGTAGTGAAGTGGAAATGTGCAAAAAAAAATCGTGATGGTTCGGTTTTAATTAAACCGAAAAACACTCTACAAGCATCCAAACTCATTACCCTAGCCTCACTTTCCCCAACTATTCGAGTAGAAGTTCCTGAACATTCTAGCCTTAATTTCACAAAAGGCGTTTTATACTCAAATGACCTAAGAGGCATGGACGAAAATGAAATATTAATGGAGCTAAAGAGCCAAAATGTTTATGAGGTTAGGAAAATCTTAAAGAAATTTGGTAATGATTTGATTGAAACTGGTCTAATAATTGTCATCCTTGCTACCCTTGACTTGCCAGAATACATAAACATCGGCTATGAAAAAGTTAAATTACGCCCATACATCCCCTACCCACTAAGATGCCGTAACTGTTTACGATTTGGACATACAACAAATTCTTGTCGTAATAATAAAGTCTGTCCCAACTGCACACAAGATTTTCAACTTAAAGAAGAAGACGAAATTTGTAATAATTCTAAAACATGTATAAATTGTATCAACAACAACAATGAAAGCAGAAAGCAGCAATGCACTAGAAAAAATCTGCCCAGTAGAGTAGAGATCCAGACAATGGTTATTCTTGAAAAAGTAGATAGAAAGAAAGCCGTAGAAACTTATAAAGCACGTCAATAGTTAAGCCAATTTCATCTCTTAATAATTCCATATCCACCTCGAATAACATTGAAAATACCATTAGTAAAACACCAAGAGAATTAATTGATTACAACGATATTGAAACATCAACTAGGACCAATATTGAATTAGAACAACGCTCTCTTAAACCCAAAACTGTTACTCTTCTACCGATAAATACATCAAAAAGAAACAAACAAACATTAAAAAGGAAAAATAATATAAAGTCTGCAAGTAACCAAAAACAACAAAAATCAAGTATTAGAAGTAACGACGACGAATCAGCTGGATCTTTATCTCCAGATAATGAATAGCATGTAATAATTATATTATGTACTGTATTGTCGGCATAGTTGTGTTGTGGTTGGGTCTGGGATTTGGTAGTGGGTTGATGCATTGTCGCATTATCGTAAAAGATACTGCGAATTAATGCTAAAGCCCCCATTTTCCTGTCTCTCTCTCGCTTTGGCGCTGCTGTGCTGGTATTACTGTATTATTGTTTATTTAAACTATGTTGCTTTTACTTTTATATCATTATTATTTAATTTTGAATTTCATCTTTATTGATTATGCACTGTTTAAATATTTTGCAATGGAACATAAGAGGCTACATTGTAAATCACAATGAATTGCAGACGCTTATAAAAAAACATGATATAAAAATAATTTCAATTCAGGAATCTCACATAAATAACAATAAAAATAATATTAATATTCCAGTACCTATAAATTTTACAATGTATAATTATAATAATTCTAATTCATCTGGAGGTGTAGCTCTGCTCGTCCATAACTCCATTCAACATTCACCTATATCTCTAAATAACGATTTTGAAGTAATTGGTTTAGAAGTACATTCCAAAATTAAGTTTAGAATCTTATCAGAATACATATATCCGACAGTTGGTTTCAATTACAGTAATCTCCAAAACGTTTTTAATGGATGTCATTCCCCCACAATAACAGGTGGCTTTAATAGCTGGCACCAGAGTTGGGGCTCTAGCAGAAACAATAAAAGAGGATCTATTTTAAAAAAAAATTTTAAATAATAATTACTTTATTTTGTTAAATTACAATTCCCCTACACATTTCTCGACACAAAACACTCTGACACACATTGATTTGACGTTTTGAACCCCTGATTTGTTTTTACATTCCAATTGGAGTAAAGAGAACGACCTTTGGGGAAGTGATCACTTTCCAATTATTATATCGTTATTTAAAAATAACATTGATTGTTTTCACTCAGTCAAACCTCACTTTAAAACTGATATGGCTAATTGGGAACTTTACGGAAGGAACTGCTCTTTATACGAATCCAATAGACCGATAGATATCAACGTTAATAGGGAAGCTGCAAATATTAGGAAAATTATTATACAAGCATCGAACGAATCTATACCACAATCAAAGTCACTAACTACCCGTACTCCAGTCCCATGGTGGAATCCCAAACTAACTCTTTTAAAGCAGGAAAAGAACAAATTGTTTAACAAACTCAATAAGGATATTAATAAATTCAATATGAAAAATTATAAAAGAGCGAAAGTACGACTTAAGAGAGAAATTAAAGCATCGAAATCAAAATCTTTATATAACTTCACTTCAGAGTTCCATAGCTCTACTCCTCCCAAAAGAGTTTGGAACAATATTAGAAGACTTTGTGGTTACAAAACTTCCCTTAACATACATTGTTTACAATCTATAAACCCTCATTATAATAGGCTAATAGAGAAACCCGATATAGCTAATGAATTAGCCAGATTTTGGTCCGCTAATTCCTCTGATGGTAATTTCCCACCAAGTTTTCAAACTAAGAAATACAGTTTAGAAAATAACTTATCTAGCATCTCGCCATGTGTGAAAGCTAATCTAACAGAACAGGATATAACCAGAATTGAGTTCAATTCTACATTGGATAGACTTAAGGGGAAATCCCCAGGTTTAGATAGAATTTCATATACGATGATGAAAAATTCTCCAGATGGCGTCAAGTCTAGAATTCTAAACCTTTATAACACGATATTCAATTCATATATTCCCCAACAATACAAAACATCTTTAATTATCCGATATTAAAACCAAATAGTGACAAGACGCTGACAAAATCTTACAGACCTATTTCACTTAATTCATGCATCGGAAAGGTCATGGACAGGATTATTGCAAATAGAATATGGTGGCTAATATCATCCAGTAACCTCTTAAATAATAATCAAATGGGTTTTAGAAAAGGTAAATCTACAGTAGATGCCCTCCTTCTTCTTGAACATCTAGCTGCTAACAGCCTCTCAACTAAAAACCACCTTACAATAGTTTCACTCGATTTTGAAAAGGCTTATGACAAAATTGGAATTCACACAGTTATTGATCAACTTATTTCATGGAAATTTTGACCCAAAATCATTAATTGTGTAAAAAACTTCTTAACAAATAGTAAAATTATTGTTCGAGTTGCAAAGTACAATTCTCAAACCTTTGGTCTACATAACGGAATTCCCCAAGGATCCCCACTCTCTGTTGTGCTTTTTCTAATTGCATACATTAAACTATACAATATAATATCTTTGCATAATAATATAAGTTTTTGTGCTTATGCTGATGATTTTAATATAACTATTAAGTCAAATAAGAACAAAAACCCTACTATAGATATCAGTGGTTTGGTAAATGATATATTAGAATGGGGTAAGGAATCAGGAGCTGTTTTATCTAGGGATAAAAGTAAATACTTACATATATGTAGAGAACACTATTGTGACTGTAACATGATTACTGGTAATATTCATCTGAATCAGGTCAGCGAATTAAAGATATTGGATGTTACGTTTAATAGAACTCTTAAATGGAATTCACACATCGCCAACGTGACTAAAGATCTACTCAAACGCTTCAGTATTATTAAATGTTTATCCTCACTGAAATTTAACACTAACACTATTGTAATTATTAACGTAATTAAAGCGCTGATAATATCTAAAATCAGATATGGGTTATTCCTCCATGGAGATTCATCTAAAACTTCCCTAAAGAAAATAAAATCTATTGTTAACTTGAATATTCGTTGTGCACTTGGCGCACATCAGACAACCCCTAACAATAACATTATGTTCGAATCGAATATTATGAATTTAGAGAATTTATACCATTTTGAATCTGGAAAATTGATAGTCAATTATTACTTGTTATGACTCTCCTCTTAGGAAAATTGTTGAAAATTACTTTAAATTGAAAAGAGTACCGAGATACTTATCGACACTACAAAAAAATATTAGAATAGCATTATAATATGATTTTCCTTCCAAAATATCAAAACATAACAATATAACCCATCTTCCATGGCTATTTCATCCTAATTCTATTGACTTAAGTTTATCTATATACAGAAAAGATGAAACATCTGTACTACAGTATAATTTATTATTTCACAAAATATCTAACAAAGAACCTTCATATTTACTGACGGATCCAAGACAGAAAAGGCCACATAATTGGTCATCTCGTCGGAGGATAAGGTAGTCTGTACTTACGTTTTACCTAACCATACCTCAGTATTTTCGGCTGAAATTATGGCCATATACGAAGCTATTAAACATTGTGACACTAGTAGAGAATATGCCATATTTACTGATTCTTTATCGGCTTTACGAGCTATTTCTAATTTACACAATAATAATTATTATGCTGGTAGCATTAGAAACTCCCTAATTAAATATTTTCCAAAGATCATTATTATTTGGATTCCAGGTCATGCATCGATTAAGGGAAATGAATTCGCAGACTATTCTGCTAAACAAGCTCTAAATTCGCCAATTTTAGGAAAATCCAACAAAAATTTTAATGATATTAGAAAACACATTAAAAGACAAATAATATATAATAACTATTCCCTGTGGAACTTAAGAAATCACTGGTACAAAACGATCAATTTTAATAAAAGTAATATATATGACTGGATTCCAGTCAATAATGAATTTAGTCGTAAAGGCCTAACAAAAATTATTAGACTCAGGCTGGTCATACAAAAATTACTCATGATTACATCACGAACAAATCTGATCCTCCTATATGCAGTTGTAACAACAACTCCCCCCTCAACATTACACACATTTTTGCTAACTGTCCTTTATTCGAAACCTATAGAATTAAGTTCTTTGGAAATTCCAATCCCCTTTCTATTCTTTCATCTCCAAGTAATCTATCAATTAAACAAATAATTTTATTCTTGAAGAACACAAAACTTTATGATAAATTGTAACCAATAAAACTTTTCTTTTATCTTTAATATTAAATTGTATATATATTAAAGGTCTGCACAAATGTATTTGACTTCAAAAAGTACATAAGATCTAGCTTACACGCACACTTATCCGAAGTATCCGAAGAAGAAAAGTACTTTTTTTTTGAGAACAACAAAATTATCGAATAACTTCTTGTTGTTATTTGACTGCGTTCGCTTCATACAAATACATGTTCAATTCTCTTTCTTACTCGAAAATACCGGCACAAAACATGTCGAGTACAATGAGTACCACCAAACTTCACATAGTACTACAAATACCAATGAGTACTGCAAATTATAGACAGTTGTTTATTGTTTTGAGTAGAGTATGTCATAGGCTATTTTTTTTTATCTCAAATAACTGTTGTAACTATAAGTATTTCAAAAATATTGGTGGTGAAGCCTGTATACAAGAGGATTTTGGTATTTCAATTACACCCAGAGAAAAATTTAATTAAAATGTCGTCATTTCCTACAATGTCACAAATAAAAAATAAACATAGATGTAAATTGACGAATAGTCATTTAGAAATATTATTAAAAATAAAAAATTATGACAAAGAAATTAACATTGATTAACTCATGGAATATTTAGATTCGCAAAACAACTGTTTCTCATTGTAAATGAAATATTTCATCAGGTAGCAAACATGATTATGGAAAGATTTACATACATAATAATGTATGGAAATTTTGTGGTGAACGATTTGCGAAACAGAGGACCATAAAATATAGCCCTTTGAAATATTTAGGTACCTGACCTGTAATGATGACTCTTGCTACAAAAAAGGGTTATATTTTATGGTCCTCTGTTTCGCAAATTGGTTACCACAAAATTTCCATACATTATTATGTATGTAAATCTTTCAATAATGATATTTTCTGCCTGGTGAAATATTGCCATCCTTTACAATGGGTAAAATTCACAGATTTTTCTTTGAATTTTCAAGTGAAATATTTCTATTATTCGGAAGAGTAATAAATGACATCAAAAAGCACAATATTTTGTAAACAATATTTGTTCGAACACTGCTTGAAACAATAATTACTAACAATTGTAACTGTGCACGTCTTTACTGCAAATATCACAAAGTTTGGCAAAGAAAAATCTACGACCAACAATTCCATACAGTGTTTTGGCAGATTTTGAACCAAACAGACCTATGTCGCTTTGCTTTTTTAAATGTGATCTTTTATTTACAAATAAAAAATAGAAAAACGTAGAATATGGATGTAAGTGTACTTACTGAAAATTAATTAAAATTGGTTTTCTTATAAAATTATATAATTTTTTCTTTAATTATTAAGACATCAAGTGCATATCTTAAGACCAAAATTTTAAGTGGCGAATTTAAAACTTTTAATAAAAGTGGAAAAAGTAAGGTGTGGGAGATATGATACTGGAATTTATGATGACAACGGTGTAGAAATACAAGACGTTGTAACTTGTAAAAAATGCAAAAATATATTTAAACTTAGTAGAAAAAGTACTTCAAATTTACTTAAGCATAAATGCTATATCCTCTTTGCTTCAAAAAAAACTTGTTACCCACCGGCAGAATTGGACCAAGAAACGAAAAAGAGAGGTACCTGTATCATCACGGAATGGGCTGTTGAAAACTGTCGCTCCTTTAAAATAGTGGAGGACTCAGGTTTAAAAATATTTATATCTTTTTTGATCTCTGTTGGCGCACAATATGGCTAAAACATCACTATAGAGTCTTTGATTCCACATCCTACTACAATATCGAGGAATGTGGGTATATTATACGAAAGACACTTTAATGAATTAAAATTGGAAATAAAAAGTGTTAAACATAATGGATATGCTATAACTACAGACATGTGGCCGACAATTATTCGAAAATGTCCTATTTAGCTGTAACTATCCATTATGTGAAGGATGGGGAGCTAAAAAATAGATTAAAATCTATGGAAGGAGAAAAAGCGATAAGTAAGTATATCAAATCATACATAAATATTAATGTAGTAATACTTGTAAAACAGAATTTTCTTATTTTACAAATATCATAATAACAATGTAATGTAATTGAAAAATTGTTAATTTTGTAGGCGAGAATATTAAACGAAAGGTTATTGAAACTTTAGAAGAATTTCACTGCGAGCTGGATGAAAAAGTTATAATTGTTACCGAAAGGGGATCCAATATGGTTGCAGCATTTCGATCGTGTAATCATATATTTTGTATAAACCATTTACTAAACAATGTTATGGAAAAATCAATAAAAGACATTCCAACTCTTGCAGAACTCTGCAAGCAATGCGTCAAACTAGTAACGTTTTTTAAAAAATCGGGAATCAACACTAAATTACAAACATCAAAAAGTTTTTCCCCTACACGCTGGAATACCTTTTTTATTTGCTCTCGTCAGTGGAAAAAATTTTTAACGATATAAGTTCGATTTTGCGAGAGAAAAATGAAATACATAGAATAAATAACATAAATTTAAATTGTATAATCGCAGTTTCAAAAGTTATGAATTCCTTTGAAGAAACTTCAAAAAAACTAGAGGGCGAAAATTATTCTACCTTGCACTGGGTTTACATCCATATTCACCGACTCAAGAAAGTTTGTATTGTCAACCATGATGACCTCGAAATAGTTAAACATTTTAAAGAAAAATTAACTAACAAT
Organism: Sarcophaga subvicina; assembly: GCA_936449025.2. Taxonomy (NCBI): domain Eukaryota; kingdom Metazoa; phylum Arthropoda; class Insecta; order Diptera; family Sarcophagidae; genus Sarcophaga; species Sarcophaga subvicina. The sequence goes on along the minus strand of OW388082.2, from coordinate 57,574,210 downwards.
CTTAATGAAATAGTAATGAAAAATATAACCATTAATCATAAAATACCCCATTTTCTCTTCCCGCCAACAAATAAGCTCAAGCAATTTTCACCAAATGATAAAGATATTATAAAATACGAATCAAAAACCCTTATGAAGAGCTATTAGAAAATACAAATAGAGAATATTGTGCCGATTTTCCATCTACTTCCAAAATTTCATCATTCAACTCAGAACTGCTTAGTGATTTTATACAAGAAACAACAACATTAAATCCTGATGAAAAAATAGAGCAAGAAATTCGGCTGTATGAAAACATGAATTTTGCTTTCAGTGACGACTTCGATGCTGTAAAGTGGTGGGACTCTCACAAAGTAGAGTTTCCATATTTATACAAAATAAGTTGCAAGCTGCTTGCTGCTCCCGCAAGCAGTGCTGCATCTGAAAGAACTTTTTCGAAGGCAAGAAATCTTATTTCTGAGAAGAGGTCTGCTCTTGGAACTAATGGAGCTACAATAAACAAAATAATATTTTTACACTCTAATATGAATAAAACAAAAATATACGAAGAAATAGAAAGAATAGATAGTGATCTCTAGCATTAAGTTCTATGGAAATGAATTTTTTGTTTTTTTATTTAACGATTAAAGTTTTTGTGTTTTGTTTTTCTTTTTAAATAAATTCACAAATATTTAAGTTTTTAAAGTTCCTTCTATTCTATATACATACTTAACTTTATTTGTCATACTTATTACTTCTTACATACATACTTTTATCATTTTAAATGATCTCTGAAAATATGAAATATAAACTATGTTTTTTTTTAGTTTTAGTAATTTTAAATGATTTTTTGTTATCTTAATTGTTTTTAGTTCATGGAAAATAAACTTTTTAAATTAAAAAGCAAAAAAAAATATTTTCCAAAAAAATTGTACTATTTTTGATTTATATTTTTTTATTTCAATGATTAATAAATAAATGCCTAACAAGTCGTTTATAAGTTTGTTCATACACATAAGCATTTATATATAAAAAAACATCAGTTATGTATGTGGTGTTTTATGCTGCGAGTATTTGAAGTACCACGTGAAGTGAACATAATTTTAGGAGTACTTGTTTTTGCGGATATATTTTTCAATGAGTACTCTTTTTACGGAACATAAGCAGCTTCGGATAAATTCTTACTCGTATTTGCCTTGCACACATTCTCTTCTCTTCACTGCTTGCGCTGTTAGAGAGAGAGTAAGTACTCTATTCATCCGACATATGAAGCAAAAATGTTATTCGTTGCAGACCTCTAATATATATATATATACATATAAATTAAATGTAAGTTCTCATTTTCTGTAAATATTTTAGCTTAAGGCCTAGTTGCTATAGCTTTATATATATTTAGTGTATACATTAATGTACTTACTAAATTTTTAATAAATAAATAAATATTACATTGTTGTGAAATAATATTACTTTCAGATGAACAGTGTTATGCAAAACTTAATAAGATGAAAAATATGAACAAATGATTAAAAATTAAAAGGCTTAAGATAAACGAAAATAAAACTATATATAATAATGGAACTGGTAAAAAGAAGTAATATAGTATTAACAAAATTACAATGAGAAACCAAATAATTATAAATAATTGTGATATTAAGATAAGGACATATGTGATGCATATGGATAGTGAATCGTATAATAAAGTAATGAGTGCACAAGAATTAAATATAGGTTGGGAAAGATGTAGAGTTTTCGGTGGCAATGATGTGAGGAGGGAATAGGATGGGATTAATCCAAACAAGGAAAGTTTCTGGTTGTGGTCAACACGTCGACCACCAGAACGATCATTGTCTTGCTGTATTCAAGTTGCCATGTAGCTTCCTCGTGGCCCCTCCTGGATGTTGAAAAATTCAGTACTATAGTACTTTTTTCAGTACTTTTCCATTTCAAAAATACCACAATAACCCCGCGACGCTTTCAGTACTTTTATATTATTACATATTTACGGTTTGCGCTATTAATGGGTTACCAACATGTTCAACATAATGCTAAAGGTAGAATTAGCCCAACATGAATGCAAAGTATGTTCGATTTTAGAATACGAAAAGCAACGAGAACGCTTGCCGAACCGTAATGTAATTTCGGTAAGTATTTAATTTGTTCTACATATGCTAAAATGAACGTACATTGCGTCGACAGTTGACTAAACAGGGCTTTTACATTTCGAAGCAACTGTTTTGGGTTTGTGTATGAGAAACAAATATAAGTCGTTAGTTTTTCTATTCCATTCCGTACGTGTATTAAGAATAAATAAATATTTTTTATAAAAGTACCATTTGATGCAAAAAAGTACTCTTTCAGTTATAATTCAGTACCATTTAAAAATTATTATTTTGCAACAGATTCTCAAAAGTTGCTGACCACGGCAAACGTTTAAAGGACTATAATTTAAAAATTTGCACATGGAACGTTCGAACACTCCATAGGGTAGGCGCTTCCACCCAACTAGCCAATGCCCTCATAAAATACAGGACTAACGTCACTACTGTTCAGGAAATTCGATGGTTATGACAAGGATGCAAACGCTTGCATAGTGCGATGATTATTATAGCCGCCATGGGAAAAGCATGAATTTGGATGCGGTTTTGTGGTTAGTAAGAGACTTTGCCAGCGCGTCTCTGGATTCACTCCTGTGAACGAGCTATCCTTTCGCACCAAACCCATCAAACCTAAATTCTATAACTTCAGCATAATTTGTGCTCACACCCCGACGGAAGAAAACTACTACTACTACACTACTTTTATGTGCCAATGTTACAACTCCAACAATAATTGCTCGTTCACTATTCTACTTTATACTTCTGTCCGCACAAACACTTACAACTCTTCGATGATCTTCACGCAATGCGTCTCCACACAAGACTGACTGAATTCTTACTGACTGGTTGTCTGCTTTGTCTTGCCTTTTTATATGCTCGCGTATCAGTCTGATGAACGTTCTTGAAGTGTAATGTTCGGGGTTCCGCTTTCTCGAGCACTCTAAAGCTACTTCATTGTTGTTTGTGTATTTTGCTTACGTTGTTGGTTGTTGCTGTCTTTCTTACTTGTCTGTCTCCTTTTCTTATACTGATGTTGGTTTATGCAAGCAAGTTCGTTGTATGTGTTTGTGAGGCTTTGTTTGTCGTTTTAATGTTAAACGATGGTACGCCGTTTCCATTTTCGACCCGAATAGGCTCATTTTTTCTTCACCCATATTTTGCCAGTCGCTCTATGTGTACGACCTTCATTTTTGTTCGGGGCCTGCTAGCTTTCTGTATCCTGTACACGACATCGTTTAACCGTTTAATTATTTTATACGATCGCTCTCAGGTGGTTTGTAACTTGGAAGATAATCCCTTCTTCCGCTTTAGGTTTTAAATAGAACCAATTGTCCCTCATGGAAGCCCTCCGTGTTTGCCCACAATCATACCTGGCTTTCATTTTATAGCTGGAAAAGGGCCTGCTACGTCCATCGTTATCCGCTCGAAGGGTGCGCCCGAGTTATATTGGTGCAGCTGTGTCGAATTCTTTTTACTGGACCTTTAGCTGCAATACACTGGATACAGTTTGCTATCCAATCCGCCACTGCTTGCTGACATCCAACCCAATAAAAGCGTTGTTTTAGCCTTTCCAATGAATGATCTTCATTCAAGAATTCCAACAATAAAATCGTAACATATTTTTATTTTTGCACACATGCTATTACTGCACTTGTTTACGATTATAAGGCACCAATAGTTTTCTAATAGTCACACACATTACAATAATAACTACAAGAAAAGAAGTTATTTTCCAAAAATGTTTTGAATTTTGGGTTTTTTATAAATGAGATGGAATGTGAAAGGGGTAAACAAGATTTTAGTAATAAAGTGATCGTTCTTAATGCAACAAGTGTACTTATATTTGAATACAAAAAATGCCAGGAAAACGAGTTTCAAAAAATATTATACAATTGGTCTATTTCAATTACTACAAAGTCAAATCTGCCAAGGAAATCGCCGATATGTTCTCCCTGAAAATCAGAACTATATATAATATTATATCACGTGCTGAAAAAGAAGGACGATTAAACTTAAAAAGATTCACAGGCAGGCCAAAAAAGGTGCCACAGCGAGTTGAAAGAAAAATTATTAGAACCGTGTATGATGCCCGCTATCCAGTACGAAAGGATTAGCTCTTCAAGTGGAAAAATACTTAGGGTTACATGTTTCCCATGAAACCATCAGAAATGTTCTTCAAAAACACAAATATTCTTCAAGAGTGGCTAGGAAAAAACCCCTGCTCTCAGCACAAAATGTCGAAAAGAGATTAAGATTTGCCACCGAATACATTTCACTTCCTCCGGGGTACTGGGACGATGTTATTTTCTCAGATGAGACGAAAATAATGTTTTATTATAATGACGGACCGCAGAGTTTGGCGTAATCCTCTGACAGCACTAGAAAATAAAAATCTTATTCCTACAGTAAAGTTGGGAAAACTGTCCGTAATGGTATGGGACTGTATATCCAGCAAGGGAGTTGGATTCAGGATTTTGGATGAAATAATGACGAAGGAAGTATATCTTGATATTTTAAAAAATGAATCGACCGCCAGCATTAAGAATTTTGGTTTTATTGACCCGGTTAATCCGAATAAATTTAATTACAAATATTATCAAGATAATGATCCTAAACATAAATCTTATTTATGTAAGTCCTGGTTACTATACAACTGCACCAAAGTTATTGATACTCCTGCCAAAGTCCTGATATTAACCCTATCGAAAATTTGTGGGTTCATCTAAAGAAAAAAGTCGGAAAAAGATCACCAACAAATAAAAACGAATTGGTAAGGTTCATTAAAGAAGAGTGGGAAAAAATATCACTAGAATATGACATTATGAAACGTATTCAATCCATGAGAAGGCGTCTACAAGCGGTAATTAATGCTCAAGGTGGACACACAAAATATTGGCATTATAAATTTAAAAAATTTACATAAGGCTTAATAAGTGTGCAAACATTTTTTTGGCAGTAGTAAAATTGAATTATTTTTATTTTTTAATATTCTACATTAGAATATTTTCATTGTTATAAAAGCTTTTATAAAATATGTTATATTAACAAAACATATGTTTATGAAATTCTGTTTGAAAAAAATAAAAAAAGTTGGTTTGAAAGTTTTTTTTTTTATTTTTCTCTATGTGCAAACTGTATGGTGGATTTTATTATTATTATTACTTTCTTGCATTGTCTTCTAACTTTTATAACTTCAGTCTTTTCTTCAGCCGTGTAAGTGTCCGGAGACTGTTCGATATGAATATTGGCCTCTATTTTCGGTACTTTTGACACAGGATGATCCTCACTATTCTCAGGCTATCCGCGCCTTCGCTTGGAACTACTCGTTTCACGTCGTCTTGTTGGTGAGACCGGTCTTGATCTTTTCCGTGGCGCCTTACAGTTGCTTTGGAAATGACCACCCACACAGTTGAAGCATTTAAGTTTAGCATTTTGTCCGTTTTCTCCCAAAACTTGCTTCAGCATCTCTTTCAATTTATTTAAAAAACATTCTTTTTTCTCCACGACTTCCATTCTTCGCACTTTGCTTACTTGTGGTCTAGAAATCGTGCGAGCGGTCTCCTGGGCTAATGCGAAGGCCTCGGTCTCTGCAAAGCTTCTGTTCAGTGTGGAACATACCGCTAGTTTAATGTCTGGGTCATGTATACCATTAACAAAGTCTTAAAGTTGTCTATCAATGAGTGGTTTTCTCCTGGGGATGTAAGCTGCGCTAATCTCTCGACCTCTATTGCAAAGGCTTGAGGTGACTCATTAGCCTTTTGCGCACGGCACCTTAATTCCATGCGGTATAGTTCTCGTTTGTGCACGTCGCCCAATTTACGCTGTTACACCACCATTAAGTCGTTGTAATTGTTTCTGCAGCTTGCTGGCATGGTTTCTAGGATCTCAGCTGCGACACCTTTTAACGCCAAAATTAGTTCCAAAGCCTTCTCCCCATCGTCCCATCCGTTTCTGCTGGCTATTCTCTCTATCATCAAAGCAAGGTGGTTTTATCCTGCCGATACCTTCTGATACGACTCGCACTGCAGGGGTTGCAGAGGCCTGTAACTCTCGTTCCTCTTCATCCTCGAATCATCAATGTCAATGCCCTGAAGCTGCAGTTGTTCCCTTAACCGCCTTTGAAGTTCATTTTTCGTGTCCGTTGTTGGCAGCTCCAGTTTACCCAACTCTCGTTTAATCCGTTCCACTCTTAGTTCGATGAGTTTCATTTTTTTTGTTTTTTTTTCTGATTTATTTATTTATTTATTTTTACTTTTTTGAATCCCACTTCTGACACCAATTGTTAAGTTTTTACCTTTTTTAAAACGTTCAGAATATGAGTTCGTTGATTGCAAACAAAAATAAGAATAAATATGTGTTTTGTTTCAATTTTTTAAGTTTCATTTTTTTATTTTTTGATTTATTTATATTTACTTTTTTGAATCCCACTTCTGACACCAATTGTTACGTTTTTACCTTTTTAAAAACATTTAGAATATGAGTTCGTTGATTGCAAACGAAAAATTTCTTTATTGTTCACACTACTTATGTGCCACTGTTCACTCTTCTACTTTATACTTCTGTCCGCACAAACACTAACAACTCTTCGGTATATCTTCACAACAGCGATTTAAACCACAACTGTTTACTGCGCACGCAACGCATCTTCACACAAGACTGACTGAATTCTTACTGACTGGTTGTCTGCTTCGTCTTGCCTTTTTATATGCTCGCGTATCAGTCTAATGAACGTTCTTGAAGTGGACTGTTCGGGGTTCCGCTTTTTCGAGAACTCTATCGCTACTTCATTGTTGTTTGTGTATTTTGCTTACGTTGTTTGTTGTTGCTTTCTTTCTTACTTGTCTGTCTCCTTTTCTTATACTGATGTTGGTATATGCAAGCAAGTTCGTTGTATGGGTTTGTGAGGCTTTTGTTTATCGTTTTAATGTTAAACGTTGGTACGTTTCCATTTTCGTAACAATATAAATAATGTTAATACATTGCTGAAAATGAACAAAGTGAAATTAAATGCAAAGAAGACAAAGATGCTGGAAATAAATGTGAGTAGCGAAACAACATTCAGAATTGACGTTTATGTTATAGAGAAAATCGTCGAATAAAAGAACGTTCTGATCGTTACTATATTATCATCATATCTTAAATTATTAATCAGTTCAGCGTTAAACATGTATTTATTATAATTAAATATCTCATAAATTTCCTTCTTTTCGTTTTATTGATATATTTAGGATGTTTGTCCTTTGGTTTTATAATTAGGGGTACTTGTTTGCTTACAGATGATAACAGTTTTTTACGGATTCCTCTTTTGATATTTTTGTTGTGTTTTTGTTTAATGACTCATTTATTACCTTTTCAATTTCTTTGCACATATTTTAATTTCTTTCCTTTCACTGATTTATTTGTTATTATTTTCAACTTCATTTACATTATTAAATAATTCTTTTACTCGCCGTTTTGTTCTTACGATCTTTAATATTTAATCATTTTATTCACCCTTTCTTCATACCGTTTTTCAATGGCTTCTAATAATTGTTTAAATTCAATTTTGGTTTGTTTATATTCCACCAAATTTGGTTTGTTTATATTAAACCAAATTTGTTTTGTTATAATGCACATCGCATCTACATAGTGTATATACTGCATGCAATCATCGCATATAACTTCCACTTCCACTTCCACAACATTTATTAGATGTATGATTATAAACACACATGCCTCCCATCTCAATTGGACAGTTTACAAAAATTACAGAACTAGTCAATACGGATTATTTTAAAATGAAATAGATATACATAAATACGAAATATGCTTGACTTGAATATAATACTCTAAAGGCCATTATTACAATTTGCCGTTAAAGTTGGGTTTGAGTTTAATGAGTTTAATTTAGTTAAATGTAACTTTAGCTAAAGTGAACTTTAAAGTCACCTTTAACTTCTTTCCGTTATTACAACATACAGACAAAATAAAGTTAACTTTTTCAAAAATATGGCAGTGGCGGAGCAATGTCGATAACATTACTCAATTAAATAAGTGCTTTAAAAACGCAGTGGCAACGGCGTGCCTTCTTATTTGTTATGTTTATTCATTTCGTTTATAAATTTTGTTTTTTGTTTTAAATTGAATATAATTAACGTTTATTTTACATCTTTATATTTGAAGTTGCCATATTGAAAATAAAATATACTATAATATGGCAAGCACAAAGATAAAGTGAGCTTTAAAATTAAAGGTTGGATGATCTTCCCTTTAGTTTAACGCTCACTTTTATTTTATTGTGTACTCATAATAATGAAAATCAAATTATCTGCCCGTTAAAATCCAGCCTTTAGTTAACGGCAAGATGTAATAATGGCCCGAAGTTTTATACACAAAATCAAAAGTGATAATGCTCCTGAATATATGTGGAATCAAATCAGCTATGTAGGTGAAGTAAAGTCATATCAACTAAGAAATGCATCTTATTTGATATTCTCTTTATTCCATCGGGTGAGCCATTTATCGGTTTAAATTTGAACTATCGGTTATTTCGAATCCGGCAATATTTATGTCATTTTATTCTGTCACAAAATTCAGTATATTACTTCCACTGTACGTAATGCACCGATTAACGCTTGAGCAAATTTATTTAAAAAACAAAGAAATTGCACGAAAATGTCGTACAAAATTGGGTCGCAGAGAAGGACAAACAGTGCCCGGTATATGCAAGTTTATTGCTAAAGTTCGTAAAGCTGGTTTCATTGCATACACCCAAAAATATCGAAGCTGTGTGCTGAGAGCGTGCGTGAGAATCCATCATTTATTTATTTATTTAGTAGTATTTGTTTAAAAACATTGTAAAATAATTTAACCTAATTAACAAAAGCTCTTATGAAATATTCCTAATATAATAAATACATTTTCTTTTAAAGACATTTATATTATTCTCATTTTTGACTTCACTTGGCAGCTCGTTAAACACTTGTAGACATCTCTTCATTGCGTTGTTTGTCACTTTGTTTAATCTAAAATCGCTAGCATTCCTGAGGTAGTATGGCTGAATTTCGTTTACAAACGTTAATTGTTGTGTTAAATATTCTGGTGCATTTCCTGTTTTCATCTTGTATATATATAGATACGTATTAAGTTGTAGTCTCTGTTTAATGTTAAGCGATTGTAGCATATCCAGCATAAATTGTATTGGTGTATATCTATTACATTTTATTATTGTTCTCATAGCTTTATTTTGTAGTTTTTGTCGTCTTTCTATTTGACCATTAGTGCAGCACGTATATAATATTGTTGAACCGAATTCAAAATGTGGTTTAATAATTGAGTTATATATATTTATCGCAGTTAATGTTGATATTTTTTTCCTTATTCTTCGAAAGAAGTTAATTTTTTTTTAGCAATTTTTTACAAATATAATCTATATATCTACTTGTCATCGTTCTCAAGAATTGAACTTTTCACGCACCAGTCTACGTCGAATTCTGATAAAAGATCTCAGTTTGACGCCTTACAAAGTTCAATTGGTTCAAGAGTTGGAGCCGCATAACCGTCCGCTTCGTTGGATGCGAATAGATTGGCCACCGAGAAACTGCACGATGATGTTGATTTTGTCAACAAAAAATAATTTTTTCGGGTGAAACTCATTTTCATCTTGGGTAATAAGCAAAATTGCCGTATTTGTGACGCAGAAAAACCAAACTTACAGAAGCCAATGCACCTATTACAAGTGACTGTTTGGTGTGGCTTTCTTTGAAAATAAGGACGGCGCAACGATTACGGTCAATGGAGACACCTATCGCACAATGATAACCGACTAAATGGTGCACTCGCCACACAACTCATGCCACAATCGATTTATTGTGTTAAACGTTTGATGGACGTTTAATTAACCGAAATTGGTGCTGTCAATTGGCCGCCAAATATCTGCATTTTGACACTGTTAGACTATTTTCTGTGGGGTGTCGTTAAAGAAAATTGTTATGCCGGCAAGCCAGAGTCATTAGAGCGTTTGAAAGCCAAAATTCGTGATGCTATTGCCGAGATACGACCCCATACACTCGAAAAAGTGAACGAAAATTGGTCCGATCGAATGAGGCCAGCCGTGGCAACCATATGAATGTAATAATACTCAGTTTCTAACTAAAAAATTTTGTGTTTTTGTGTTATCGCATTCATAAATTTAAACTTTTAAATGGCCCACGCTTTATAAGGAACTTCAAGAATTTAACACGTTTACAGGCGATATTAACAACGATTTAATTTTGTGAAGGAATAAATGGAGAAAATGTTTGAAATTATATGAATATAAATGAGGATTTTTAAAATATTATGAATGCTAACAATAAATAACTAAATAACTGATAGAATGAAATACTTGGGTTTATACCTTTTTGGGTAAATACATTTACTGCTGAAATCAACAAATTAATAGAATACAAAAATTACAAAGCAAAGCGCATCATGGGCATTCTTTAGATACACTTTAAAGATTATTTTCTGTAGATTACACATTAATTAATTTTGGCCCTGAATCTCGAAAAATGCCACAAATTTAGGATACCGCATACCGACTAATGGCCAGGTCAAGATCGGTACAAACAAGAAGAATGGTGTTGCGGCCTTTGGTGCAAATAAGGGCGATTTATTTATTTTATTTATTTATTTATTTTATTTATTTATTTTATTTATTTATTTATTTTATTTATTTATTTATTTTATTTATTTATTTAATATTAATCATAGCACAACAAGATATTAATCTTATAAATGAAAGTGCTATTGGAGTTCGCCAAAAAAAAGTAATAAAAAATCATTGATAAAATAAGTAAGAAAATGTAAGGAATAATGTAGAATTAGAAATGAATTAGAACATGTTATAATATCAGAAAATATAGCAATCGATGAAAAATTTAGGATAAAAAAGATTTAGTTAAAAAATATAGTAGGAAAAGTACGAAAAATACAGTATATACTAATATCAAGAAATATACACAAAAAAAGAAAAATATATAAATAGAGAATCAATAAAAATTTAAAGACTCAATTAGGAAAATGAAAATTGAAAAAATCGCTAATATAGAAAGTAAAAATGTACAAAATAATTAAAATATGTTAAGACTACTTAAATAAATTGTATAACTCCTTCTTGAACATAATTGCATTGCCTATGTTTTGAATATAATTAGGTAAAGTATTCCAAAGACTGATAGTGTGTATAAAAAACTGGCGTTGTGACAAGAGAGTCCTATGTCTATGTTGGATAATTTTCATACCGCGGTTGGATCTAGCAAATGTAATTTTACTAAATAAGTATATTGGCTGTTTTAAAGTAATAATCCTATGGAGGAGAATAAGGCATTTAATATTTAAAAGAGTATCAAAATGAATTCCAAATACTGGTAAGAAAATTGAGATATATGGTCGTCCCTTAATAAATACATATCTGGCTATATTATTATCAGCCAAGTTAAGTTTCCGCTTATCATCAGTATCACAGTTTGTGATAATTTCAGATCCGTATAATAATTTACAGAAACATTTGAATCTATTTCTTCGTCAATACAAAATAACCCATCAGGGGTTTTTCGCAAACCTTATGCTACCTCAGAATTTTACGGTAACTATGGACGAGAAGCAGTACATTGTTTGACTGTTTCCTATTGAATTATATCTGAATGAATAAGTGGTTGCCGGTGGTTATTGCGAATTGTTTTTATTAAATATTGTATAACGGTCCGCAAGTAAGGTGTCACATTAATCAAGTCTGATGTGGTGGCGGACCAAACTTTAACGCTTTTAAGAACGCTTTAATGAACAGGCTGAACGCAATTTTTTTATCAATCAATACTCAAAAGATATCCTCCAAGATGTGTCGAATCTAGGAAATTAGGATGAGGGAAAGAGGAAGTAGTAGTTATGGACATTAGATTTGAATTTCCGATGGACATTAGAATAAAACATGGAAAACATTGCAAAGAAGCATCGAATTATCACAATATACATCGATTTTTTCTGTGCACCGATTGTGACAGAATGTAGCAGAATTGGTGCGAGGTGCTATTGGGGTACAACGATTAGAAGATTTATTGTACCTTCAACATATAGAGTAACTCTGTAACATTTCTCGCAATACTGTTTCGCTGGTAAACTTCAGTATGCTGTTCGACCTCAGTAAAGATAATTCTTATCGCCTTGCTTGTTAAACAACCAGATGTTTTTTCTGATATGCATTCGCACCGCGCATTTTGCTAGTTTGAGTTATGGTAACTCGTTCTCCTCATTAAGGAGCTTACATATTAGGCTCGAATCAAACCCAACTATTCTCTGATGTTACAGAGTAGGTTCTCATTACCACGGTTATACCAACGGAAACCCCTCTCTGTGTTTTAGCTGTTTTTAGGAGAGTATTTGTAAAACGTTTAATTACGTTTAAGGATCGATTATGCATGATATACTGTACTTGCATAAATATTTGTATTATATATTAATTTACAAAAAACATTGATTTGTTGCAATAAGTTGCATCCAGTGTTTTTAAAATATCGATGTATTCCATTCACCACTAATTTGAATCTATCTAAGTCGGGTTAGAAGGTAGATTTTAAAATCTATTAACCTAGACGCAAGCCTATTTAGTTAACAGAGCTCTTTTAGTTACATAAAACAATAAAATTAAGCAAAAATACTTAAATTTCTGAGTAACATTGGATAAAAAATCAGAATATTGTAGTGAATCTCCGTTTAATTATTTTTATGAATATCTTTTATTATTTATTTCTTAGCTTATCTTTATTTTACAAACGTGACTTACTTCTTTTTATCTATATTCTAAGATGCCGGAAATTGTAATGATGCCCAGCAGGACTTCTACAAAACAGCTGTTTTCATGCATTTGGCTGCACTTAGCCAAACGCATGTCATTGCATCAGTGCTGTCACATCGTAAATCATTATAATATGGTGTATTAAGCCATATAGAGAGTGATTGTTACATAATATTATGTAACAAGGACTACAATAAGCAGATAATATATATAATACAAACCGAGATAACATGGGCGAACAAAGTGAATTGTTTTTAATGCATATTACATCAAATAATCGCCAGAACCCTTAACAGAGCGAACCTCTCCATAAATTAAATGTATTTATTTGTTTATTCAATTCCTGTACAACAAGATTTAATCTTATATTTAAAGTACAAGAAAGAAGTGTTTCATAAACAACATTTGGAGATCAAACTTTTATATTGATTATAGTAAAAGAGAAAAAATATAATAATAATAATAACAATAGTAATAAATTAAATTATGCAAATTATAAAAATTGTATTCTACTACGGTGCAAAATAATTAAATAAAAATTTCCTAAAACTAATTGCGTTGCTATTAAGTTGCTGAGAATGTGGAAGACAATTCCAAAGCCGTGCACCATGAATAAAGAAATGCCATTCAGATACAAGGTAACGATGTAGTGGAATTATGATCCTTTTACCTCTAAGTGATCTAGCAAATCTTATTTTATCCCTACGATATCCTGGAGACTCTGAATAAATGATCTTATGCAGAAGTAATAAAACACGGATGCTCAAAAGAATGTCAAACGATACACCATAAAGCTTCAAGAAAAACGGGACACATGGTCATATCTCCTTAAACCATAAACATATCTCACAATATGTACATTAAACCAGGAAGAAGATAACATTTCGCAATCAACTGTCTTATGTTCAAAGGCGTAAAGTATTGTGACGACCAAAGACACCTCAATTTCATATAAGTTTGACCCACTAGTGTGTTAACATGATTTGTCCATGTGAGATTGTCCTTGAAAGTCAACCCAAGATTTTTGGCAGCATCCACAATATTGATCTTCTCCCCGTTCATCAAAATATCAAGACCGATATTGGAATCAAGCGTCCTCCTACGAATAATCATGCACTTGGACTTATGAGGGTTTAAACGAAGGCCATTTGCCTTGGCCCAATGATATTGTTACAAAAAGCGAAACGACCTAATATCATTTAACAATAAAAACGATAAACAAAAGCTACCAGCTACACCAACACAAAGCCACAATATACAAACGCACACTAACTCTAAGTATACAATGAACATGTTGGTTATCTAAAGCTGCACACACACATATGTATGACGAACCTGGTTGCGCCTAGTACGGCAACATAAGCAAAGTACACAAACAACAATGTACTATCAACAGAGTTCTCGAGAAGGCGCGAGCGAGAACCTTCCACATCGAGAACGTTCATCATACTGATTGATACGCGTGTGTGCGGACTATAAAAGGGCTGGACAAAGCAAGCAGCAGGGAGAGTTAATTCAGTCAGCCTTGTGTGAAGTTGCGTGAGAACAAAACAAGTCGTGGTTGCAAAGTGAATAAAAGAGATTATTATTGTTGTATCGTTAAGTTCTATACGGTGGCACACACAGAAGTAGTGTAAATAATAAAGAGAGTTAAGAAAAACTAAAGACAAATTTGTTTTTACTTTGTTGCAAAAGTTAAAAAAGTGCACAAGCTTCATAGAAAGCATGCCGTGATCAACCGTGTCGAAAGCTTTTGAATGATCAAGGACACACACAATGAGAATTAGAGTTTATAACAATGATGCCCATTTCATAGTGCTTTTGCGCAAAATAAAAACCTACTTGTTCTTATTCTCTTTGGTTAGTCGTCACTCAGACCACAATGTACACAGTGGCGACACGGGATTTTGACAGATAACCGTATACTAAGAAAGGGACAGCAAATATTACCAAAAAGTATTTCTGTCCCTTTCTGATTGTCTGTCTGTTTTGTTTATTTATGTTTTTTTTTTAGTTTTTGGGGTGGGTTTTTTATATTGGCGAGAGTTAATAAAAAAAATGTAATTTTTGTGTAAAACTATTAATAAATAATAAAAACAACTAATAGCAATAACAATTTTTAACTTTTTCTTTCAAGAAATTAAAAAATGTTGGCAACTTTAAGCAAGAAAATGTTTTTATGAGCAGTACGTCTTATTTTGATCTTGTAATATTTACCTTCTTAATTATCTCTTGCACAAGAAACTATATTCATTGTGACCGAAAATCACACACATTTCGATTAATATTTAAATATTTAAGAATCTTTAAACTTTTCATTGAAGAAATTAAAAAATATTCTAAATTTTCCCTTTTTTAACACAAAATAAATGTTTGTTTACATTTAATTTTTCTACTTTATCCGCCAGTTTTCACTCTGTATATGTTGCTTCTAACACATTTGCTTCGCAAAACTTTTACCATTTTCTTTCTTCCTCCAAGAAAAAGGTTAAGACAGCTGATTTTAGCGTTTTTCAAACGTCACAATTGTCATCACTGGTTACATTGTGACTCAGAGGCTATATTCACACGAGAACAATTGTGCTGGCAGCAAATGATTGTTTGTAGGCAAGAGGGGTGAAGAGAATGGTTTTTCGGTGGCGTAAAGTTTCCACCAGCTACAACACCGCATCACCAGCACAAAACTAATACATACACATTTTTAAAAATCAGGGTTGGCAATTTTTTTTCAACAGAGTTGATTTAGTCGTTAGTTGCATTTGAAACAATGAACATGATCACAAAGAAAGGGGGATGGTCGCATAAAATCATTTCCCTTTTTTGATTTTTTTCTTTATTTTGAAATCATTAATGTCTTTGTTGTTTTTCCATTTACAGATTCCTCTTTCTTATTGCCTTTAGTAAAAGAATGATCTTTTTAAAATCAATATTTATTTAATATTGTCACTTCAAGGAATATTTTCTTAATTAACCAATCTTTAAAAACGAAAACTTATTTATACTTGACAAAAATCTGATGATTTAACGGGATTAACAATAAGAGAGTATTTGATAATTTATAAGTAAAGATTAAAAAGAGATAATTAGTAATTAGGAAAATAGTTGATATTAAGAATAAAGAGTATTACATAATGAATGATATTTAAGAAAATATTTGATAAAAATGAAAATTAAAGAAAAATGTTAAAATAAGAATAAAGTAAGTTAGTGAATTACAATTAATATATTATAATGTTAGAGTGGCGTACATATGTATGTTTATACATAACTCTTTGCTATACATTGTGCTGTCATTTTTGAAATTCCAATAAAATATTTGTGAATGAACAAAAAGATTTTTGTAAATAATTAGTTTAAATAATCTGCACGTAATTTATAAGCAAAATAGTAAAACAAAAATAAATTAATTGAAAACAATTATTAGTCGAAAATATGTGAATTCCGCATAGAATAATTTTAAAATTATTCGTTTATTTGTTGTGTACACTTAAAAAGCCAAACATCAAATGAATGCAAAAACACTAATACATACAAAGCTCTGTATACGTATATATTTGTTGCCAAACGAATATTCATCCCGTGTAAATTGAAAAGAACAAAAATTGTGCGACTAAAAAATGTGCTAATGTGAATTGGCTCAGACAGCGACGAATGCACATGCGTACCGGGTGTACGATTTTGTTTGTAATATTTTTTGCTTAAAGCACTGAAAAAAATTTACTATGACGTACGAAACATTTTATGATAAAAAAATGCGTTTGGTGATGCTCAACGCATTTTATGTTATAAAATATTGAAGGAATGTAGAGAATATGCTGAAGATTTTATTAAAATATAAATAAAATAAATAACCCTGTATCTATTTTATTTGTTTTACTGGTCTTTTTCCATAGTCACTGATTGAACAAAATTTTACATTTAAAATTGAATTTCTTTATTTTTATTTACATACATACATAATTGGCCATTACAACCCTTCAGTCAGGATTACGGCCTAGCTTCTCACACCACTCATGTTGTGTGTGTTAATTTTATACATGAGTGGTGGGACCTACAGTTTAACGTCGACTCCGAACGACAGAATTTTGAGAAACTTTTTCATGGCAGTTTATTTTACTCTCAGAGTTTTTGCCAGAAATCTGCTGAGAGGAAGTCGCCGAAGAAATATTTTTTTATTTTTCATATTTCATTTTTGATGTCTGACCTGGGATACGAACCCGGGCTTTACGAATAGTAAGCCAACACACTACCTACTACACCACGGCGACTTTTTTCGCTAATTATCTCTTTTTAATCTTTACTTATAAATTATCAAATACTCTCTTATTGTTAATCCCGTTAAATCATCAGATTTTTGTCAAGTATAAATAAGTTTTCGTTTTTAAAGATTGGTTAATTAAGAAAATATTCCTTGAAGTGACAATATTAAATAAATATTGATTTTAAAAAGATCATTCTTTTACTAAAGGCAATAAGAAAGAGGAATCTGTAAATGGAAAAACAACAAAGACATTAATGATTTCAAAATAAAGAAAAAAATCAAAAAAGGGAAATGATTTTATGCGACCATCCCCCTTTCTTTGTGATCATGTTCATTGTTTCAAATGCAACTAACGACTAAATCAACTCTGTTGAAAAAAAATTGCCAACCCTGATTTTTAAAAATGTGTATGTATTAGTTTTGTGCTGGTGATGCGGTGTTGTAGCTGGTGGAAACTTTACGCCACCGAAAAACCATTCTCTTCACCCCTCTTGCCTACAAACAATCATTTGCTGCCAGCACAATTGTTCTCGTGTGAATATAGCCTCTGAGTCACAATGTAACCAGTGATGACAATTGTGACGTTTGAAAAACGCTAAAATCAGCTGTCTTAACCTTTTTCTTGGAGGAAGAAAGAAAATGGTAAAAGTTTTGCGAAGCAAATGTGTTAGAAGCAACATATACAGAGTGAAAACTGGCGGATAAAGTAGAAAAATTAAATGTAAACAAACATTTATTTTGTGTTAAAAAAGGGAAAATTTAGAATATTTTTTAATTTCTTCAATGAAAAGTTTAAAGATTCTTAAATATTTAAATATTAATCGAAATGTGTGTGATTTTCGGTCACAATGAATATAGTTTCTTGTGCAAGAGATAATTAAGAAGGTAAATATTACAAGATCAAAATAAGACGTACTGCTCATAAAAACATTTTCTTGCTTAAAGTTGCCAACATTTTTTAATTTCTTGAAAGAAAAAGTTAAAAATTGTTATTGCTATTAGTTGCTTTTATTATTTATTAATAGTTTTACACAAAAATTACATTTTTTTTATTAACTCTCGCCAATATAAAAAACCCACCCCAAAAACTAAAAAAAAAACATAAATAAACAAAACAGACAGACAATCAGAAAGGGACAGAAATACTTTTTGGTAATATTTGCTGTCCCTTTCTTAGTATACGGTTATCTGTCAAAATCCCGTGTCGCCACTGTGTACATTGTGGTCTGAGTGACGACTAACCAAAGAGAATAAGAACAAGTAGGTTTTTATTTTGCGCAAAAGCACTATGAAATGGGCATCATTGTTATAAACTCTAATTCTCATTGTGTGTGTCCTTGATCATTCAAAAGCTTTCGACACGGTTGATCACGGCATGCTTTCTATGAAGCTTGTGCACTTTTTTAACTTTTGCAACAAAGTAAAAACAAATTTGTCTTTAGTTTTTCTTAACTCTCTTTATTATTTACACTACTTCTGTGTGTGCCACCGTATAGAACTTAACGATACAACAATAATAATCTCTTTTATTCACTTTGCAACCACGACTTGTTTTGTTCACACGCAACTTCACACAAGGCTGACTGAATTAACTCTCCCTGCTGCTTGCTTTGTCCAGCCCTTTTATAGTCCGCACACACGCGTATCAATCAGTATGATGAACGTTCTCGATGTGGAAGGTTCTCGCTCGCGCCTTCTCGAGAACTCTGTTCATTGTATACTTAGAGTTAGTTTGCGTTTGTATATTGTGGCTTTGTGTTGGTGTAGCTGGTAGCTTTTGTTTATCGTTTTTATTGTTAAATGATATTATGTCGTTTCGCTTTTTGTAACACTGCCGCCCACTTAAGCCTGTTCGTCCCGAATAGGCTCATTATCTCTTTTCCCATACTTTGCCAGTTGCTCTTTATGTACGACCTTCATTTTTGTCCGGGGGCTGCCAGCTTTCTGTGTCCTGTACACGACATCGTTTAACCGTTTAACGTTGCAGCTGACCTTGACTTCTTTTCACTGGACCTTTAGATGCAATACATTGGGTACAGTTTGCTATCCAATCCGCTACTGCTTGCTGACATCCAACCCAATAAAAACGTCGTTTTAGCCTTTCCAACGTCTTTGTCACTCCCAGATGTCCTCCGCTAGCTCCATTATGGGACTCCTTTAGCACTTCTTTCGTCTTCGAGGAAGGCACTACTAATAGGTTGGATAAGGTCTTGCCATCAGCGCTTTCCCAACGTCGATATAAGCATCCGTTTATCAACCGTAAACTGTCCCATAGTGCCCAATACGCTTTTGTAAGAGGACCTTCTCCGGATATCTCATTGCTGGTAGGTCGTTTATCCTCTTCCTTAGCTGCTATTATCTTCGCCAGTATCGGGTCACTCTTTTGTGCTTCGGACCAGTCTTCATTGGCTTCGATCTGCATTCGGCGGACATCAACGGTGGATTCCTTCTTCTCAGCCTTTACATAATGATTACGCTCCAAATTACGATATCGACTTGATGGAGCATCAGCCTTGCCATATTTTATGACTCTTCGTTTTGTTAATGGCGATGGTTCGGAATCAGCTCTGATCTTATTGCGTCCTTTTCTAACTTTTATAACTTCAGTCTTTTCTGCAGTTGTGTAAGTGTCCGAGGACTTTTCCATTTGCATATTAGCCTCTATTCTCGGTACTTTGGACACAGGATGATCCTCGATATTTTCAAGCTTTCCGCGCCTTCTCTTGGAACTACTCGTTTCAGCGTAGTGTTCATCAGTAGCCTTAGGCGTAGCAATGGCACGTCGTCTTGTTGGTGAGACCAGTCTTGATCTTTTCCGTGGCGTTTTACAGTTTCTTTGGAAATGACCGCTCTTTCCACAGTTGAAGCATTTAGGTTTAGCCCTTCGTCCGTTTTCTTCTAAAGCTTGCTTCACCATCTCCTTAACTTTAGTTAAAAGCCATTCATCTCCTCTACTTCCATTCTTCGCACTTTGCTTACTTGAGGTTTAGAAATAGCTCGAGCGGTCTCCTGGGCTAGTGCGAAGGCCACGGTCTCTGCAAAGTTTCTCTTCAGTGTCGAACATACCGCTAGTTTAATGTCAGGGTCTCGTATGCCATTAACAAACACCTCGGCCTTAAAATTGACTATTAACGGATGGTTTTCTCCTGGGTATGTGAGCTGCACTAATCTCTCAACCTCCATTGCAAAGGCTTGCAATGACTCATTTGCCTTTTGCGCCCGGCATCTCAACTCCATGCGGTATAGTTCCCGTTTGTGCTCATCGCCAAATTTACTTTATTTTATTTTCATAATCGGTTTTTTTAAATTTTGAATAATAATGAAAAATTATCATAAATCTTTTATGGGAAATATTACAGATAAAAGATAAAAAAAATTAGCATATAATTAATTTAAGATTGTAACTTTTCTTGAGACACTATATTTTAGCTAAATAATATGGACGAATTCTATTCCAAATTTTATTGTAAATTCCGCTTTTTGGATTTTTTCCGTACATTTTATTTCAGTTTACACAACTTTTCTTTCAGTGCAGTTCTCTCTCGTTCACCAATACTATTACAGTTTTAGCTTTTGGCATCCCTGGTTTATAACCATCGTGCAAAGTAAAAGAGAATTGAGAACAAAATATTTAATCTTTTATTGATTATTATGGAAAAGATATGATTTAATAATCAACCTTTAAAAGGCTTAAATTCATTGTACAAAGTAAAAGAAAGTGGAGAAGAAAATATTTAATCTTTTATAAGTTATATTAAGCATTGTGATTCATAAACGCACTAAAACTTTACAAAAGATTTGATTTAATGACCAATATTGAAAAACCTTCAGTTCATTGTTGAACACATTGGGTGGGACACGAACTTGTAAGTTTAATAACGATTGATATTTGAGCGCCAGGCACACACTAGTACAGGGTAGTGTATCGTTATGTTTCTTTGTACCGTATTTAGAGAAAGGAGTAGTAATCTGCTAAACATTTTTTTCTTGTAAAGTTGTAAGTTTTCTAACGATTGATATTTGAGCGCGAGGCACACACTAGTACAGGGTAGTGTATCGTTATGTTTCTTTGTATCGTATTTAGAGAATGAAGTAGTAATCTGCTAAACATTTTTTTCTTTGCACAAATTTAATTAGAACAGAACAGGCGACTGTTTTTGGGTGCAAAAATATCGATATAGGTTAGGTTAGGTTAAAGGACGTGTACTTGTCAAATGAGAAAAGTGCAGTACCCGGAGGTTAAATTGATCCATTGTACGAAACGTCAAATTTTTTTTTGATTTTTAAGAAGAGTTTATATGGCACTTTGATTCGAAATTTAACTTCCAAAATGAACCACATTTGTATAAAAATAAACCACTGTGATGTTCCTTTTCTTGAATTGTAATTCTCCATTATAAAAACTTGTACCGTCTACTTCAAGAGATATATTCATAACATAGTAAGGTGATTTCCCGTTGCATTTTTCAGGAAAAACAAAAATATATAAAAGTTTCGTGCTGATTTAGTTTTATGTTCTGAAGAGTCAAGTTAGCCCAAAGGTACAAAACAGTTTTGTCGCGAAAATTTGTCATTTACTTTTACATACACTGTTTTCTACAAAAGTATCACAATTTAAAAAAAAATTCACCGGAGTCTTCGTTACTTCTACTGGTGTTTCTTTGCTACCCTTGCGCGGAACAAATAAAATACACAATTTTTTATTTAAAAATGTAAATATTTCATGTTATTATTATTGGAAACATTTTAAATTGAAATTTATTGAAAAAACTTGTTTTGTTAGAAAACAAATTTAACTCAAATAAATTTCAAGAATCTTAGAAAAAAGGGTAAACTTAGCTAATGGCAACGCTGCTCATCATGCAATAAATTTTCTGTTTTAAATTGCTCTGATGTAGAATAGAATATCAATTGATGCATGCATACTCAAATGTCGCTTAAGTACTAAAATTTCATACACAAATACACATGTAACATATACAATGAATATGTATATTAAAAAGAAATAAAAAAGATTGCATTAACCAAATTATTTAACTTCACTTGTAATTCATGTAATTAATTCATTTCTTTTAGATTTTGGTGATTTAGTTTCGCAAGTAGACAATACAGCTGTTATTTGTGTTTGACCTTACGAAAAATATGTAAGATCAAATAAGAATTTGCCCAAAAATGATGAAAATATTTGACACAGGGTGGTTACACTTAAAACATTTTTGTTTGATGGAAAATAATTTTATTTGTCCAAAATTGAAGGTTTTTCTTTTAGTGGTCACATTATGTTAAAAGGATATGTTATGTTTTCGTCAAATATTTGCCAGATGTGACCGTACCTTAAGGTTTCCGACCTAGAATATACACCTAATTCTCTTTTTACGCAAATTTTTTTCTATGCGAATATTATTAAAAATAATGAAAAATAGAAATCGCTGTAGTCTAGTAGATAGTGTGTTGGCTTATTAGACGCAAGGCCAGGATTCAAACCCTAGTTCAGACATCAAAACGAAAAATATAAAACAAAAAATATTTCTTCGGTGACTTCCTCTCAGCAGGTTTCTGGCAAAACTCGAGTAAATGAAATTGCTATGAAAAGTTTCTTAAAAAATCTATCGCTCAGAGTCGACTTTAGACTGTAGGTCCAGCCACTTATGTATAAAATTAAGACACACACAACATAAGTGGTGTGAGAAACTAGGTCCTTCTGCAATATGTGATAGGAAAGTCTGGGTAGGTTCAGATAAACTCTTCGATGCCCAGGCTGTTTTTACTGATGAATCCAAGATGAAGACGGGCACGAGAGGAAGGGTGTTCATCTTTGGAACAAATATCGGGAATTCATACAGACTCCCTGTGAAATGTAGTGTTTTTTCAAACTAGTCGGGAAACACATACCGAAGAACTTAAGAGTTACAATTGATGTGGGTAATCAAGCAACACTATAGGCTTTGGGTAGACATGTTTTTATTTTATATCTGGTCTGGGAGTGTAAAATGCTGCTAAGAGGCCTTTGCCAGATTTTTTTAATTTTTTTTTATTTTATTTATTTAGTAGTATTTGTAATACTTTGTATAAAAACATTGTAAAATAATTTAATCGATAGACAAAAGCTCTTATAAAATATTTTTGATATAATAAATACATTTTCTTTTAAAGACATTTATATTATTCTCATTTTTGACTTCGCTTGGCAGCTCATTAAACACTTGTAGACCCTTGTATAGTAGACATCTCTTCATTGCGTTGTTTGTGGCTTTATTGAATCGAAAATCGCCAGCATTCCTGAGGTAGTATTGCTGAATTTCGTTTACATATCAAATCAATCAATCAAATATTCCGGTGCATTTCCTGTCTTCATCTTGTATATATATAGATACGTATTTAGTTAATGTTGATATTTTTTTTTCTTATTCTTCTAAAGAAGTTAATTTTTTTTTAGCAATTTTTTTACAAATATAATCTATATAGTCCTTAAAATTCATCCCATTGTCTATTATTATATTTATATATTTATATTTTATAATTTTTAATTTTATTTTATATTTTTTAATTTTTTTATAATTTTATTATAATTATAATTTTATCATACTTTAAGTTTATTTTGCATTCTTTATCCGTTTCCGATATATTAAATATAAGACTATCGTCCGCATGTTACACTATTTCACATTTTTGTAAGACATTAGGCATGTCATTAATATATATCATAAATGGCAAGGCACCTAGGATAGATCCTTGTGGGACCCCATATTCATTTGTTATTTCACTCAATTTTACGTTATTGACTTTAAATTTTCCGGGAAAATACCCGTTTCCATAGACTCATTTATAATTTTCAGCATTATATCATCGATTGTATTCCAATTATCTAAAATCATTTTAATATTTACGCTGTTATAATCCGGTTTCTTTTCTATATCTTTGCAAATTGTTTTTAGTTCATAATTTATTATTGCACGGAATTTCTACATTATTGAATATCACAGTCTTATCACATTTCGGTTACTCTTTAGCACTAGATCTTTAATATTATTCCACATTTGCTTTTGATAATTTGAATTGATTACTTTTTTTTATTAATATAATTATTTTTTTCTTGTTCAAGTTTTGTTATATAAATTTCTTGTTCTTTTATACTCATTCCATGCTGCATAATTATTTTGGCTTTTAGCGATATTATTTATTTATTAATTACAATACAATTACAACTTATATATTATAATTATATACGAGCTGATAACTTTGACCATATGCTCGGTGTAGTGTAACAGACCAGAGTCTCTGGTGGGAATCGAACCCACGACCCTCACGCTAATAGTCTAGCACACTACCCACTAGACTACCAGGGCACCCATAGCAATATTATATTTTATTATTTTTTCTCTTTTTAAGACTTCCAGCTGTCTATTGAACCACTTATTCCTTACACTTTTCTCTTATATTGTCCGAAAGTTTTTCAATCGTTTTTTCGAAAGCCTCATCAAGTCAATTTACATTGTAATTCAAATCCTGTCTTTCTTCAATTTCCAGTATGTTTATTTCCTTTTGGAATATGATCTTTCTGTATTTAAACTTCTTTGCTCCATTCTTAATCATTTTCGAGTTATTAATATTCTTGATTTTACATACATACATACTACATAATTGGTCATTACAACCCTTCAATCAGGATTACGACCTAGTTTCTCACACCACTCATGTTGTGTGTGTTAATTTTATTCATGAGTGGCGGGACCTACAGTTTAAAGTCGACTCCGAACGACGGATTTTTGAGAAACTTCTCATGGCAATTTTATTTATTCTCAGTTTTTGCCAGAAAATACTAAAATATATAATAGGCTCCTTACACCAATCGACAGTTACGGCAACAATGGACAAACTAAGCCACACATACATAACACATATATAATTGGCCATTACAACCCTTCAGTCAGGATTATGTGTGTTAATTTTATACATGAGTGGTGGGACCTACAGTTTAAAGTCGACTCCGAACGACAGATTTTTGATTCATTTGATCATGGCAATTTTATTTACTCTCAGAGTTTTTACCAGAAATCTGCTGAGAGGAAGTCGCCGAAGAAATACTTTTTGTATTTTGTTTTGATGTCTGGCCTGGGGCTCGAACCGTGGCTTTAAGTCTAATAAGCCAACACACTACCTATTAGACTACGGCGACTTCATTCTTGATTTTAATTTCTATTAATTCATGGTCCGATATTTTATTTGTACCGCAAATATTTGCACTAATATTTTTTATATTTGTTATTACATAATCAATTACAGTTTTTGAATCTTTCGTTACTCTAGTGTCATCATTTATTAACTGTTTTAATCCATTATCATTAATTATGCATTCAATTTTCCGCTTATAAACACTTTCTTTTGACCAATCAATATTATAGTCTCCAACTATAACAATGTCTTTGTCCTTCTCAATAAGTTCTTCAATTATTTCATCAATTATATCACAAAATTCAGCTTCTTGACTTCTTGGTGACCGATAAACTCCCACTATTATCATCGAGTAATTGTTGCATTTTACGCTATATGCACCAATCCAGTGTTTGAAATCACTAACTTTTTCGAATATCATTTTCACCTCCCAACATTTGTTATAGTACATTATTATTCCCCCGGTTCTCGTTGAATTGGATAATAATGCCACTTGAAAGTATTCCGGTATCAATATTTCTGATTCATCCACATTGTCCGTTAGGTGTGTTTCCGATAATATTATAAAATGTGGTTTCTCTATATCTGCAATTGCTTCTATTTGATTAAAGTTGTTAATTAATCCCTGAACATTCGTATACATGCCATATGAATCCTTTAATTGTTATTAATTTATGCCTATTATTCGCTTTTTTAAATCCAGTTTGTTTTTATAAACAGGACATTCTCTATCTATAGTCGCATGATTTTCATCTAAACCCGGATTAAGTTTTTAATACTTTTTACGCAGTTGATACATTTTTTATTTGTTCTTTCTTACATTGCTTTGTATTATAATTTCCGTGACATTTGAGACATATTTCGCTGTTCTTGCAGTTCACCGACTTATGGTTGAATCCATTACATCTATAACACCTCGTTACTTCCGTTCCATCAAATACTCCATATTTTTCCCACCCAACATTCAATTTTTGTGTCACAATTACTTTTTGGTAGAATTCACTATTTATTCTTAATTTAGCGTTATAAATTAATCTGTTGTTTCTTCTTGTTTCATATAATTTTATTAAATTAATTTTACTATTTTCCATGACTTGATTTTGCTTTATTAATTTTTCAATAAGTTCCTTTTCTTCATATTTAAATGTCATATCCGTTATAACTATTATCATTTCAATTTCACTTGGTACTTTTATGTCGTATGTTTCACTCATTTTGTTCTCGATTCATCATCTTTCATCTTTGGTCATCTTTGTTTTCACTTTGAATAATCACTGGTCCATTTCTTCTACTTTCAATATTTGTTATTTTAAAATCTATTGGGACTACCTTTTTATTTAAATCTTCTTTTGTTTTTTCAATTTTTTGCTTTTCCTTGGGTTTAATTACCAATGGCACTTGAATTTTAACCTCTGGCAACACTGAATTCTTTTTAACTGCATCTGCGAATGTCGTCTTATTTTGTTTTACATTTGTTTCCTTGATCACTTTCTTCACTTGATGCTGCTAGGGTATCTACATCCTCTACCCCTTTGGTAAGAAAACGAAAATTGTCCTGCTCTAATAAAATAGAAGCACTGTTACGCCAAAAAAGGAATTTAAGACGCCAATGGCAAGAATATCGTTCTCCAGATCTAAAGTCTCAACTTAATCAGTGCCAAAGACTTCTGCGTGACGCTTTGCAGAAGGACAAAGAGTCGAACCTGCAAAAATACTTGCAAAATTTGGACGCAACGAAAGACTCGGACTACAGTTTATGGAAGGCAGTAAGGAAAATGAGGAGACCTACTTTGCATGAATCCCCTTTACGACTACAGCACGGTGATTGGGCAAAAAGCGCAGAACAGAAAGTGGACGCTTTTGCCAATTACTTAGAGAATGTTTTTACACCAAACAATTCTGTTTCTAGTATTGCCCCAGTTACAATCGACGATGTGGTTAGTAGGCCGATCAAGTTCCGGCTGTCTGCAGTGACTGCCGTCATCCAGAGCTTAAAGCCGAACAAATCACCTGGTTGTGACAAAATAACTGCGACAATGATTACAAAT
The DNA here is from genome assembly GCA_936449025.2 of Sarcophaga subvicina. Lineage (NCBI taxonomy): Eukaryota > Metazoa > Arthropoda > Insecta > Diptera > Sarcophagidae > Sarcophaga > Sarcophaga subvicina. The sequence continues at coordinate 57,546,841 of OW388082.2, read as the reverse complement.
TTGCCTACATCGGCCGTGCGTTTTATATTGTTCATCTTTAACTCAATGTTGCGAATAGGCTACTTTCCTGCATCTTGGAAATTATTTGATTTAGTGATGATTGATACCTAAACAAGGCAAGGACATCACGCAAGTATTATCATATCGTCCAATAAGTTTACTCCCAATACTTTCTAAGATGTTCGAAAAAATGCTGCTTAATAGTTTAATACCGCATATTGATGCCAACGCCATAGTTCCCGACCATCAGTTTGGTTTTAGGCGAAATCGTGCTATGTGTGGCTGAATCGTGCTATGTGATTCAGCAAGTGCACAGAATTACCAATTTAATTAGACGTGCTTTTGAGAACAAGCAGTATTGCTCTGCGCTATTTATTGATATATCTCAAGCCTTCGATAAGGTCTAGCATGAAGGACTTATTTTTAAGATCACGCAGTTTTTACCAAAGAATGTGCATAAATTGTTAAAAAGTTACTTATGGGATAGATATTTCCAAGTAAAATCAAAAGATGTCACCTCTTCCCGTTCCTTTACTTATGGTTCACTGCAGATATGTCTACAAGTTTAGTGACTCACACGTCTACTTTTGCAGATGATACGGCGTTTTTAAGTATTCATAGAAATTCTGCAGTTGCGTCACAAAGACTTTAATCTCATGTTAGTGATTTGGGAAATTGGATGCTGAAATGGAAGATAAAAGTCAATGTTTCTAAATGCATGCACATCACGTTTACACTGAGAAGGGGAAACTGTCCGCCCATCAAGATTAATGGTGTGACAGTACCAGAACATAGTAATGTAAAATATCTGGGCATCCATCTCGACCGTCGCCTTACCTGGGCTCACCATATAGCTGCCAAAATTACCCAGATCAAACTCAGAACAGCACAGCTTTACTGGCTTATGGGACCTAAGTCAACCATTGATTTAGAACTAAAACTGCTTTTGTATAAGTCAGTATTGAAACCTATTTGGCTTTATGGTATCCAACTGTGGGAAACAGTCTCACCATCCAATGTAGAGAAGCTACAAAGGCGGCAATCTAGACTTCTTAGAATAATAACAGGTGCTCCTTGGTATATGAGAAACAGTAACATCCACAAAGATCTGAAGGCGCCCTTAGTTCGAGAGGAAATAAAAATAGCAATTGTCAATTACATCTCTAGGATTACAGAACATCCCAACCGTCTTGTAAGAGACTTACTTGTATTCGAGGGTCACAGACGCCTCAAAAGGGTTCAAACAAATGATCTGATCAGATAAATTTACTTTTGATGAGCACTTTTAGTTGTACGTTGCAGTGGTAATAATAACTTTTATTATTGTATTATTTTAGGTTAAGATTTGAACACTTATTGTAAATTCCGAAAGGAAAGATTCAATAAATAATATATGAAAAAAAACTTTCTTTATTTCACCGCACATCTTTTCATTGTTTTGCTCTATGTTTTTTTTCGCATTTCTTCATTTTTATTTTGATTATCCTTTACACTTGCTATTAGTTTTTTTATATCTACAACATCAACATTCTTTTCACACGATTTTTGGGTATTATCAAGAATTTTAAGTCGATCCATATATCTTTTCTCAATTGCTTCTAATAATTGTTTTATTTCATTTTGCCTTAGTGATGACTCGAATTATTCTTTATATTCCTTTAAATTTTGCTTACTAACTCTAACGCTATCTTGAATTTCGCCTAATACAAGGTCAACATTTCTTATTGGATACAATCCTCACAAATAAATCGCACAAAATTACTTGCTTCAAGTATTCCAATAGAATACTGATCAACTCCCGAACACTTTTTTGTATTATGATATATTTTCTCACAAACTCCCTTGGCATCTTATTCCCGTCTCGCATCTAATAATGTTTTACACTCACTGCACTCAGTCATTATCGCGCGATTGTTTTATTTCACTTAAATTTTGTTTATTATTAAAATATTTAATAGTCCTTTTTCTATAGCACTTTAATATTTTAATTTATTTATTTATTCAGAGCTTAATTTTTTGCTTCTCTTCTTTACTTCTTCTTATCAATTATCAGGCTGATATCTGCTGGCAAGATCAGCGTTAGCTTGTGAGACTATCAATTGGCTTTTTTTTGAATTTTTGAAGAAAAGTTCGATTCATTCGTAAACCGTACATTGGGATGTAGAACTGACTGTAGTTCTCTGGTGAAAGCGTGGAATTAATACAATGAAGCGTTACCCTTCCTAACCTATTCCAGTCATCAATATTTCTCCAACCCAAGTGTGAAGAGATAATACTGTCTGTCTTATTATACGATTTGTATTGTAAAATTGCAGCACTAGTAACATAATTCGCAGCTTCATCGGCAAGTTTTACCTAAAGTTTGGAATCCACATTATTATACTTTTAGTTAGTTTGGTTGTTCGTTCTTGTAAAGTGGGTAGTTCGCATTCTGCATAAAATTTTAGCTCCAAAGGCCGTTCTAATTATTTAGTTAAGTATATACAGGGACAACATTTTTAATTTGGATATTAGACGTTTTGCCATAAATTACCAACCTGTAGTACAATTTTGACAACATAAGGCTGCAAACAGTATTCTAAAGGATAGTTAATGTGAATTATTTATTTTTGAATCTAAGCATTTTACTAAGTTCAATCATTCAAAATATTTTTTAATTATCAATGTGCGACAATCATCAAAAATTTTCGTTGAAGACTATTCATAGTATTTTTAAGGACTGTACTGTTTCGATTTGGTTGCCTATTATAATATCGCTATTATTGTTGTAAAACTTATTTCTCCATATGAATAGACCAGTATATATTCGTTACTTGTTCTTGACATTTTCACTTTCATTTTGCATAACAAAATTTTGGTGGTGTTTCCAGATAAAGTACAAATCGTCGACATATATGATATGTTTGAAGTAGTGGCGATTTGAAATAATATTGCTGAATTTATCAGTGGGAGACAGTCTCACTGATAAGGATGATCCTTGGGTTAAACCATTATGTAGTGGTTTTATGTTAGAATAGAATTGACATTTATCTAATTTTTCTATTTGTAATAAAATTAAAAACGTAGTTAATACAATTTTCAATTAATTTCCATTTTTTTAATTGCGATGTTACATTATGTAGCGCCTACGCCATCGAATGGTTTTTTAAAATCTATGGAAATAATGGATAAATAATTTTACTGAGATAGAGTAGATACTGTTATTGTCTATTTAAGAGCATCCGTTGTTCCTACATTAGGTTTGAAGGCAATCTGATAATTTTTCAAAAGTTTATTTTTTTGCAGAAGAAACCATATTATACTGGTAGCAATAGCTTTTTCAAGAAGTTAAGCCGCTCACAGCATTAAAGATATAGGGCGGTATCCGTCAAACAAAGTTTTTTGTGGCTTTGGTATGGAATAATGGCAGAAGTTTTCCATTGGTAGAAAATATACTTTAGAAAATATTACTTTATATAATTTGAGTACTTACCCTACATGAGTCTACTACGAAGGCATCGGTGACAAAATTAAAAAGAGTACGGACACACCAAATCATTTTGTAAACTATCTGCTGTTTATATCAGATGTAGATAATATTCAAGGATTATTGAACAATTTTAATCAGTTGGAGATAATGATACATACAGTAGGACCAGAGTTTATACCTCTTTCAGAAACTCACCAAACGGAGGTAGTAAATGATAGAATAGAAATAGTGAATTATGACCATTACTATTTACTGTCGGGTTCGTCTAGAACCGGGGGGCTCATATTATATTTTAGAAAGCATTGGCAGATAAGTAAATTTCGAGAATCTATAAGGGAACATGAGTTTTGGATAGGTGCATTTATGGCTAAGTATGGAAAAATTTCGATAGTTATAATAGCAAGTGGCCAAAAAGCAGAATTTCGTGAAGCTTTAAGTGAGTTTTTAGATATAGTATGCGAGGAAAATTATGAGATTGAAATAGCTGGAGACTTAAACATAGATTGGTATAGGGACTATTATAGAACTAGATTAGTCAGCATACTTTATGATAATGGCTTAAAACAGATAGCGAATGAATTTACTAGGATTACACAGAGCTCTAAAACGTTGATAGATTATATTATTACCAATACGGAGAATATTACAGCAAAGGCTAATGTGGATAATAATATAACAGATCATGAGTCGATTGATATTTTAATAGAAGTAGTAAATTAACATTCATTTACTCCTAAAAATAGGGAATGTTGCATTTTCAGATATAACAGGAATAGATTTAGAAGCAAACTGGGATCGTTGTTGGAATTTGAGAAAATGGATGACTTGAATGAGTATGTGGGCAAATTTGGCTTGTGTTTGGATAATACGGAGGAACATTTTACTGTTAGATCGAGATTAAAGGTATGAATGGTTCAATAGCGAACTAAGGGACTTAAGAAGGGATATAATTATTAAATTATAAAAAAACCATTATGGAGAATAGTATTGATGCATGATGCAACTATAAGGCAGCGAGGAAGTTATATAAAGTTAAAGTAGTAAATCCAAAAAACCATTATATAGATAAGTAAAATAAACACAGCAAAGGATCAGGGGTACAATGAATATTTCATTACGAGCATTAGGGATATACGTAGTTCAATTGAGAATGTACATTATGAGAATAATGTACAGACTTCAAACTATAGATTTAATTTTCATGCAATATAATTAATGAAATTAGAGAATATATGTAGGAATATAAAAAAAGACTACAGAATATCAACTGGCATTTTATTGGACAATTGGGACAAAGTTGGTAATATTTTGCTCAGAATTATAAATAGATCGTTGGAAACTGGAATATTCCCAGAGAGCTGGAAGGAATCGATTTTTACGTCTGTTGAGAAGATTAGGAATACTATTAAATGTGAGGAATATCGCCCGATAAATACCCTAAGAACATGTCAGAAGAAAATTATTGAGAAGGTAGTTAAGAACCAATTGTAGGAATATTTTGAGTAATATAACTTACTATCGAAATATCAGCCAAGCTTCAGAAAGAAGTATTCATGAGAGACGGCAATTAACTATATAATAAATAGATGAAAATTTATAGGGAATGATCGCAAAGTTCTAGCAATTTTTTTAAATTTCAAAAGAGTGTTGAGTCGAGTATGAGTGAGAATAATTTCGGTGTCCCACAGGGTTCGATATTAGGAGCTTTATTGTTCATAATATACATTAACGATATTGAAAATGTAATAGAGAAATGCGAGATAGTTCTATATGCAGAGGAGGTGTGAGGAATGTTATGAAAGAGATATGGATAATATAAATAGATGGTTGAAGATAAACAAATTAAAATTAAATGAAAATAAAACAAAGTTAATTCAAATTAGTATGCACACTAAAGTTCATTTGGAATAAAAATGTAGTAATTGAAAAGGTCAGCAATATTAAGTATCTAGGTTTCATAATAGACATGGAATTAAAACTAAAGGAACATTTAAAGTATATATGTAGAAAATATTTTTTTTTTATTTTTTATTGTTATTATAATGAATGTTTTTCAGATGCAACAAGATCAATTATCTTATAAATTACAGCACCAGAATCAAATGAGTTACGTAATACATTGAAAGTATATTAATCAAAAAATAAACAATAGAAAAAATAAGAGATAATATAACAAAGTCAATGAAAGTTGAAACGATAAATTTATGAATTTTTGTAATAACTCCTTAACAAGATTTTAAATCGCACTGCGTTGCTAGTAAATTGAATTTTTGGGGGGAGATGGTTCCAGAGATAAATGGTATATGTATAAAACTGGTGAAAAGAAGCACTCTTTCGGTATTTGAATGTTCGAATATTATTGTTCCTCGCAGACGAAGTGAATGCCAATTTGTTATAAAGAGAGTCAGGTTTTTTTGTTGTTATAATTTTATGTAAAAAATAAGATTTTTAAGTTTCATATAGTCATCGAGGTGCATTTCAAGGAAATGTACTAAATACGGAGATATATGGTCAAATCTTTTCAAAGCAAAAATATATCGAACAATATTATTAAACGTTATGTTGAGCTTTCGTTTCAAAGTCATATTGCATCCAGCAAAAATCTCAGAGGCATATAAAAGAGAAGGAATTAAATACGTTTTTGCAATCAGCATCCTTATCCTCATGGGTGTAAAGTGTTGAGTCTGCCATAGGGTTCTAATCTTCCCATAAACTATGCCACATGCTTGATTAATGTGATCCGACCATGTCAGCGAGCTATTAAAAGTAACGCCCAAATTTTTGGCTGTATTTACCAATTGAATTTTTGTCCCATTAAGAGAAATATTCAAATTCCCTTTCAATACCGCCGGAATTTTGCCAATTAATAAAAACTTGGACTTAATAGGATTAAAAAGTAGTCCATTAGCAGATGCCCATTGATAAATTCTATCTAAATCAAAATTTATTTCATTAATAGCAGAATTCATAGTCGTTTTCGAACAACTTAGATAAAGTTGTACGTCATCAGCATACATTTGAATTTTGGAATATCTGATCTGCAAAGGAAGGTCATTTGAATACATGGAGTAAAAAAGTGGGCCAAGTATGGACCCCTGTGGAACACCTCTGCTTGTAAATAAGGGTGAAGAAACAACACTACCATTGACAACTACCTGTGATCTACCAATTAGATATGAAGATATTAATTTTGTTACGGTTGAAGAAAATTTAAACATATTGCCAAGCTTCAATAGCAACATTTGATGGTCAACAGTGTCAAATGCCTTGGAGTGATCAAGTAAGACCAAAAATGTTAACTTACTCTCATCTAGATTGCCACGAATATTCTCAACCACCTCGGTTAATGCTGTAGTGCAGCTGTGTTGAGGTCTAAAACCAGACTGACGGTCTGTTAGTAGATTATTGTCGAGTATGTGTTTATAAATATGTCTATGAAGAATTCTCTCAAAAACTTTTGATATGTAGGGAAGGATAGATATTGGTCGGTAGTCACCATCATTTTTAGGCACTGGAATAATTTTCGCCACCTTCCACTCAATTGGAAAAGTGCTAGTTGTTAAAATCGTGTTGAAAATGTGATTGATTTGACGTATTATATAAGGCAGTATAAGTTTCAAACGTGGATGTTCGCCTAGAACAGCATTAGACTTAATATTTATTTTCATCCAAACTAAGATGTCGGCAGTGGAAATCATTTATTGTGGATACATTGTTGTTACCTTCATACAAATTCATATTCACTGGTGGTTGCGGAATATTAGCAAATTTCCTGTTAACAGCATTAACATCTAAAGTGTCTAATGTGTCTGATTTGTGGTTGGTATTGACAACTCCTATTTCACGAATCTGCCTCCATGTATGCTTAGTATATACAGCATATGGGAAAAAGATAGGTTTCTTTAAACGGCTGAGGAATAAAGTCCCAATTTTAACATCGATTAATATATATAATACAATGCTCAAGCCGCATTTTATATATACATTTTGTATATAAAATTTTATATACTATACATGATGTACTGAGCAACAATTAACAAGACTGCAGAAATTACAGAATAAGACGATGCGTCCTATATTACAACTAAACATATTTACACCAACTACTTTTAAGTTAGATGCACCGAGGTGGCTTAACCCATTAGATTCCTTATAAGGGTCTCTCGAATTTTTTACTATACCTCTTCCAAAAATATTAATTTCTAAATAACAACTATTATATGTTGTTACTGACATTCTAACGAAGCAAGATTTATTGCATTGTGTTCAAAAGATGTGATCTGAGTGTTGTGAAAAAACGAAAATTCCGAACTGAGTAAGAAAAACTAGAATATTTTAAATATGATATGAATTATTATTCATATTTTGTGTTTTATTATTTGCGAATAAGTATAATGACTCAATTGTACCACGCGCGAAATGTGGCTTTCAAAGTAACGTCCCCTAAAAGGGACACTAGTAGTGCAGTTGCTAAACGATAAGTGGGTAAAATTTCTTTTCATATATAGACCAACAATTTTCGAAATATTGTTTGAACTGTAACACCTTAACGACAATGAGCTCAATGGCGTTATAATTTATACAATTCCCCCTATATGGATTCGATACTGATCAAGATAGCGATAAAAGTGACGATGATCATGAAGAAAATCGTATGCGCTGTTTCTGTAAGACTAGCTATTCCAACGAACGTCTGATTGGACCCTGTTTAAAAATAATATAGAACAGTCTATATCACAAATTAATATAAACAGCAATAATATTGCAACACCGCAACAAATTGAAAATTCCCTGAAAACGTTTAATCATTTTATAAACATGGCTAAGTCTTCAATTCCCTCTGTAAGGACGTTGTACAATGGGTCAATTCGACCTCCGGGTACGGTACTTGTCTTTATTGACAAGTACACGTCCTCTAACCTAACCTAAGTCTTCAATACCAACGAAAAGTACAACACCTCATTTATTAAAAATATCTCCAAATACAAAACTTTGTATTCGTATGAGAAACAAAATGAAAAGACAGTTACAAAGAACAACCATTAATAGCTTCAAAATAACACTACAAGCCACCATCAAGCAGCTAAACAAGGAAGCTGAAAAAAATGAAAATTGGATTCGATTTCTATCAAAGCTTCCAAAAGGATCCAAAAGATATTGGTGTATTACTAAAGCTCTTAGAGGAAAGAAGCATAATAAAATCCCAACTCTTAAACATAATAACCAAAACTTTGAAGAACATTTTGATAAAGTAAGTCTTATTGCTGATCAGTTTGAAAAATCTCATAAAATAACAGCAAATATGAAACATAGAATTGAAGAAAAAGTAGCTGAAGCAATTATCGACTTAGATCAAGAAGAAAACCCATTTCTCAACAGCGAAACTCTTATAAAACCTGAAGAAGTTAAACAACATGTTATGCAACTGAGGAATAACAAAGCACCCGGTAACGATGGCGTCAACATATTTTTGAAAAAATATGAAATAAGATTATGAAAAAACATTTTTAATGAACATATTTAATGCATGCCTTAAATTAGGTTTTTTCCCGACAAGCTTTAAATGTGCAAAGGTTATAGCCATTCATAAGCGTGGCAAGGATCCAAAATTGACCACCAGCTACAGATTTGAAAAATTTATTCTACCTAGAATAAACACGTTTATCGACGACAACAACTTGATTAATAAAGAGCAATTTGGATTTCGTAAACAACATTCAACGGTACATCAAATTAAGAGAATAACAAACATGATTCATAAAAACAAACGACAAAGACTGTCAACCGGGATTGTACTTATGGATATCGAAAAAGCATTCGATAGTATTTGGCATACACGTCCTCTAACCTAACCTAACCTAACACCACATCCACTGCACGAAATATACCCGCGGGAGTACCTCAGGGAGCTGTACTCTCTCCCACATTGTACTCGCTGTTTGTATCAGATTTTGTCACTAAAAAGGTACAGAAATAGGACTATATGCTGATGATTTGGCTATGATAGTTAAAGGTAAACTTTCAAATGTGGTTGTAAAAAGACTGGAGAAAAGCCTACATAAATGCAACAAATATTATAAATGGAAAATTAAAATTAATATGGCCAAAACCCAGGCTATACATACTATTGCCTTTTAATAAGTCGCATAAACGTACTCCCTCTATTCCACTCCAAATTGAGAATGTTAATATACCTCTAAGTAATACTGTTAAGTACCTTGGAGTGATATTAGGCAGAAAATTAACATTTGCACCCCACGTAGAACTTATTGTGGACAAAGCAACTAAATGTTTCAGAGCTCTTTATCCATTACTTAATAAAAGATCTCATCTCAACTTGGACAAGAAATACTAATAAAGATAATAATAATAATAAACTAATTATATATAAAACGGTAATCAGGCCAATTCTGCTCTATGGGTGCTCAGTCTGGGGCAAAACTGCTAAAACTCATCTCAAACAGATACAAGTAGTCCAAAACAAAGTACTAAAGATGATTCACAAACTTCCACGTTTATATCATACCCATGACTTACATGCTAGATACGGACATCAATTAAGGACATAATAAACACTCAGAGTACCGCATTTTTAAATAAATGATTATGAACTGATTCAAAATACATCTATTGATACCTAACAGATTACCCAGTAAACCTATAAGGTGGCAAGGATAAAAGATGATATATTGTTGCCTGATACAACTCAATTCCAGATAATAAACAACGGTTTTCTGTCATTTTTACCTTTAAAATTTTGTCTATCGCTTATTGTATTTTTATTTATTTATTTTATATTTATTAATATATATTTTATATATTAGATAGTAACTCATTAATTTGATATTGTAAAAATTTTGTATACTTTGACTTTCAATAAAACATTATTGAACGAACGTCTGTTATTATGGAAAAAACAAACAAATAACGTTCGTCTGAAACCGTTTGTCTTACAGAAACAGTATATTAATAATTTCGGCTTAACGATTCGTCGAAGGAAGAGGCGCTGTAAATATTTTGCAACCAAAAGTGGTTTTTCGATATAATATTGCATGGGAGACGTTGATAAGAGGGATCTATTAGTTGTAGTCTACCGCTCGCGAATCAGACATAAGTGGTGGTGGCCAATATTTGCATATCTCTTTGACGCCTCTAATGCTAATGCATGGCTGCTGCTAAAAAGTATCATTCCAATGATTTGACATGTGCGTTCCTTCATATTTTTCGTCGAAATCTTGCACGTGTCTTACCTTGAAACGTATGGTAACCTATGTAGAAGAGGTTTGCGCATAAACAAATTGATGACATATACACGATAATTGAATATTCTAAAAATGAAAAACGATGTGGATATTGCGGAAATAAAACAAATTTTATCTGCAGCAAATATGAAAAAGGCTAAGAATTTTTTAAAAGTTATCATACGCCTAGTGTACCTAGTGCGCAGTGTCCCTTATAAGGGACGGTCTATAACTCCAAAACTATACATTTTTTGAATAAAATGTTTTTTAGACGAATTAATCACATCATTTTTATTAATAATGAACTGAATGATCACGAATTTAGAAGACAATGTGTAAATTTTGTTAAAAGTATTCAAGAAATACTAATAAAGATAATAATAATAATCTACCCTGAAGGAAACATGTCGACAAGTGTCTCCAAGTCACCACTATTGTCGACTATATTAGTGACTTTATGGTGACGTTGTTTAATAAAACAAAAACGTTATTTTGATGTTCCTATATAAACAAGAGAGACTGAATTAATAGTACCTTTTTAGTTTTTATATTTAAATTTAAAAAAGACTGTAACAATGAAATCGTACCTTTTTATTTTTTTTTTTAATAAAATATCAAATATTTACAAAAATTGAAATTTTATTGTCGACTTTTACTACAGAAAAGTACCAAAAGTGTAGACTAGAACTGCTAAATTGTACTATTGATTCACTGGTTCCAATGTCTACATATGGTCCCAAAAGAAGTACCTAGTCAATAGTACTATCGTCAGTAGTAGATTTTCAATGACACGCACATGTTAAATGTCTATAGTAAAAAACATTGCTTGTCATATAATAAGTCTGTAGTACTGGTGACTGTGTCAATAGTAAGTCAGTACAGTTTCACTATTGACATTTCCTGCAGGGTATATATATATAAATGAATGTTTGTTTGTATGTAATTAATAGAATCGTAAACTATGCATTTCATCATGCTATGATCTTCAGCAAAGTTGTTGCGCATGAGCCCGGGAAGGTTTCTAAATTGGTATGACCAATTTCCGACAGGTGGCACCACCGAAAATTACTTAAAATCAATTAAATCGTAAACTATGTATTTGATTATGCTATGATCTTTAGCAAAGTTATTGCGCATGAGCCGACGAAGGTTTCTATGTTGGTATGACCAATTTCCGACAAGTGGCGCCACTGAAAATTACTAAAAATGAATTAAATCGTAAACTGTGCGTTTGATCATGTTATGAACTTTAGCAAAGTTGTTGCGCGTGAGCCGACGAAGGTTTATAATTAATTTGGTATGACCAATTTAAGATAGGTGGCGTCACTGAAAATTACTCAAAACGAATTAAATCGTAAACTGTGCATTTGATTATGTGTTGATCGGGCAAATACCAGACATTTTAACATTTATCATTTATAATTTTAATAACATTTAGTATAACTCATTCCCGTAAAATGTGAACATTTTAAATTTTGGAAAACTTTTAAAAATGCTATTGGTTTCAATTGGATTGGGTACATTGTGATTTTATAATAAATTGAACACATTTTTCACGTCGTTCCCGTGCAATCATGTCTCCAAAACGACAAGCAATTGGTCGACCTACACCTCGAGCACGGAAGAATCATACGGGCAAGCTAGCATTGAGACTGGAAAATCTTCGACTACATGCCTCTGAGACCCGTTGGCATGAATGACTTGAGTCAGATTAGAAACTGATCGAAGGCGTACTACTCAGGCCTGTTCGTCTGAATCATCTAGACAACGGGAAACAAAATAAATAAAATGAATTAAAATTAATTTGATATTTGTGTAATGCCTTTACTTCAAATTTATTTTAGTTGGTGGCGCAGCAACACGCGCAGGGTACAGCTAGAATTGATGAAAATTATAGGAGAATCGCCAGGGAACTTCATCCACTAATGGGTTAATATGCGTTAAAAGATTGGAATTTAATACGCTGAATTTTATTCAAAAAATTAAAATATTAGAAGCACCAGAGTAACTGAACAGTTAATATATGTTGGAGAAGCGCAACCGTACAGACTGAGAAATGCAAACGATTTTAGGATACACCGAGCGGATACAATTATTATTATATTTGCTATAATATAATACTACTACTAAATAAACTTGAATGAAAAATACACATGAGCTACGATTGCCCCCTCCCCAAAACGAATGCTAACTTTAAAAGATGCAGAAACTGGACATATTTAAGTCCATGAGTATCAATACTCATTCAAAGGAAGGTTCTAATGCCTATTAACATAACATCGACAATATAGTCACATCTAAAGTGATTTTGTATTGAGAAAATTGACTTTAAAAATATCCATTTTTTGCTTGAAAATTCTCGTTGATCAGTGCGTATTCCTTCAGATATGGGACGTAGTGCACCTACCCTATGCAAATGGTGTTCTAATACTATATGAAAATGGTAGTCCAGAGTGTCCTCTTTCAACTGTGGCATTGGGATATTTGGAATAATTTTGAGATTTAAGAAAATGAATGTTGTAAAAATCGATTTTTGGTAAAAAACATATGAAAATACAATAGAAGAGCAGTTATCTTATTAGCGGATATGGGATATTCTAATTATATTATACATAGTGTTGGGTGCAAGAAGCATTGAATTATTGAGTTGGCAACATTGTGTTAGAAAGGTGAATAAAAATTGTGCTCTGAATAAGTTTATTAAATTGGTTAATTTTCATATTTAAATAAGATAAAAATTTATTATTACAACGCGGATTATACTAAAACATTCGAATGTGCTGGGTAAGAGCCGTAGAAGTGGTAAAAATCCAAAATTAATTTGTGGCCATTGCAAATTGGGAATAGAAGAAAAGGAGAATAGCATAGAACGCGATAAATGCGAAAATGTATACCATGTTATGTGCACACAGTTAGATAAACGTCGTTATGAACGATTGTTAAGAAGTAATGCAGAAGAATTTGTTTATTTTTGTATTGATGCTGATAACAGTGGTATAGTTAGAGAAGAACTGCTTGAGATAAAAACAAAACTCAACAAACTTGATCAGCTGTCTGATTTACAAGAGTCACTGAACTTTATGACAACAAAATTTGATGAAATGTTAAACAGTATAACCGAAAATAAAAAGAAAATACAAATAATTGAAAAGAAAATAAAAACTTGAGAGATGAAATAGCTACATTAAAAAGTACTGTGAAAATGTTAAATGATCAACGGGTAAAAAATGACTGTATAATAAGTGGCATTAAAGTTGATGATAAAGATAGTGCTGTTGATGCAATACTCAACTTAACAAAAAGTGTCAAAGTGGATATAGACAAATGCCAAATAGAAGATGCTTATTTTTTAAAGCGAAAAAACTTAAATAATCAAAGTCAAACGATGGTGGTGAAATTTAACTCTAAAAAAGCGAAGGACAAACTTATGGCAACCAAATCAAATTTCAAAGGAAATGAGCAGACAAAAATGATTTACGTTAATGATTATCTCAGCAGGGAATCGCTAGATCTATTGAAGTATGCTAAAACGATGAAATTTGTCGGTTATTTGTCAGTATATTCCGGTGGAGGAAAAATTTATGCCAAAAAATCAATAAATGGAAGCTTAAAAATTATTAGAAATGAACAAGATGTGGATGATATCCTTTTGGAGGTTACAACTGGTACGAGAGTCACTAGATCTAGACGTCAGATACTACGGCGAATGGTGAAGTTTCTGATGATTCTCGAGGTGGCACACATTAGAACCATATGTCTCTTATTCAATTTATATTGTATTTTTATGTTACTAAAATTGTGTTCAAATAATTACTATTTTCTTTTCAAATGAACTTAAATAATAAATATTTTTCAAATGTAGAAACTTTTGATAATTATCTAAAAAATAGTGGAAATAATTTTTTCAATATTGTATCTGTAAACATAAGAAGCATATCCTCCATTAATAAGTTTTTAAAATTCAAAACGTTAATATCACAATTTGAAAATTTACCTAATATAATAGCTGTTCAAGAAACTTGGTTTCAAACAAATTTAAATCAAATATACAATATTCCTGGCTATAATGTCATTCATTGCATGATGGTTTTGGTGGAACTTCATTCTATGTCAGAAAAGATTTGCAATATATGATTGAGTATTGTGAAAGTAAACAATTTATTGAAGCTATTCAAATTTCGATACAAAATTTCAAAGTAAATCGTAAACCACTTAGAATCTGTACTTTCTACAGATCCCAAAAGTGCGATCTTGAAACATTTTATACCTTTATTGCAAATGAATCCACGTTTACCGAAAATAATAATTGGAGACTCTAATATAGATTGTTTGAATGAAACACTATCTTCAGATCTTTTGAACATATTGGAACAGACTGGTTATGCAAACTGTTATACCATGATAACACGACCAATAAGAGGGAAGTCAATTGATCATGTATATAGTAACGTACCAAACAATATCTTTATTAACTGTGTTGGATGTGATATAACTGACCACAATTTAATTTCATGTCAAATAAATAGCAAGGTGGAAAAGCTAGATTACACAGAGAGACATACTGTGGCCTGTAATTACAAACAGTTGCAAGAGCGTCTTCGAAATCAAATAAATTCAGTGCAACAAATAGGAAATGCATCTGTTGATCTAACAACATTAACGGAAACAATAATAAAATGTTTAAAAGATTATACTTCAGATAATATTGAACGAACCCCGATAAAGCGTACAATAGCCCCCTGGATTAATGATAGCCTTTTTTCGCTCACGATGGCAAAAAAAGAATTACTTAAAAAAAGAAGAAAAAGATGTAAAAGCCAAATAATAGAAAACATCTTAAAACAAAACTTAGTAGTCATAAAATATGCTATTAAAATTCCTATGAATACGTATCACCAAAAACAAAATCCAAAAAAATGCTGGGAATTTATAAATAGAAATCTAGGTAGAAATATTAAAGGTGAGCTACAACTCAAAGATAATAAAGGTGATTTAATAACTGATAACGTCAAAAAATGTAATATGTTCAACAAATACTTTTTAGAAATTCCGCGAATTTAAATGAAAAGATTATCAAATCAGATGGTGGTTATTGTAACAGCTTAAATACCTTACGATACTACAGATATCAGTTTTCTTTCAGTAGTATAAATGAAGAAGAGCTCCAGGAAATTATTTCAACTCTTCACATAAATAAAAGCCCGGGCCATGATGGTATATCGAGTAAAGCAATTATAAAATGCAAGGATATAATTTCAAATATTCTGAATATCCCGCCATTTTAAAAATTTCAAAGTTATCTCCAATACCCAAACACATCAAAGCGTTTACAGTAGATATGTACAGACCTATAGCGCTCCTACTAATAAATCTAAATGTTGTAAATGTTGTGAACTACATATGCAATAGTCTAGACAGTGGCTGTGGTGGTGTCGGTGCTGTTTTTTTATGATTTTTCGGAGGCTTTTGACCTTGTTGACCACAAAATATTGCTTGATAAACTTTCATATTATGGACTACAGGAAAGTGCTGTCAAGCTAATCAAAAGTTTTTTGCAAAACAGGTTACAATATGTGGCAGTTGGTGGTGACAGAGGTGATGTTGGAGTGGTTGAATTTGGTATACCACAAGGAAGTGTTTTGGGTCCTTTAATGTTCACAATATTTATAAATGACGTATCAAATCTCAAGCTACATGGCAAACTTATAATGTATTCTGACGACATTTGTCTTTTTATCCCTACAGTCATGAAATAATACTGAAATTTCAAATGGAACATGATGCCGTAGTATTACTGGAATACGCCAGAATTAATAGACTATCCTTAAATAAGGACAAAACAAAAGTAATAAGGTTTCGTAAATATGCATCTAGAAGTGATGCAGTTTTTAAAATTTCTGTTGGTGATGCGGAAGTTAATGAAAGCGATTCCGTAACTTATTTGGGTATGCTTTTTCAGAGTAATCTACAATGGAATAAACACATCCAGTCACTGAAGAAAAAAATAGCTCCAGCCATTGGCATACTTTATAAATTTAAGAATGTATTTGATGTAAAGACTAAGCTTCTGGTATGTAATGCTCTTATTCAAAGTCATTTAAATTACTTGCCCATGATATATCCCTATAAAAAACAACTGATCTTAAAGTTCTTCAGAGACTTCAAAACAAAGCGCTGAAACTTGTCTATAACATTCCTAGAACGCACTCATCTATATCCCTATACCATACCGAGATGTATCGAAAACTATTCTTCCTATTTTTGGATTGTACAAAATGCAATTAACATTATATATGTATAAAGCTGTACGGAATATTGGGTATCACTCCATAGAGTTTACTATCAACCAGAGTTATTATAGTACTCGAAATAATACTAACTTTATGGTTAAGAGATGTCGGTTAGAAACTACAAAGCAACGTGTATAATACGCTGGCTGTTATGAATACAATCATCTTCCAGATAGTATCAAAAACTTATCCACAATTTCAGCCTTTAAAGCAAGACTGAAGCAATATTTACTTCAGGAAATAGATATGCTTCTGATGTAATAATGTTTTTACTTCAATTGAACTTTTTGTGATATAAATTGATCTCAGTTTAAAGAGCTAACCTAGATGTAATATATGTATATTTACTTAAAACTTCATTTAGTATGCATACTAGTTATTTTAATATATATTTATTTAATTTTGTTTTCGCTTCTTTTCTACTGTTTCTTGTTAAATTAATTCATAAGTACTTGATATATGTATATAATATTGCCAACTTCCCCTTTTTATGTCCTAAGGACGCAGGGGCACTTTTACTTTTTGTTAAAAATTTCTTTGAAATAAATGAATGAATAAATAAAAAAAATTAAACAAACATTTGGTAAGTTGACTTGTGTTTCATGCCTGTTGTCGCATAAAAAATATTTTCTTAACAAATTTTGCTCAGATATTTTAAATGCCATCTTTTGTAGTTAGAAAACATTGGAACTTACAAGTAATTGTAATTGTGTTTCATGCCTGTTGTTGCATAAAAAATATTTTCTTAAAAAATTTTGCTCAGATATTTTAAATGCCATATTTTGCAGTTAGAAAGCATTAGAACTTACAAGTAATTATTTCTCGTAATGAGTTGCATTATAAGAAAAATTTTATGAAATTACCTGTTTAAATAAGTTATTTGCCCTATCAACAATAGTTTTTGGCAAATTTATGCGGTCTGCCATCATAGATATTTCCTTAAAAGCCGATATTAGTGATCTATCTGAACTACTCATTGTTCGCCTATTCTGATATTTAGGAGATCCAAATGCATCGAATGACGCAGAGCCTGTCCCAGGGCCAATAATTGTGGATAAGTCGCCACCGCTTAGCAAAGGATTTTCAGGGCCACCAACACGACTGGGGTCAACACCACTTTTTTCGTTGCTGAAAGTTCGCCATTCCGAACCAACATCAATGACTCTATCACCTACTACTAAACCACATTCAGAGCAAATCATATCTCCAGCTCTATAATCCTCTATTAGTGGAGCATCAGGATGCGCATAACAACAAACTTTGTTAGTATCTCTGCAACTATTAAATAATTTGTTATAAATAATGAAAAAAATTAATGTTCTTACCTTGAAGAGCTTGCCATGTTATAATCTTCTGGTCGTAGTTTTTTTTATTTCTTTTTACAAACTATTTTCGTTCTGTAGATGCAACATACGGTTAAATTATGCTCCTTCTTTTATACAAATTTGGAAGTTTTTAATGTTGCCATATCGAATCATCTGAACACAATTGCACTGCGAAAAATAATGACGTTAGTTCAAGGCCTTAAGCCGAAAGTCCATACCATGCGTTTCATGCTAGCTTGCATTACATGCGTATACCAAAAAAGTAGAATCAGTGTAGTTGATTGTGACAAGTTACAGAAGAAAACACATAGAATGCATAGACGCATCGAAAGTAGGATTACTTTCTACTTTTCTATGCGACTAATGCAGTGTTGGAAAATGTCAGCAGTTGTTTAAACTTGACATGCCAAATTATATACTATTGTGAATGGTTTCTATAAATATGTTTAAATAGTGCATTACTATTTTCGCATTTTTCTTTCTTGCATTACAAAAATATTAATAAAAACATATTTCATAACAAAGTTTATTACTAATTTAAGAGGAAAATGCATTAAAATACATTTTTTAACACATTTCTTTCATGAACAAAATATGTATATGATGATTGTGTATACATGATTGTTTTTATGTACTGAGTGTCTGTCATCTATTTTGAATTTATTAATTTGTAAACAAGAAAAATGGAGGATAAATTAACTGAAAACACTCGTCTTGTGTTCTTTTGAGGATTTTCTTAGGCCTTAACAGCACAAAATATCACATATGTAAACTCATAAATTTGTAATTAATGCCATAAATTCTTTTAAAATTACAATTTGATTTTTTATTTTTCCCAAAAATGTTCTTGTTCGCTTGTTTGTTGTTTACCACAACAGCTGAACAAAACAAAAAACCAGTCGTATTGTGTGTAACTTGCAATAAAATCGGCATAGAAAGCAAGAATCGCATGTAATGCAAGACGAATGAAATGGATGGTATGGACTTTCGGCTTTACAACCGGGGGTTTCACTAGGAATGTTTGCCTTAAAAAAACTAAAAAAACTCACAGTTTTTAGTAACGCTGAGTTTTCACGTTATAACGAAATTGATAACCAATTTTGCTTTCATTGAGTGTTTTAATTTTCATTTAGGAAAAATATCTGATGTATATAACCGGTTTCCTGTAAAATTCTGCCGATGTAATTTGTTGTGTTCATGACGTATGCATCTTGTACAGGAAAATTGATACTTGTGTTACTCCCCTACAAGAACTAGTCATTGGATATTGGACTGTAATTTTTGATGTGTCAACACATCACTCGTTCCCATCAAGTTATTAAGGGCAATGTGAAAAACTTGATGTAAACATTCGTGTACGTGTGATTTTGTTTCTCTTTCTAACGCATGAATTCTTTCGACTATAAAATATATACCTAACCTATATACCTAACTCTACTGCTGTTCTTAAATCACAGTTGATGTAAACTTTACTGAAAGTTGAAGAAGAAATTGGTTACAGTTGACTAGTCAAACTTGATGCATATACCTGTCACGATTGACATGTATTTGGGTCACAGTTGACTACCAAAATGATTCATAGTTTTTACTTAAAAACTTAATTTTTTTATAAGCAATTTATTTTCATTGAATAAAATTTTAATACATAATTAAATACTGTTAATAGTTAACATTTTGATGTCTGAATAAAAATTACATATAAATATTTAAAACAGTCAACTTCGTCAAGATGTGGCTCACAACCGAATTCATTTGCCGTCACTTTTTTGCCACTAGTATGCACTCTTCCTTGACTTTATCATTCACAGTTCTTGAATGTATCATCAGCTTTAGTTTTACAACGAGCTAGTAAAAAGATTTATTAAACACTGATCAGATGATTCACACAGAAAAGATACTTACATTTCCAAACACCTACTGGTATACTGCACATCGATTTCTTGTGCGATTATATTTTTTATCCCACAATTTTTTCAATTCTTATCTTAATTTATTAATGTTGTCTCTTTTTTGTTAATTTTTTCCAAAGATTAAAAATCTTTAAAACTTTTCAAACTTTCATTTTAAAATTTGTCATTTTTCTTTTGGAAGATATTGTCAAAAATATATCTGACGCCATCAAGTCTGATAATCAAAAGACATCACTAATGATGCATCCAAAGACCGGTCATTTTACAGTTACTAATGATGTATCAAAAGACCGGTCATTTTACCATCACTAATGATGTATTGTTGGAAATACAACTGTATAGCTGAAAAGAACTATAAAAAGTATGTATTAGTAAGTGAATCCTTTATGTGTTAGTTTCGGTCATTCATTTCTTGTAGGGTCGTTTGTTAAGAGTATTTATTATTATATTTATTTAAATGATATTAAGCTTAAATTAAAGATATTTAGTTTGGACACCTTTTAGATGAAAACAATTCGATAAATAAGTGTTCAACTATTGATCCACAATGTACATATGTCTATATGTAGT
This sequence comes from Sarcophaga subvicina, assembly GCA_936449025.2. Classification (NCBI taxonomy): domain Eukaryota; kingdom Metazoa; phylum Arthropoda; class Insecta; order Diptera; family Sarcophagidae; genus Sarcophaga; species Sarcophaga subvicina. The sequence goes on along the minus strand of OW388082.2, from coordinate 57,526,036 downwards.
AATTTGTAAAGTTGCTGTTGCAGGCGGATATTAATTTTGTTGTCATCTGCATGATATAGTGATATTTTCGTTTTCAAATTTATTATTGAGAAGTGTATGTGATGATTATGACGAAGGAATAATTACCTTGTTGTGGTGTGAAAGCTTAGCAAGGACTCAGGTGGATATTTTGACGGAGAGCTAGTCGCTCTCTAGCAGAGTTTCCCATGTCAGAAAGGTAGTTGAGGAGCAGTAACTATGAATTATCACAGAAGCTGGATTAAGGTTTCATGAGACCATTACTGAGGATCAGTCAAATCAGTCGTTGACAGACCCTCTTGAAAATTTGGTCGAATTTAAGAATAATGGTATACGGGCTCTGCTGTTGTCGACCACTCAGTGCTGGTTTAAAAAACAATTTTAATGATAATTATGGTAACGGGTGGATGATGATAATTGAGGCCGAATATTAATTCATTAATAACATTGCATATTTAATATAAATTCAAAGTAGACAAAAAGTAGTATTAACACAAGTAATAATTAAAAGAGAATGAATAACTATGAAAGCTGTCAAATTCGTACATGCACTTGCAACCCCTACATAAAGTTAACAAACGTATGAAGTTAACAACTGTTCATAAATCAGAGATGTATATAGTGATATAATAATTTTCCCACTCTTAATATGACGCCATAGAATAATCTAGTCCAAGACGTAATCTTCCAAATACCCCGGAGTTTTGCGTTGTCGTGAAGATTCCCTGTATGGACGGGGCATTTGATGTAAATCAGGGTTTTAATCCTCATGTGGAATATGGATAGCATCATTCATGCACCTGCCGAATGTTGCTGTTGTCTTGTCACTGGACTATCTTCGGAGCTATTATTAGGATTAGGGTTGTAGATTGACGCATGTTGGAACATCAGTTGTTCTGGCGAGGAGGGACATTAGTTGAGGTTTCAGCTTGAATATTAGTTGACAGTAATTGGTCTATGTGCCTCTTGAATACGTATCCATCGTCCCATTTAACTATATAGTGTAGACGGCCCATTTCCTTAACTATTGTACCCAGCTTCCATAACGATTGGTTAGGAGTGTAATACCGAGCCTGAACTCTTTCTCCCACTCTTAATTGTCTTGATGGAATGTAATCTTGTTGATTACCTTGTATTTTTGGAGGTTTCAAAATATCCAAACGAGTCCTAATTTGTCGACCTAAGAACAATTCAGAAGTGTTTTACCGTTCTTCAGTGGTGTAGTTCTATATTTTAAAAGAATATCTTATATTTTCTCCCGCATGGACGATGACCCGTTGGACATAGCCGCTAACTTATTTTTGAGGGTTTATATGTTCCTTTCAGCTAGGCCATTTGTGGCTGGGTGTCCAGGAGCTATGAACTTCTGGAATATACCGCAATCCTGGCAAAACGATGAAAATGTATCACTTTTGAAAACTATCGCATTGTCGGATACCATTACGCCGGGGTATCCGTTCCTTGTGAAGATGTTGAGTAGAATTTCGATTGTCAAAGCTGATGTTGGCGCTGCTGTACATATGCCTACCTCTATCCATTTAGATTTAGCATCTAGTAGCATTAAGAAGTAGTGACCTTGATAGGGATCCGCATAATCAATATGTATATGTTCCCAGTTGTTGTCCGGCTCTTCCTACAGGTGAAGTGGAGCTTTTACTGGGTTACTCTTGATAGAGGCACAACCTGAACAAGCTCGTACAAATTTTTCGATATCTTTATCGATCCCCATCCAATACACGTAACGTCTGGCCAATTGTTTCATCTTCGTGGTCCCGATGTGGATGTGGTGAAGCTCTTCGAAAACTGTATCTTGTAAGGAGGATGGTATCATTATGAGTTCACCTTTAAATAAAATGTTTCCATCAATGAGAGTTTGCCGCTGCCGTATGACGCAACTCATACAGTATTTTAGAAAGTTTTTCATCATTTCGTGTCTCTTCTCGAATCTTTCCGAAACCTAACCTTTTCGAACAAATTTGGTTAAGAGAAAAATTGCATAATTGGTGCACTTCCCTAACAATTGAGTTCACAAAGTGCTCATTCTGAGTTACTGGGACTCTTGAAAAGCAATCTGCACTGACGTTTTCAACACTTTTCTTAAGAATAAGCTGGTAACTGTAACCGCTTAAAAATGCTGCATACCTCTGTAACCTGACTGATGTCTTTTGTGGAAGTTTGCTGTTCTGATGAAATATCTTTATCAATGGTTGGTTATCCATAATAAGATTAAATTGTCTGCCAAACAGATACTCGTGGAAGTGCTGAACAGCGTAATAAATAGCCAAAGCCTTTCTATCCAACTGCGAATAATTTTGTTCCGCGCTTGTAAGCGAACGCGAAGCAAATGCATTTGGCCTCTCTTCTCCATTCACTAAATGTGAAAGAACACCAGCTATTCCAGTTGCAATAGCATCACACCCAAGCTGAAGTGGCCACTCGGGATTATATAGCATTAGTATTCGATCACTCGCGATTTCCTTTTTCAATTTGTTAAACGCTTCACGGCATTCATGACCTTTTAAACTTTGTATTCCTATGCAATAATTTACGAAATGGAGTTATTGCTGTGGACACATTCAAAATAAATCTCGAGTAGTAAGTGACCATTCCCAGAAAACGCCTGACGTCATCAACCGTTTTTGGTTCTGGCATCTGTACAATTGCATTTATTTTCGAAGCAGATTTGCTCACTTTATTGTATTCAATGGTGTGGCCTAAAACTTCTATTCTGTTCCTGAAAAATGTGCATTTTGAGCGATTCTAATGTAAGTCGTACTTCGTTAGTTGTCGTAAACAACATTTTAGATTTGATTTGCACTCCTTAATAGACTTACCATGTATGATAATATCGTCAAAGTAGGATCCAGGGTTGGGTATCTGCCGCAAAATTTGATCTATTATACGGTTGAATTCTGCCGGCGCAGTCTTTATACCAAAAGACAATCTCTTCATGCGATAGGTTCCTCTGTGCGTAGGAATGGTCTGAATGATACTGGATGGTTCATCAGCAGTAAGATGGAGATAGGCTTTGTATAAGTCCAAACGGCAAAAACATTTGGCATTACGTAGATTGTTGAAAATGTGTTCAATTCTCCGAATTGGGTAATGAGCATTAACCAAACGCTGGTTTACTCCTACCTTGTAGTCCACGCACAATAGAACCCCTCCATTTGATTTTGGAACCACAACCAAAGGTGAACCCCAATCACTGTTAGAAATCTTTGTAATTATATCCGCATTCTCCAAAATGTCCAGTTCTTTATTGACACGTTCTGTTAGAGCGTAAGGAATCTGACGTTCTTTTGTATAGACAGGCTCAGCAATACCTCGTAATTTTAAAGATACATTGCAATTTGGGATGCATCCGACTCTTTTCTCGAAAACATCCGAAAATTCTCTTATAATCTCTTCGATGCCGTTATGATTATAAGAAATGCTCATCAAATTCTCACATGGATCCAGTTCAGTCAAGTTGATGTTGAGACGTCGAATCCATGATATCCCCATTAATGCTGCACATGTATCCAGAACGATATATACATCGTTGTTGTGAGGTCGTACCATGACGTTCATTTTTAAAGACGTTATACACACCTTACTCACGTGTCCCTTTTTGTTGCAACTCGAATATTTTAACTTATCTTTTTTCGTGTGGCATTCTCTAGCCTGGTGGTTGTTCCTCCCGCAGCGAAAACATAATCTGGCAATCCGTAAATCTTCATAATTCGACTTCTTGCCGTTGACCTGTGACCTTCTTATTGGTGAAAAATGACTTCAGTTGGAATTTTCGGTGTAACCAATGCTGTGATTATGTTGAACGTACTTATCCCAATTGAATTCAGTGGGAGTTTCAAGCAATAATCTTTATTAGCGCCAATGCCCTTCATTTCAATGTAATTTTGAAATCTTTGGATGTAATTTTTGTACGGCTCCTTTGCCGGGTCAAACGGATCGAAATTTGGTACTAAAATTGTGTTTGCCATTTTACTTTGCACTTGCACTTGTGCAGTATTTGATGCCATTCTCATTTGTTCAAGCATTTGCATTTGCACCTGTAGAATTTTCTCGAACTGGTTGGCGTCCATTTTTTTCTATAAAATGCGTATAGATTTTCCCGTACTATTATTTGAAATGTAAATTTCCGTATATTTTGTGATAATTGAAAGGCCGTATATGAATTCATTAATTACATTATATATTTAATATAAATTCAAAGTAGACAAAAAGTAGTATTAACACAAGTAATAATTGAAAGAGAATGAATAACTATGAAAGCAGTCAAATTCGTACATGCACATGGCATATTTATAACAGGTAGGAGCAACTCAACAGCTGACGAATTTTTGAATGTCAAAAAAAAATGTTTGTTTTTTGTGTATTTTGTTTCGATATTCAATTTCGTATTTATATTAGTCATAAACCCTCATATGTACCGCATGTATCCTTAACGATACGCACTCTAGAAATTCTTTATGATTACTATTTTAAAGCCAATTATATTAAAATTTTTGTAAGATGATTAACAATATTTAAGCCTTTAACACTAAATACATATATCAATTAAATTACAACCTAGATTTACTATATTTATAGATATTTAGATGAAAGTGATGAATTACCCAAAAAAAAAATCCATGTCTCCAACTAGGTGCCTAAACTATGACTGAAATAACTTGTGTGATATTTTTAAAACAAATTCCCTTTCAGAAGATTGGGATATAGGGATTAAAACAAATTGGGTAAATCTTCTGCTGAAAATTTGTTATTATAATTACTCAAACGTAATTATAATTGGGATTAAGAAAAGAGAAAGAAAGAAGTATTCGTATGTATTTCTTATTTTCTTTTTTGAGTCTGTCAATTTGGTTGAGTGTTGTGGAAGCAACAACTTTTGATTTCAATTTTCTACTAAAGCTAATTCAAAATAATTCACAATATAATTCAAGAGATAATAGTTTAAATAAGTATTCAATTTCAAAATTCAGTCATAAAATAAATATAAATTAGGTACAAATTTTAATTGGTACAATAATAAATAAGAAATAACGTTTGCAGCTGATAATTTTTTTTAATTAATAGGTGCAGCACCATTGTGTAATTTAGGATGACATAAAAATCATAAAAATTTTCAATATATAAAATTTATTTAGTTTTTTTAATTGCTTTAATTAAGTTCCTATGGAGGTTTGAGGGTTAATTTTTTTGACACTTCAAATGCACTTTTACAAAAACAAAATGCCTGTTGTTTTTGCATTGTTGTACTTGTTGTAGAGTTGCTCCTACCTGTTATAAATATGCCATGTACATGCACTTGCAATTCAGTGAGTAAAGTTAACAAACGTATGAAGTTGACAACTGTTAATAAATCAGAGATGTATATAGTGATATAATAATCTCAAACGAATAAATTAAATTAAATAAATCTGTTGGAACAGACCGCTACTGACCTCTTAAAACAAATTTAGTATGCGCTTTGTGACCAAAGTTCAACAGCCACAGCTTCGAAAAATAGAATCAAAACAAAAAGTGAAAACATCTGTACCATCAGCGAAAGCATAAACCAAAACACTTGATGGGGATAACAATTGCAGCAATTGCTGGCACAAACAGCAAGCGGTCAAAAAAGAGGCAAAACCGAAGTCAACAAGCAAAAATATCCTGATGGTTCAACAAAGACCACAGTGAGTGAGCAGACAGGCAGAGGAAGTCCCCCTCAAGCAATTTTACACCCTCGGAGAAGGCTGAACTAGGAGAGGCTATCAGATGTGAAATGGTGAAGGAATAGACACATAAGTTCCAATTTGAGGCCATTCATTTTCGTACGGCTCACCTTTTAATTAACTGCAAGAACGCACAGATAGCTGATTCACTAAAGATGGCCATGAGGAAATGGTCTCAGTGGCAGAGAGGATAAGATACCCAGGGCACTTCTTCCCAAGAAGCATGGAGCATAATTCGACTGTATTGAATGGTATAAATGCTCTATCGCGCGGTAAGCTGTTGACAGAATATATATCCTATTCTCTCAGCCACTGAATATCCCGATAAGGAGAAAGAAATGTGGTTCTTAAGCGCCAGCAACGCGGGCAGTACACCCCCCAACCCCTTCAATAACTATATACTAAGACGGACTTAATATCAATTTTACAATGTCCATCACGCAAAAGTACTTAGTCACTGATTGCAAGGACATTCACAAACATAACATACACTAGTGGGACAGACTAAAGCAACTTACTTAATATTTTAACATATCCGTAACAAGCGTTAAAAACAGAACTACGCTCCAATAGAGTTGCAAAAATATCATTTATTCCGCATAAGAATCGTAAAACAAGAACAGAATTTGTTCAGTCCCATTCACACTGGAGTGTTGCAGAAAAAAGATAAAAATATAATTTTTCGATAAATCCAAATTTAACTTGAAAAGGTTCGATTAAAAAAAAAACAGACGTTAGCCAAACTTCGAATACTCTAAGTATTGTAAGGCAAATATTAAGCTTAGGAATGAAATTGTGTGGGGTTGTATTTTACTCAGTGGTACGTATTAAATTAGTAAAACTATGGGCCTTTATCTCTACATAAATGTTTCAATTCAATTCAAGTTAATTTAGTAATGAAATACTTTCATAACAACCAAATATTACAAATATTAAATTAAATTAAATATGTATTATAAATATTATAACTATACGAGTTTAACTACTATTTTTCTTAACAAAATTTACAACATTTTTTCTAAAAAGATTGATATTTCCTTCATTCTTCAAATAATTTGGCATTTTATTGTACATATTCAGTCCCTTATAGTATAATGATTTCTGCATTGCACTTGTATCCGCTCGCTGTAGCCTAAACTCGTTTGTATTTCTCAGTCTGTACGGTTGCGCTTCTCCAACATATTTTAACTGTTCTGTTATGTACTATAGTGCTTCTCCTATTTTCATTTTTTGAATAAAATTCAGAGTGTTAAATTCCAATCTCTTACGTACATTAAGCCATCTTACTGCATCTAACATAAAAGTAGTGGGTGTAAATCTGTTTAATTGTATTATAGAACGCATCGCCTTATTCTGTAATTTCTGCAGTCTTGTTAATTGTTACTCAGTAAAGCATGTATGTAAAATTGTTGATCCATATTCGAAATGCGGTTTCAGCATTATATTATATATATTAATCGGTGCTAAAATTGAGACCTTATTTCTCAGCCGTTTAAAGAAACCTATCTTTTCCCATATTTTTCCACATATATACTCTAAATGGTCCCTTAGTTTTAATTCCCTGTCTATTATGAAACCTAGATATTTAATACTGTTTACCTTTTCAATTTCTACATTATTTATTCTCAATGAACTATTAGTGTTTTGGAAGAACTTTACTACTTTTAAATGCCTGCTTTATAGTAGTAATCCAAAGCATATAGAGAGTCACGTTAAGTTCTGGATTCAAAATATTATATAAACATATTAATAATTTCAAATAGACAAAAAACAGGATACAAAATAAAACGGGATCAGGAGTAGGATTTACAAAAATTTTTCTGTAAATAAAAGAGGCATGTTTCCATTCGCTTTTCAGAAAGCGAAATTGGTAAATTAATCCATTGCCTTGCAGATTAGCTCGTAGATATTTTCAAATTTTTATAACGCAATTTTATTTTTTTAAATCTATAACTATTTATTAAGATTGAGATGATTTTCACAGAGCAAAATATGTGTTTGTTCCCGAGCACGTTGTAATCGGTGCTGCCACATATCAGTGTTGTCAGTCACCGCAATACCTTCCTCCTAACGATACTTCAGAGGGATCTAAGCATGGCATTCGGATGACGTATGACACAGCTTTAGTACTTTGGTGTCCTAAACCACATCATCATTTGTATTAACAGACATCGTGGGTTTACTCCAACTGTTTTCCTAAAGCGATGGTAATGTAAAAATGATGCCGTACATAGCAATCCAGCCGCTCTTAAGGCCGCTCGCGACATGTCGATCAATGGCCCTGCATCTGGCCAACTCGTAAAACGATCGGTGCATGTGAGGCAGTATCGGACACCATTCGATGATGGTAATGGTCCGACAATGTCAACATTTATATGCTCTAAATGGGTATAAACAGGTATGTAATTTCTCAAGGGTGACTTCTGACAAGGAATGTATGTACGTTCGAACGTATATACCAATATCCATTATTATGGATGGCTCGTAATGAATGAATGAAACAGATAATTAAGCTTTCGAAAATTCCTGGGAACACTGCTGTCCTTCGAAACGGTACAATAAATTACCCTAGAGAATATGGAATCGTCAGTTTTGCGAGCTTCAACGATGTGTCAGTGCTGCTTCTTAGTCACCAAGTAAACAAAGTCGACATTCAATTTGACACATGATCTGTGTTGTAGGGCTTTTAATAATTTTTAAAGCCAAGTGCAATTCAAAAAAGACAAATACCAAAAAATCTAATTTTAATTTAATTCTTGCTTATAGCAAACGGCTTCTTTACTTGATTACTAAAATACGAATATTGTACAATTAAACTCTTCTCAAAAGAAAAGCGAAATTACAAGAAATTTGGCAACTAACCATAAGCGTAAATAACTGCAATACTTGATCATAATAACTTTTTATAGAAAAATCGGTTTTAATTGTATGGCAGATCATTGTATGGCCATTGTATGGCATATTCGATGTTTTGTAATTCTTTTTCAATTAAATTTAATTTACGTTCTAAGCTAATTGTTAGTTCAGTGTTCCAATTCTCCTTTCTAACCTTCAATATTTCAATTGTGATATTGGATATTTCTTGTATTTTATTAACAGTCAGTTCGTTTATTACCATCTGTCTATTGCTATTCTCCAAGGTTTAGGTTTAGGTCGGAGTGGTATCTCTGATATCACAAAGCTCACTTGAGCACGCATAGCGGCCCGTTGTGATGCCACGGGTGAACGCAGTCCCTGTACTGACCAAGTTCCACCAAAATCAAGGAAGAGGAAGAAGTTGGTCAACGCAAGGGGTGCACATCAAAAGCACGACTACCCTACACTGGAAGACCAGCCAGAAAATTTGATGAACGAAGCTATATCCTTGATATCAATAGATGATAGCTCTGTCAAGCGTCAAGAAATGGGGAGCAAAATAACCTATATCTACACCTAGCAAGAGACGGACACTGACAAAGAAAGTGGATAACAGTCTCCTCTTCCTCAGCGGATCTGCATCCACGGCAGAAGTCGTTAAATTGGAGCCTCATTCTTTCCGCGTGTCTACCCATAACGCAATGACCTGTAAGCATGGCCGCTGTGGTTGCGATGACGTCACGACCAAGACCAAGTAATTGGTTGGTACGCCTTCTACTCATCAAGGGTCAGGTGAGTCTAGCGGTGGAGCAGGACTCCTCATTGACCAACGATGTGTTGGCGTCCCGAAAGAATTTCCGGGCAATGTCCTACTTGACCGAGGAAAGTGGCATACTCAATTCAATTGAAGAGGATTGCGGAAGCAGCGCACCATGTCTGGCGAGCTCATCGGCCCTACAGTTTCCCTGAATGTTGCTGTGAGACACTGGTGAAGCGCCCAGGAAGAAGGTCGGTCCTAGAGTTATTCACGAAACCCGACAGAGATCTTATCGCGGCCTGCCTATCAGAAAAGACCGAGACGCGAGTGAAAGGAGCACCGTTGTCGATGATCCATTGAGCGGCCTGTTAAACCTCCGCTTGAAACACACTCCAGTAGTCCGGCAGACGGAGAGAAATGTCCAGGTCCAGTTTCCCAGAGTAGACACCGCTTCCAACCTCATTATCGAGTTAAGAGCTGTCGGTATATATATCCAGGACTTCCGGGGGGACAACCGTATTAGGATTCCAGTCGTTCCTACTCGGAATCAGAAAGAGGAAACCCCTGTCGAGACAATATTCAGCAGGGAGATAGTCGATGTTCACGGGGGCCACTGGATCAACCTACAGAATAGTGGAGTGACCAGAAGGTACAATGTGCCAACGAGACAGGGCATTAAGTCTAGTCGCAGCAAACTTAGCCGCCTGCTTAGCGAGAAGCACAGTAGAAAGCTCGTTGAGCATTGCGAACAAGGCTTTCGTGGGAGTGGTGCGTAGAGGGCCAGTTATATAAATGGCCGCAGACCTTCTGAACTTGTCAAGAAGTCTGACTTTGTGTTGTCTGTTCAGAGCAGTCCACCAGAAAGCAACACCGTACAAGAGGTTGGGTTCGATGACTGTATAATATATCCAACGCATCGTCCTTGGGCGAAGACCCCATCTGGTTCCGACCGCTCTATTACAGCAGTAAGAAGCACATGCCGCCTTACGTGCCCTAGCAGCCAGACTCGCCCTCCAGTTGAGCTTGGAATCGAGGATCGGGCCCAGATATTTAACCTCGGGACTCAGCGTGAGTCTGTTCCCGCATATGTATCGGTCTTAGAGGGGTTAATAGACAGTCCAAAACCCCTACATTAGTCCAGTACAATTGACAGCGCTAAGTTCAACTTATCCGACAGTGTCTGCGGACAAACTCCCGACGCGGCAATGACAATGTCGTCAGCGTAAGCTATGTCGTCATTGCCAGAGTGTACCAGCCCCCTCAAGATTAAGTTGAATGCAAGGTTCCAGAGAAGTGGTGATAGAACACCGCCTTGCGGTGAGCCATTCTCTGACAATTTATGGTCCTTACTGTGGAGGTTACTATCCTCGACTTGAGGAGAAGACCAGATTCTGTGATTCAGAAAACCAAGAGCCCTAACTATGGCGTCCGGGTCGACGTTATTAAATGCACCTTCAATGTCTAGAAAAATTACCAATGTGTATTCCCTAACGTGCATGGACTTTTCCACCCGAGAGATAAGAGAGTATAGTGCAGTCTCCACTGATTTACCTCTCGTGTACGCATGTTGGGAAGTGGATAGAAGCGCTGGACCAATCGAGGCCCTAATATGGACATCAAGGACTCTTTCCAGTGTCTTCAGAAGAAAGGAACACAGGCTTATGGGTTTATAATCATACGCCCCAGTGTGGGATGGTTTTCCAGCCTTGGGAATGAAGATCACCCTAGATATTCTCCAGCTCCAAGGGATATAGAGGAGACTGAGACTAGCGTTGTAGATGGCAAGCAACCAAGGGAGAATTATCTCCTGCCCATGTTGATTGTCACCCGGGATAACATCATCCGTCCCGAGGACTTGAAAGGCTTGAAGTTCCTAACATCCTGTCGCACTTGTCCAAGGGTAAGAGTTAGGGGGTAGTAGTTTCCAGACGGTGGTTCGTTAACCTGATAAAGAGCCTGACCGCCAAGGGTGACACTACCTGGAAAGTGAGTGTCGAGGAGAAGCTGAAGCGTCTTCAAACTGGACGTAGTCCAGCAGCCTTCAAGTCGTTGGATACAGTCAAGGGATTTGTGTGTGGAACTTAGAATTTTAGAAGACGGCCAGTTTCGGCAGAGGATTCCTCGGTCGCGCAGTAGTTCCTCCACGAGGTCCTCTTCGCTCGCCTTACAGCGTATTTAAGTTCCCTATTTTTGGCCTTGTAGATTGACCATTCGCCTGTCGCCTTCGCCCTGTTAAAGAGCCTGCCACAAAATCGGTGTAGATCATCGTTCTCTTGGTTCCACCAGGGCGGTTTTCGTTTGCCCCTATGGGCAGAGGGTTTGACGGAGGATGTGGCTGCCGCCCTAAGCGCAGCTGACAATGTGTCCGTATACACGTGTTCATAATAGTCTGGGGGTAGAGGGAAGGCTGCTACGCAGTTTCTCTCTACCAATGGGCCAATTAGTGTTCCTCCTATTGACCGGAAGGGTCAAGGTACCAGAGACTCTTTCGTGTCGATAATGAAGGTAATATATCTATGGTCCGAAAAGGAGCATTCATGAAATACAAACCAGTCCCTAAGGTTATTAGAGGAATCGGAGCTGACCAGAGTGGTGTCCAGCACCTCCTTTCTGTTCGAAGTAAGGAAGGTTGGTTCATCTCCCCGATTAGCTATAACTAGGTTATTACTAATAATAAAATTAAAGAGGCACTCACCACGTTCCTTGGTACGGGAATTGCCCCACATAGTATGGTAGGAGTTGGCATCTGCTCCGATAATTACCGAAACTCCGCGCAGTCTCGCATCCGCCACCAGTCGACCCATGGGCTCCTGAGGGGGAGAGAGTCCATAGTCATGCGCTAGATACGATGATGTGTTCCAGAGGGTCATCGAGTTTATTTCGACGACCATGGTGACGGTGACCTTGTCGCTGAACCTGTGGATGAGAAGAGCATTAATACCAGTCTTAACCATGACACAAGCCCTAGGCTTACCTGAGTTCTGGATATACGCTAAGCGATATCCTTTGGTATTGAGACCACAAACTCTTCGTCTACGACCCAGGGTTCCTAGACCAGAATGAGCTGTGCCTCCTCGGCTGCTAGTCGGAGGAGCAGAGCGGCGGAGGCGGTTTTGGAATGTTGTGGGTTAATTTGGATGACTCTCAGCATTGGCCAGAGAATCAACCATTATCATAACAGCGTCCTCTTCGTCCGACAACGGAGAGGTTGCGCCCGCGTCAATGTCAATGCCTCTACAGTTGTGAGTGGGCAGGTGAGTATTACTGGCCTTGAGGATCCTCAGTATGGTTTCCGGTTCTGATGGTCCAGTCGGAATTCTCGACTTGGATCGGGGGCGGTTAGGAATCAGGTCGGGATGGACGACAGCAAGCTTTGCTCGTGGCGATCATTTTGATGGGCGTTAGTCCAAGCAAGGCGACTCTGATCGTCCTCTGAGAGGAGAACCGGGTCGATCGAGCCAATTTTCGCAATGATTCGCATGGCTGATCTGCGAGTTCTATATGCCCTAACGCTAGCACTCAGGGTACTTTTGACACCCGGAGATGGATTGGTGCCAGGAGCTTGCGCTCCAGACTTGTCTGCCAATGCTTTGGCGGCAGCCGAAGAGTGCATGGGCATATTCGCAGCAGCCTTAGAGGTAGACGGTGTCTCGGTGGAAGGTGCAATGGTGGGAGGTGTGGCGACACTAGGGACCGGCTTCGCAGCCGGAGCCTTGTGTGCCAAGCGTGATTTTGCCGAAGTAGATGATTGGGCCTTAGCTTTCGTGGTAGGGCCAGTTGCATTTTTGACAAGTGCCTGCCTGGAGAGGATGTTGCGCCCACCATTTACAGTGAATGCTTTGCGCTCGCCTACTTGAGTTAGCGCAGGTTTGTCGGGTTGGGGTTCGAATTCATTGCAAATGGGTCCCCACTCAAAACCGCTATCCTATCCCGCAATGTGTAGCTAGCCATAAGTGGTCCCGTGGTTATCTATGCAAGCAAGGATGCACGCGAGGGTTGGCACCAGCCCTTGTGAGGACAGGTGCTCAGATCCAGACCGGGTACTAATCGAGAGTCTTCTCAACCGAACCTACACCGCCAACTTAACGGCGACGGACAAGGAACGTACTTTGAGGCCTCCCAGGGTTTTAACGGGAGATTGTTAATTTTTTGTGTCAAAATTTCCAAATTATGATATATGGTGTGCCTGCAATCCACTTCTATCCAGTACCGATAGCATCTATACCCCTTTTTATTTTATTCGGACTCAGACGATAGAGAAGTCCCCTTATATGGAGGGTTTGTTGTTTTAAGAACAGACGGATCGGATGACCATATGTAATATCATTATTCATTACAGATTCTAGGTTGTCCAACAAATCTCGGTATTGATCAATATCTATTGCATGAACAACCTTAAATGTTCCATTTTGTTTTCTAGCTATCCCCGTATGGATTGCTACAAGTCTAGTATTAGAGTGGTCTAGAATACAAAGATCTGCCGAAACAGATACCAAATACAGTCTGAAACAAAAAGGTTTAAAGAAAGTTATGCATATATTTTTTATTCAAATCCCTATTAGACTCTCATGGATAATTTGACTTCTTTCAGTTACTATTGTACTGTGTCTATCTTCTTTCACTATTTCCTTTGAATAGCGCTTTGAGAGCATAGTTCGTAATCTTTTATTTCTCCTAATGAAAATGATTTGTCCTCGAATGTACGTACTAAAGCCTTCTTTATTTCTATTATGATTATTCTTCGATAGAACAGTATCATTTTCGCCACATGACATGGAAAGGACAAGAAGTAGTAATGTGTTTACTTGATTTGGAATTCTTGAAAGGAAATCTGCAACAACATTTCTTTTTCCAGGTTTATACTGAAATTCGTAGTTATATTCTTCAATAATTGCTTTCCACCTTTTCATTTTGTTGTTAGTGTTCCTATTGCTTAGTGCATAGGTCAATGGTTGATGATCTGTTATAATTTTAACCTGCTCACTCTGAAAAATAACTTTCACCAACCGTATCGGTGTCAGAAATTTCAACATTCAGAAGCAAAACCCACGTGTGAACTGTCTAAAATCAGGACACACGGCCAAAACTTGCAAATCGGGATCATGCATGACATGCAAGAAAAAACACAACTCGCTACTTCATCTGGAGAGCAACACTCAGTCTTCAAACCAAAAATCAACAAATGAAAGGGTATCCCTGAAGACATCATCATTCACTACCTATCAACCTGAAATAATTTAACCCGATTTCAATAAAGCGACACCTTGCCCTCCAGAAGCATCTTCATTAGCGGTACCAAATGGTCAGGTGTCCAAATCATACGTTCTTCTCAGCACAGTTCTAATAAAAATCAAAACTGATACAATGGAGATTGAATGTCGCGCCTTACTTAACTCTGGCTCACAAGTTAATTTGATTACGGATCGTTTGGCTAAATATTGTAAAACAGACTTCATTAGTAAAAATCAATGGAATCGGGGACTCTAACACAAAAACACACTCTGGCTCACAAGTCAATTTGATTACGGATAGTTTGGCTAAATATTGTAAAACAGACTTCATTAGTAAAAATCAATGGAATCGGGGACTCTAACACAAAAACACAACACCGAGTCAATGTAGCTTTGCATTCTCGAATTAATGGATTCTCAACACGCCTGGAGGCAGTTGTCCTGCCTCAAATTATTGCGCCTCAACCATCACAATTTATCAACATTGATGAGTGGCCACTACCTAAAAATATTATGTTAGCTGACCCAACATCGACCTCGTAAAATCGATATATTGCTGGTGCACCAACTGCTCGCAATTGGCCAAATAAAATTATCTCCACAACTTCCGATTTTGCAGAATACGGTTCTCGGCTGGGTTGTAGCAGGAAAAAAATAGTGAACACCCTACAGACCCATCCTGTGGAATATGTACTGAAGATGAGGGGCTGGAAGCTTCCATCGCTCGACTTTGGGAACTGGATGAAGTTAAAGCAACCAAAAAACCACTATCAATAGCCGACAAATAATGTGAAGAGAATTTTGTACAAAATACAACTAAAAACGATGAAGACCGCTTCATTGTCAGAATACCATTTCACCGAACCCCTAATACCCTAGGAGACTCACACGCAATGGCGATTTCTTGCTCTCGAACGGCTTTTGCAAAAGAATCCGGAATTTAAAACTAAATACACTAAATTTATGGATGAGTATGAATCAATGGGACACATGACAAAATTGGAAAAAGACTCCATCATGTCTCCAAATTACTACATCCCACATCATTGCGTACTAAGGCCATAAAGTTCAACCACTAAGCTCAGGGTGGTATACGATGCCTCAGCCAAGACCTTCTCAGGCTACTCTTTAAACGACCTGATGTTCACGGACCAACACTACAAAGCGAACTCTTCTCCATACTGCTAAGGTTTCGAATGCCGATTCGTTTTCACCACTGACGTTGAAAAGATGTATAGGCAGATATTGGTTGCTCCTGAAGATCGTCAATTTCAGCTAATAATTTGGAGAAAGGATTCCACAATGCCCATTTCATACTATCAACTCAACACGGTCACTTATGGCACAAGAGCTGCTCCATATTTAGCAACAAAATGTCTTGATCAACTGGCTGAAGAAAATAATTTACGCTTTCCACTTGCTTCACAATTTATTAAAGAACATTTCTATGTAGACCATGGCTTGGGCGGGTCAAATAGCTTATCAACAGCTATGCAATTGCAAGAGCAACTTGTGCAGATTATGAAAAAGGGCGGCTTCGTGTTACGCAAATGGTGTGCGAACCATCCACAATTACTTCACAATATTCCAGACAACTTGGAGGTAAACTTAGATTTTGAGAGCACAGAAGTCGACACCATCAAAACATTAGGACTTGTTTGGCTGTCGAAAACTGATAAATTAGGTATTAAGGTCAACACTGGCAACATTAACAGAGTAACTAAGCGAACAGTCACGTCGGACCTTGCAAGATTATTCGACCCAGTGGGGATTCTATCTCCCATTATAGTAATGGCAAAAATGTTTATTCAAGAATTGTGGGAGTTAAAATTGGATTGGGATACTTCTTTGCCGGAATCCCTGCATACTAAAGACATATTTTTAAAGGAAGAATTCCAGAATCCCTACAACTCCATATTTTTACGGAAGCATTCGAAAAGGCTTATGGAGCTGAAGCTTACATCCGATCAGTTTTCAAAGACGGCACCATCATGGTACACTTACTCTGTCCTAAATCCCGCATAGCTCCACTCAAACGGCAAACAATACCACGATTGGAACTATGTGCAGCTACGCTTGGAGCCCAACTGGCCACAAGAGTCAGGTCTGACCTTCGACTTACATGTCCAGTATGGTTATGGACTGATTGATGATCTGCATCCACGGCAGAAGTCGTTAAATTGGAGCCTCATTCTTTCCGCGTGTCTACCCATAACGCAATGACCTGTAAGCATGGCCGCTGTGGTTGCGATGACGTCACGACCAAGACCAAGTAATTGGTTGGTACGCCTTCTACTCATCAAGGGTCAGGTGAGTCTAGCGGTGGAGCAGGACTCCTCATTGACCAACGATGTGTTGGCGTCCCGAAAGAATTTCCGGGCAATGTCCTACTTGACCGAGGAAAGTGGCATACTCAATTCAATTGAAGAGGATTGCGGAAGCAGCGCACCATGTCTGGCGAGCTCATCGGCCCTACAGTTTCCCTGAATGTTGCTGTGAGACACTGGTGAAGCGCCCAGGAAGAAGGTCGGTCCTAGAGTTATTCACGAAACCCGACAGAGATCTTATCGCGGCCTGCCTATCAGAAAAGACCGAGACGCGAGTGAAAGGAGCACCGTTGTCGATGATCCATTGAGCGGCCTGTTAAACCTCCGCTTGAAACACACTCCAGTAGTCCGGCAGACGGAGAGAAATGTCCAGGTCCAGTTTCCCAGAGTAGACACCGCTTCCAACCTCATTATCGAGTTAAGAGCTGTCGGTATATATATCCAGGACTTCCGGGGGGACAACCGTATTAGGATTCCAGTCGTTCCTACTCGGAATCAGAAAGAGGAAACCCCTGTCGAGACAATATTCAGCAGGGAGATAGTCGATGTTCACGGGGGCCACTGGATCAACCTACAGAATAGTGGAGTGACCAGAAGGTACAATGTGCCAACGAGACAGGGCATTAAGTCTAGTCGCAGCAAACTTAGCCGCCTGCTTAGCGAGAAGCACAGTAGAAAGCTCGTTGAGCATTGCGAACAAGGCTTTCGTGGGAGTGGTGCGTAGAGGGCCAGTTATATAAATGGCCGCAGACCTTCTGAACTTAATACTTAACTCTGGCTCACAAGTTAATTTGATTACGGATCGTTTGGCTAAATATTGTAAAACAGACTTCATTAGTAAAAATCAATGGAATCGGGGACTCTAACACAAAAACACACTCTGGCTCACAAGTCAATTTGATTACGGATAGTTTGGCTAAATATTGTAAAACAGACTTCATTAGTAAAAATCAATGGAATCGGGGACTCTAACACAAAAACACAACACCGAGTCAATGTAGCTTTGCATTCTCGAATTAATGGATTCTCAACACGCCTGGAGGCAGTTGTCCTGCCTCAAATTATTGCGCCTCAACCATCACAATTTATCAACATTGATGAGTGGCCACTACCTAAAAATATTATGTTAGCTGACCCAACATCGACCTCGTAAAATCGATATATTGCTGGTGCACCAACTGCTCGCAATTGGCCAAATAAAATTATCTCCACAACTTCCGATTTTGCAGAATACGGTTCTCGGCTGGGTTGTAGCAGGAAAAAAATAGTGAACACCCTACAGACCCATCCTGTGGAATATGTACTGAAGATGAGGGGCTGGAAGCTTCCATCGCTCGACTTTGGGAACTGGATGAAGTTAAAGCAACCAAAAAACCACTATCAATAGCCGACAAATAATGTGAAGAGAATTTTGTACAAAATACAACTAAAAACGATGAAGACCGCTTCATTGTCAGAATACCATTTCACCGAACCCCTAATACCCTAGGAGACTCACACGCAATGGCGATTTCTTGCTCTCGAACGGCTTTTGCAAAAGAATCCGGAATTTAAAACTAAATACACTAAATTTATGGATGAGTATGAATCAATGGGACACATGACAAAATTGGAAAAAGACTCCATCATGTCTCCAAATTACTACATCCCACATCATTGCGTACTAAGGCCATAAAGTTCAACCACTAAGCTCAGGGTGGTATACGATGCCTCAGCCAAGACCTTCTCAGGCTACTCTTTAAACGACCTGATGTTCACGGACCAACACTACAAAGCGAACTCTTCTCCATACTGCTAAGGTTTCGAATGCCGATTCGTTTTCACCACTGACGTTGAAAAGATGTATAGGCAGATATTGGTTGCTCCTGAAGATCGTCAATTTCAGCTAATAATTTGGAGAAAGGATTCCACAATGCCCATTTCATACTATCAACTCAACACGGTCACTTATGGCACAAGAGCTGCTCCATATTTAGCAACAAAATGTCTTGATCAACTGGCTGAAGAAAATAATTTACGCTTTCCACTTGCTTCACAATTTATTAAAGAACATTTCTATGTAGACCATGGCTTGGGCGGGTCAAATAGCTTATCAACAGCTATGCAATTGCAAGAGCAACTTGTGCAGATTATGAAAAAGGGCGGCTTCGTGTTACGCAAATGGTGTGCGAACCATCCACAATTACTTCACAATATTCCAGACAACTTGGAGGTAAACTTAGATTTTGAGAGCACAGAAGTCGACACCATCAAAACATTAGGACTTGTTTGGCTGTCGAAAACTGATAAATTAGGTATTAAGGTCAACACTGGCAACATTAACAGAGTAACTAAGCGAACAGTCACGTCGGACCTTGCAAGATTATTCGACCCAGTGGGGATTCTATCTCCCATTATAGTAATGGCAAAAATGTTTATTCAAGAATTGTGGGAGTTAAAATTGGATTGGGATACTTCTTTGCCGGAATCCCTGCATACTAAAGACATATTTTTAAAGGAAGAATTCCAGAATCCCTACAACTCCATATTTTTACGGAAGCATTCGAAAAGGCTTATGGAGCTGAAGCTTACATCCGATCAGTTTTCAAAGACGGCACCATCATGGTACACTTACTCTGTCCTAAATCCCGCATAGCTCCACTCAAACGGCAAACAATACCACGATTGGAACTATGTGCAGCTACGCTTGGAGCCCAACTGGCCACAAGAGTCAGGTCTGACCTTCGACTTACATGTCCAGTATGGTTATGGACTGATTAAGAAATTGTGCTCTCGTGGATAAATTCATCATCAGCTTCATTCAACACGTTTGTAGCAAATCGAATCTCAGCAATTCAAGAAGAAACCCTAGCAGTACAATGGCGTCACGTAAGTTCAAAGTGCAACCTCGCAGATATATTAGCTCGTGGGATGTCTCCAGCGGCTCTTAAAGAATGTACTGTCTGGTTTTATGGGTCAATGTTTCTCCATGGAGTAGAGAAGGTGTGGCCATCTATATTCAATTCAAGTTCCAACATACCAACAAATCTTGAACGAAAGGCAAAGCTGCTTGAATCACGAGCAATGACAACAACGAAACCCACTTTTATTTACCAAATCAACCATAAAGACTCATTCCATCGTCTGCAGCGAATTGTTGGATATGTCCTACGCTTCATTGTCCACACTAGATGTCAAAAGCAGATGCGAAAACCATCAAAATTATTAACAACAACGGAACTCAGCCAAGCACTGATTCCTATTATTTCACAAATGCAACACTCAGAATTTAAGGAAGAAATAACACAACTGAGAAAATACAAACAAGTACAAGGAACAAGCACTATTCAGAATCTAACACCCTTTTTGGATGAGAATGGATTAATACGGGTCGGTGGTCGGCTCGAAGCTTCTTTGTTGGAATATGATTCAAAACATCAACTTCTTATTCCAAATGATTCATGGAGATTACCAGCGTTGTTGTTCGCATACATTATTAGGAATTGTTCGACAACGTTTCTGGCCAATAAAGGGAAAAATTATGGCAAGAGCCACTGTTCATCGATGCGCGACATGCAGCAAAGCCAAACCAGAACTATTTCACCAAATAATGGGAAACCTACCCTCGACACGCGTTACACCAGCCCGTGCATTCACCAATACCGGAGTCGATTACTGTGGCCCAATTACAGTACATTATAAACTAAGGGGAAAACGACCGCACAAGGCCTACATTGCCGTATTTTGTTGCTTTGCCACAAAGGCAGTACACTTGGAACTCGTGAGCGATATCACAACTGAAGCTTTTATAGGTGCTCTTAAACGTTTCGTATCCCGGCGTGGACATTGCCAAAATTTATACTGCGACAATGCGACAAACTTCGTCGGAGCTAAGAATAAATTACCTGAACTTTCCACAATCATTCATGCATCAGATGAGAAGGAAGCTATTACGAATGCTTGCAGCAAAAAGGGTATACCATTTAATTTCATTCCACCAAGGGCTCCACATTTTGGTGGTTTATGGGAGGCAGCTGTTAAGTCAGCAAAATACCTTTCGATAAGGACATTGGGGAATGCATCTCTAACCTACGAAGAACTTGAAACAATAGTTGTCGAAATTGAAGCGCATTGACTCCGTGACATTTTCTAATAGGTGAACCATTAACAGCCTAAATTGATTCTCAAGTAAAGCCCACAATCCTTAAATTGGAAACACGATGGAAATTAGCGTCTCGTCTTAAGCACGAATTTTTGAAGAGGTGGTCACGAGACTACCTTAATGAGCTACAATATCGAAACAAATGGCGAAAACAATCAATAAATCTGAAACCAGGGGCGATAGTTATTTAAAAAGAAGATAACGTTCCAGTCATGAAATGGCCTCTGGGCGCGTAATGAAAACATAGAAAGGACACGACGATGTTGTAAGAGTAGCGGATGTCCAGACAGCTTCAGGCATCTTTAACGAGCAATTCAATATTTAGCTTCACTCCCTAAGTTCAATGACGAACCCGAAGAAGAGGAACAACAATCATATCCACAAATTACAGAACCTAAGGATAATCATGAGATGTTAGCAGAAAACCAATCATCAAAACACTCATTGGAAGGAAAGCCACTCGCTAAAAATCAGCGGACTTTGGCAAGATCAATTACGACTATCCTACTCACAATATTGCTATTGCTCCCACTCGTGTTCACAGATAAAATCAAAGTAACACAATTTGAACCCAATATCGGCTTACACTTTGAGGGTATTGGCAATATACGAATATCGCGGTCAGAATGGAACGTCATTTCCTACTATAACTTAAAACCATATTGGCAAGAAATAAGTACCTTCTTGAACGAAACAACGGCATTACACCGCTCATGCAACCTTCTAACTCAAACATCATCAACGCAGTAAACGACAATGAAAACCATCTCAAACAACTCCTCATGAATCAAACATCAATTGTTGATGCAACTCTAAACGTTCTTAAACAAGATGAAGAAAATGTGAAACTAAAGTTCAACAACGTAGATAATAAATTATCAGAAATTGCATCTAGATTACAAAAAAATGAAAAAGAACAAAATCAAGCAGGGCTGTTTCGAATATTCATGTACAATCAGTTCAACTTTCTTTAACATCAGCAAGGTTACACCGAATTCAAGCAGAAATCATAGCAGCATTAACGGATTCTCACCATGGAAAAATCAGTCCAATGCTTTTGTCACAGTCTCAACTTCAAGTAAGAAATCATCTTCCAAGATCTCTAGAACTACCAGTAAGCAAAGATAATATACTACAACTGTACAAAATTATGAATGTAAAGGGAGGTGTCACAAAAGACCACGTCATCTTTCACATATCTATTTCTTTATCTGATCCTGAGACATTCGAACTTCTGAAACCACACCAAATTCCTGTTCAAATAAATGGCACAATGCTCGCTATAAGACCATGCAGCGACTTCCTGGCCATAAATGCTCACAAAGATCAGTATTTCGTGTTGACAGATAAACTGTGCACCACAATAAGAGAGAATGAATTTATATGCCCACAAATGCAATCAAAATTCACTGCAAACGCTGACAAATGCTTATGCGAGCTATCATTTCTTAATTTCAACAAAAACGAGTTGTAACATTATTCCTGTTGCTGATAGAACGCCGCTTACACAGCGCAGCAGCCGTCCCGAATAAACGCTGTATGTGGGCAAGAAAAATCACAGCTAACCCTGACAGGATCTCGCCACCTTAAAATCTCGCCGGATTGTACAATTAAGATCAACTCAATCATCATCAAAGGCCATCAAACTGTCTCCACATCTCTTCAAACATCATACACCGCAATGAGTAATATAAGTGACATCAGTTATCCAGCCGAGGTTCGAACTGCAAGAATTCACAACAAGATCTATTCAGACCAAATTAAAAATATCTCCGAAATTCAAAATAAATTACATCAAAGGGTATATGCTGAACTTCCATCACAAATTAAACACATCAAATATCATCACGGGACCGTTGCCTTTGCTGCTCTCGTTCTCGTAATCATAATATGCCTGAGGATCATCTGGAAAAGGGCACATTGCAAGGGAATTAAAATAAATCAACAAACTCCACGTCCAGCTGTACGTCAACAATTAGTAGTTTAAGCCTTTAATTCTAAGATATGTGAAGGGCAATATAAGGTTGTCACATTTTTAATTTTGTTGAGCATGACTCAACGGCAGACCTTCACAATGAATTTCTTTCATATGTCCGCATGTACGTTTGTATAAATGGACAAACATACTTGCGTACATATGCTTGCACGAAATTAGGTGAACAACCTTATTTTGCTGACTTCTTGTAATTTTTTAATTTTGTTTTTATTATGCTGGATTTATGCATTTTCCCTTATTTTTGATGTTAACAGCTAATTCAAATTATGATAAAAGAAAAACCTTGAATTTCTGATTAAGTTTCAAGTTTTGCTTTTTTTGTATTGCATTTGTTTGGGGTTTCATGTTTCCTGAAATGTTTTACACGTATGGGAAAATGCATAAGTCCAAAGCAAACTTATATTATTAATAAATAATTTAAGAATAATTTTTTGCAATTCAGCGACAAAATAGAATTTAAATAAAATAAATTAAATATAAATATTTATTGCAATTTGGCAATAAAATAGTATTTAAGGCTAAGAAAAATAAAAATAAATTGATAGAAACAATTGATTAACAAAAGACAACGGTTGTTTTTATTCTCAAACCCTCCGCAATAACCAAGTTCAAGTGCTTGTGTTATTCAAAATCTACTATAACCAAGTTTAAGTGCTTGTGTTATTCAAATCCACTACAACCAAGTTCAAGTGCTTGTGTTGTATACATAATTGTCCCGGTGATTCCGCCCGGACAAATCAAAACCGACCAGCAAATCAGCTGAGTCAATACAACCACACATAACGGAAATAAATCTTACTTACTTTTTTAATTGGCCATAACAACCCGTTTAACGGATTTCGGCCTGCCGCAACACATCCTTCCAGGCACCTCTGCTTCTTGCACGCCTACGCCAGTTGGTTACACCAATCGATGACAGGGCTTCCTCGATTTGGTCCTTCCAACGGATACAAGGTCGTCCTCTTCGCCTACTTCCGCAGATTCCCGCATCAAATACCCGTCTCGCCGGAGCATCCTCAACGACATGGCCGAGGCAACGCAGCCGCTGTATATTAATACGCTGTACAACGTCAATGTCGTTGAAGAGCTCATACAGCTCACTGTTGGATCGGACACGGAAATTATCGCCAGCTCGTACAGGACCGAAGATCTTACATATGACTTTTCTCTCGAACACTCTCAAGGCCGCTGCCTCAGTTCTTAATAGGGTCCATGCCTCTGCGCCATAAAGAAGCAGGGGTAGGATGAGTGTCTTGTAGAGTGTTAGTTTTGTCATACGAAAGAGGTCTCTGCTATTCAAGAGTGATCCTGCGCTTGATCTCCAGGCT
Organism: Sarcophaga subvicina; assembly: GCA_936449025.2. Lineage (NCBI taxonomy): Eukaryota > Metazoa > Arthropoda > Insecta > Diptera > Sarcophagidae > Sarcophaga > Sarcophaga subvicina. The sequence goes on along the minus strand of OW388082.2, from coordinate 57,501,662 downwards.
GACATCATTTCTGGTGGTAACGGCGGAGCCAAGATAGATGAATTCCTTGACCGTATCAAAAGTATAGTTATCGACCGTAATCTGAGAGTCAATATGCCGCGCGTCTCTACTCGTCGATAACATATACTTTGTTTTGCCCTCATTTACTGACAGACGCATCTTACTAGACTCCCGTTCAATAGCACTAAAGGCAGCAGTAACATATCGCTTGGTACGACCTATGATGTCAATGTCGTCAGCGTACGCAAGCAACCGGACACTTTTTTGAAAAATAGTGCCATTGCGATGCACTCCCGCCTTTCGCAGAACACTCTCCATGACGAAGTTGAAGAGGTCGCATAATAAGGGATCGCCTTGTCTGAAACCTAGCACGGTATCAAAAGGTTCGGAGAGGTCCATTCCTACCTTGACGGAGCTGCAGGAATTGCTCAACGTCATTCTTATCAGTTTCGCAGGTATACCGAGCTCAGACATTGCGGCAAAGACACGATCCCTTATGGGGCTATCGAAGGCAGCCTTATGGTCGACAAAAAGATGGTGTGTGTCGACTTGTTGTTCGTGGGTCTTTTCCAGGATTTGGCGTAGTGTGAAGATGTGGTCGATGGTGGACTTGCCAGGCCTGAAGCCGCACTGATAAGGTCCAATCAGTGTTTTGACGAGTGGCTTCAGTCGTTCACACAATACGCTTGTAAGAACCTTATATGCGATAGGGAGAAGGCTTATACCCCTGTAGTTGGCGCATATCGTAGGGTCTCCCTTTTTCAGGACAGGACAGAGGACACTGAGGTTCCAATCGTTGGGCATACTTTCCTCTAGCCAAATTTTGTAAATAAGCTGGCGCATGCGCCCTACCAACTAATTACATCCTGCCATAAACAATTCAGCGGGGAGGCCATCAAGACCCGCCGCTTTATTGTTTTTAAGACGCATTATTGCGACTTTGACCTCTTCATGGCTAGGCGGTGGAATCTCCACGCAGTCATCTTTGATCGGGTTCTGAACATCATCTCTAAAGGCGGAATTGATTTCGTCATCGCCTTGTAGCAGAGTAGAGAAGTGCTTCCTCCATAACATCAGCACCCCTTGCGGATATGTTACCAAGTTTCCGTTCTCATCTTTGCAGGAAGACGCTGCGCGCTTATAACCCTCGGTTAGACGCTTAACCTTTTGATAGAATTTTCGAGCGTCATTCCTGCTTCTGTACAACTCGATTTCCTCACGCTCACGCCTTTCCTGCTCCCTCTTCTTGCGTCTGAAAAGGCGTCTCTCATCCCTTCTCCTCTCTCTATAGTTCTAGACAATGGCTCGCGTAGCAGCAGACTGCAGAGTTTTTCTGTATGCGGCGTTTTTCGCTACAGTTGCCTCGCGACACTCCTAATCGTACCATTGATTTCGTTGGGGTGGGCGCTTGAAACCAAGGACTGTTTCCGCAGTAGTGCGCAAGGAGTGGGAGATGTTGGCCCACAGTCCACCAATGTCGCTGAGATTAGAGGGAGAACGACGGAGCTCGCTGCTTTGGTTTTCATTGGATATTGCTTTTTTCTTGGTGCGTTCCAAGCCCTACGCACAACCCAAATTTAACGTCCAGGGGATTGGACTTCGCTGCACGCATTAGTTAACATCTAGCGGGTGCTTGAATGCCATCCAGGAGGGGCCAAGAGCAGGCTGCGTGTCAACTTGAAAACAGCAAGACAAGGATCGTCCTGGTGGTCGCCACGTTGGCCACAGTCAGAAACTTTACCTTGTCTGCATGCATCCCATCCCTCCCGGAACGGAAATAAATCACACTAACAAAAAAAAATTAACAAAACCACATCCAAAATTCTTTATTTGTTTACATTAAAAAATATTCTTATTCATCTTATGCACGTGCACATATAGCACAACAACAACAACACGTACAACTATATTTCTGTTTCTTCAACATTGTTAAAGCCAATAAATATATTTTATTTTATTTTAGTTTATCTTATTTTATTTCATTTTATTTTATTGCATATTTTAAGTTGACGAAAATGATTTTATTACAGTGTAAATTTATAAATACATTTTATTTAATTTTTTATGTTGACAAAATTTGGAATTAAGTTTCATTTGGCAGTAAAACTATTTTTTTTTGTTTGCATTAATTTCTTTGCATTTTTTTTTGTTGTTCATGGTCACACAGCCAATGAACTTATTAATTTCACAAAACAGTAGTTACGTAATAGTGTTTTCACACCGAGTGGTTTTAACGTAAAAGTTGGTTTTAACGTTAAAACAAAAAATAAAACCTGATTTTACCATACAAAATTATTGTGTTAAAACCAAAATAAAACCTTTTTTGAATTGGTTTTAAGTTGGTTTTATGAAATACAACCTTGTTTTGATGTACTAAATGTACTAAATCAGAGCTACCAGCTCTGAAAACCTAAAAACAGCTGATAAAAACAAAAACAAATGTAAATAAATAAATAAATGTAAATAATCATTTATTTTGTATTAAAAAAGGAAAAATTTGGAATATTTTTAATTTCTTCAATGAAAATTTTAAAAATTTGTAAATATTTAATTATTAATCGAAATGTGTGTTGTTTCTGGTCATACTGAATATAGTTTCTTGTGCGAAAGGTAAGTCAGAAGCTAAATGTATCAAGATGAAATAAGGCATATTGCTCATAAATTTTTTTTCTCGCAGTCATAAATGTCATGAATTTAAAACCAATTTTAATAAAACCTGCAGTGTGAACGCAAAATCAGCTGTTTATGGTTTTAACGCTAAAATCAGGTTTTAACTTTTGGTGTGAAAACACTATAAGAAATGCAATATCAGCGACAAGAAAATTAAATTTGAATTGTATCAGCATTATTGTTATTATAGATTTAGTATAAAAACTCAATAAAATTTAAATTTTCGCGTAGTAGTAAAAACTCAATTATTGCATGCCAATACGTTCAAGTTCCAAGTGCTTGAAAGTAAGAACTCAAAATCAAAATTAGTACAGTTCAAATTTATGTGTTTGAATTGAGTCATACTAATTAACCCTCCAAACATTGATGACCCCGACAATAAGAACCCAATCGTTTTTTAAGTTCCCCCTCCAGTGGTAAGGACTTAGAAGCCACCAGGCAACATTTTTTATGGTCTCAGGTAGCAACACTCATCAATAGTGCGATTCCGCGGACTGGAGTCTTCATCCAAGCTCATTTTTGAAGACCACAACAATAATTCAGTAGCACAGGGCTACATACATCATTCCAATTCAGTAGCACAGGGCTACATACACCAAGTGGATACAACAGTCCACTCACATCATTCCAATTCGGTAGCACAGGGCTACATACAACGAGTGGATACAGCAGACCACTCACAACTTTACATTAAAACTACAATACAATATGGATACGATCAAAAGTTTACTGGATCTTCAGTTAGAGACTGGAGAAACAATACTGGGCATTGTTCGAAATTTTAAAAAGGACCCGGCAGACAGGAAAACAAAAGTTAGCTACTTTGAGGAACGATCACGACGCCTTCAGGAATCATGAGACCAATTCCAGGAAACAGATTCCAAGATACGAGAGGTGTGCGACGATCCAATGAAATTGAATATTTTTCAGAAGGCTACTATGATAAAATCAAAAACTTAGTCTCTGATTACATCGAAATTTTTAAAACTAAAACTGCTCGCCTCAAACAAAAAATTGGGGAAACTAAAATATCAAAAAAACCCGAACAAGATAATTTGCCTACAAGAGAGTCTACAAGCGTTGGGGTTCTACGCAGGCTGAGAGCTCGTATAACAACTCTCAATCGGCTGATAAGGGGATTGACAGACACAGATAATCAGCCCCTACAGTACTTTGATTTAAACATAAATACCATCAAAAGATTATGGGATCAAATTGAGCAGCTGTATGATGAAGCTCTTGATCAATTACCAAACCCATCGGCTTATGGTCTAGATCAAGTGGAATACGATAGTGTACATGACCTAATACAACAAAAATTGGTCAATCTATCTGTTAGAGCTGACAGAATGCGACAGAATTCCACTACACAAACTACGTCTGCAGAACCCGTCACAAACGCAGTGGTGACCTAAATTTACCAAAATTAACCATACCAAAATTTGATGGCGATTATTTGAAATGGCGACAATTTTATGACTTATTCTCTGAAATAGTAGACAAACAATCAATTCCAGCAATTCAAAAAATGTGGTATTTAAAGAGCAACTTGTCAGGAGAAGCCGAGCATTTAATAAGTCAATTTCCTCTATCCGAAGTAAATTACATAACGGCTTGGAAGACGTTACAGGAGCGTTACAACAAAAAAAAAAACGTTACAACCACAAAAGAGTGTCTATTGGCATTAAACAATTTGGGAATTGCAACTTCCTCATGGGACGCGTTACTCATACAACTAATGATTAAAAAACTTGACAGGAACACATATATCCGATACATGCAGTCATTAACTAACCCAAGAGACATACCAACCATAACCGATTTTTATCATTTCTGGAGCGTCAATTCCAATCAATGGAGGCAATTTCCACAAAAGAAAAAAGCAGCACACAAAGCAGTGTCAGCACTAATAACATCCAACAATAATGGCAAATGCGCATTATGCCACCACAGTAACCATAAATTATATCACTGTAGCAAATCCCTTCAATTATCAGAAATATAGCGACTGCGTTGGGTCCAACAACACAACTTGTGTGTCAACTGCTTCGGAAATTACCATGATTCAAAATCATGCAATCATGGTAGTTGCCGAAAGTGTGCCAAAACACACAATACGTTGCTCCACTTACAAAAAGGGAACAAATCTCAAAAAGGCAAAGGGCCATTAGGCACTCAACAAAAGCAACCTATAGCCAACGCGACTATATCCCCGAACACCACCTCTGCGGACCGCCCAGGCTTCTCAACTCTAAATCCTTTAAGGGTCGTAACAGCTACATCGACAAAAACTAACGACGCTGTAGGGAGCAAAGGTTACGTTCTGCTAGCAACAGCAAACGTTATAATAACAGCCTCAAATGGTGCCTCCGATGAATTTAAAGCAGTGTTAGATTCCAGATCCCAAGTTAACATTGTATCAAAACGTCTTTGTCAAAAATTATCCATCTCACCATTGGCAACATCACTTTGTCTTGATGGCATTGGTGAAATACAAAGAAAATCTCAATATCGTGTTAATATCAATATGAAATCCATAGATCATAATTTCTCTGTGAATGTAGATGCTTATGTCCACCAAGCATAATTCCTGCTCAACCCAGCCAATTCCAAAAAATATACAGCTGGCTGATCCTCATTTTTATCAGCAGGAAAAGGTAGATTTGCTGCTTGGAGCAGAATTCCATTACAAATTAGTTCAACATGCAACAATACATCTGGTCGACAAACTACCAACCTTACAAAATACGTTATTAGGTTGGATTGTAAGCGGCGCAATTGGAAAGAATCCATCCCCAAAATCCTCATCTTCACTTACATGTGGAGTATTTGATGACACCTCATTAGAAGAAGCTATAGAGAATCTTTGGGAACTAGGCGAGATTGAAGTCAGCGAAAAAGGTCTGTCACCATCAGAAAAGCAATGTGAATTTCATTTCACTCAACATACACTCACCAATGAAGGTGGTCACTTTATAGTTAGTCTCCCGTTTCGAGAAAACCCGACAGAGTTAGGAGAGTCTCAACCAATGGCTTATAACAGATTCTTGGGTTTGGAACGTCGTCTTTTACATAAGGAAGACATGCGAACTCAGTACATAACATTTATGCAAGATTACGAACAGTTGGGACATATGGAGAATATTAATATTAATACTATTCCGATCCCAAATATTTTATTCCTCACCACTGTGTCTTAAAACCAGATAGTACCACAACATAGCTCAGAGTAGTTTTCGATGCATCAGCAAAAACATCATCGGGTCATTCATTGAATGATCTTATGTATACTGGACCAACTCTTCAAAGTGAATTATTTTCAATTCTACTACGTTTCCGATTACCAAAATTTGTCTTTACTACCGACATAGAAAAGATGTATAGATAGATTTTAATTCATCCAGATCACCAAAAATTTCAGCTAATCATTTGGAGAGAAGATCCGTCACTTCCTATTAATTATTATAAACTTAATACGGTTACATATGGCACACGAACAGCACCCTACGTTGCTACTAAATGTTTACAAAAAATTGCAGATGAAAATTTGATAAACTATTCAACGGTTCACAAATGCTGAAACACAATTTTTAGGTAGATGATGGTCTCGGTGGTGCCGACAGCCTTAATATCGCATTGGAATTACAGAAGAAACTTATCATCATTCTAAAAAGACATGGCTTTAACCTGAAAAAATGGTGCGCAAATCACCCTTCATTACTAAAGAATATTCCACTTGGTGATCAAGAGGTGGATTTAGATTTCAACAGTAACAGCACCAATACAATAACAACGTTAGGATTATTATGGGTACCCAAGACAGACCAGTTTTGCGTCAAGGTAAAAATTAATCATCCAACTACTGTCTCAAAGCGTTCTGCAACCTCAGATTTGGCAAGATTGTTCGATCCGCTTTGCCTACTAGCACCTGTAGTGATCAGGGCAAAAATGTTCATCCAACAACTATGACAATTCAAACTGGACTGGGATGAACCATTGCCTGAGGACCTTCATGAACCTTGGACTAGATTCAGGAACGAGTTAGACAGCCTGAATAATCTCAAAATACCACGACACATTTTCAAGGGAGAAAGCCCAGCTCAAACACAACTGCATATATTCGCAGATGCTTCTGAAAAGGCCTATGGAGCAGTTGCTTATATCCGCGCAACTCTTAAGGATGGAAAAATGATTGTACAATTACTCTGCTCCAAGACACGCGTTGCACCCCTTAAAAAACAGACACTGCCTCGTTTAGAATTATGTACTGCCGTTACGGCTGCCCAACTTATGCATAGAGTCAAAATTGATCTTCAGATTAAAAATCAAGGTGTATATTTATGGACAGACTCCGAAATAGTACTGTCTTGGATAAACACTCAATCTTCGCTCTAACATACTTTTGTAGCTAATCGAGTCTCAAAAATCCAGTCATTGACATTGCCCGAACCATTTCAGATCTAAGGACAATCCGGCAGATTTACTTTCCAGAGGGCTACCGGCAACAAAACTTTCTAAATGCACTTTATGGTACTATGGCCCATTGTTTCTGCATGGAAGAGAAGAAATATGGCCACCTACATTTTCACAACGACTCATCTCTAATGACATCGAGAAAAAGAAAACAACTGTAACTTCAGCAGCCACTACCTCCAACTTTACATTAAAACTACAATACAATATGGATACGATCAAAAGTTTACTGGATCTTCAGTTATTCTTATTGAACTAATTTGTAGGAATACAAAAGTGATAAGGAGTCTCGCTGTTTGTTGTTGTGTTGTTTATAACAAAGCGCTGCTATTGTTTGTAACAAAAAAATATGTTCTCCCACATTTGACTGTTATGAAATGTGTCCACAAGAAAAGGACCACACATCACGGAAATATATCACGCTAACAAAAAAAATTAATTAAACCAAACCACATCCAAAATTCTTTATACTTAAAATTAAAAACTGTAATATGCGCAAGCGTTTTAAAATTTGTTTACATTAAAAAAATTATTGTTGATCTTAAGCTTAAGAATAAGAAAACATAAGGAGTCGCGCTGCTATTATTTATAACAAAGCGCTGCTATTGTTTACATTTGTCCACAAGAAAAAAAACACATGCATAACGGAAATATTTCACACTAACAAAAAAAATTAATTAAACGAAACCGCATCCAAAATTCTTTATATTTAAAATCAAAAACTGTAATATGCACAAGCGTTTTAAAATTTGTTTACATTAAAAAATATTCTTTTTGATCTTATGCTTAAGAATAAGAAATCATAATGACGCGCGATGTTATTGTTTACAGCAACAATGTAGCGTTATCCCACTTTTGATCATCAGCAAATACAAAAAATATAAAATAAACAAAAACATAACATTGCACATGTCCACAACATGAGTTTACGGTACCCTACATCACGCACTCGCTGGTCATCTGAATCATGAACTCAGACTCGAGACGAACCTACTCACTTTCAATCAAAGGATGGTCAACTACACACTTTAAAAATGTCACACATACTCATTCTTTTCGTCCAATCATTCGTTTGAAAAGCAATACAAATAAAAGGAACAAGAAGAAGCAGGCATGATCCCAAATTTGTGTGGAAAAACTGCTCCGGAACATACATATATTTTCACATTACATATTACAAACCTATCAACTAACCGACCACTACCGACTGTAGCCTAGGCATGCTCCCAAATTTGTATGGAAAAAATGGTCTAGAACGTACATAAACATACTACTCCGGTGTGCCATCAAAGTCTGGGAGAAGCTTTGAGGCTAAACCAAGAAATTCAATCACTGATTGAGGCATTGTATTAGGATTTTTATAAGGTTCTTGAGGAGTCTTTATTTCCTTCAAGTATAAAGTAGGTTCTTCTTGACCATCTGGGAAGTATGCCAGTTTTTCGTGAAATGTTATCTCTGACGTCAGAAAAGAAATTTTCAGCAGCGAATTTATGCGATTGTGTTACTCGTGAATGATTAACGTTCACAAGGATTCTAATTTGTTCGAAACAGTCGAGCACGATTTCAATATGTTTTTCAACTGGATCGTCCTTGGTAGGTCTATCTGTGTTTAAACACTTATTGGACCTATCGAAATGTTCCTTTATCTGTCTTAATTTGATAAGGATCGGTTGCCAGTCCATAAGAACAATAAATGAGAGCGCGCTGCGGAATTTAATTAAAAATACTATTTAAGGTTCAATCAAGGAATTTTTACTCTCTTTAAGAAGTAAATTGAAAATGTTATTGAACGCAAAAGGAAATAACAGCTAATGTAATCTTTTTCAACAAATATCTACATAGGAAGAAGTCTATGGACTTTTTGAAAATGAAGAGAATGTTCCTAGACTTTGTCTATACTACTGCTATAGATGCTGCTCTTCTATAGTTCTTTTTGAGGGATCTCTTATATAGTTGATAGAGCGTTGTTAGGAATTGAAGAATTAAAATCGCTATGATAATGGCTAAATATATAATGGGATATTCTACCTTTATAGTGATTTCATTTATCACATTCGCATTTGGGGTCTCGATTTTCGAATCGTGATTACCCATGATTAAAAGAATAAATTTCTATCAATTACAAAATTTTTATGAGAGAGAAAAAAATATATTAAAGAATCATTAAAAATACTCTCTGTGAAAGTGAAATGGATTAATATACAAAAATTAAAAATATTGATCCTTTGAATGATTTCCAGAACTGTCTTGTCAGTATTTTGTACAATTGTTCACATCAACAAAAAAAAGTTTGCAATAATTTTACTTAAAGCTAAGTTTATATTGAAGTCGCCGTGGTGTATTAGGTAGTGTGTTGGCTTATTAGACGAAAAGTCAGGGTTCGAGCCCCAGGCCAGATTTAAAATAAAATACAAAAAGTATTTCTTCAGCGACTTCCTCTCAGAAGATTTCTGGCAAAATCTCTGAGAGTAAATAAAATTGCCATTAAAAGTTTCTCTAAAATCTGTCGTTCGGAGTCGACTTTAAACTGTAGGTCCCGCCACTCATGTATAAAATTAACACACACAACATAAGTGGTGTGAGAAACTAGGTTGTAATCCTGACTGAAGGGTTGTAATGTCCAATTACGTATGTAAGTTTATACAATTGTAAATTGTGTAAAAAAATTACTATACATCATGGCATCAGCCATGATAGATCATATATGGTCCGCCAAGGCGATGGTATATAGCAGATGTCGCCAATTGATATCTGAATAGGCCAATCACAAAAAAATTCTCTTTTTTCTTTACACCACTGGAGGGACTCGTAAGTATCGCAGCAGTTTCACAATAAAAATTTTCTTTTCATAAAATATGAATAAAAGGATATATAAAATACTTATAGTTAAAGGATATATAAAATAAAAGATATAGTTAAATTTTTTTAAGGTTTATTAGTATTATTTTGATTAAAACCGTAGTAATGCTGTCTGTCTCTTTCTCATGCACGTATCTTGTAAATTTGTAAAATTCCCAGAGTAGTGTGTTGCCAGGATTAAAAACAAGAAATGGCTAGCTTCTGTTGTTTTTGTTGTTGCGTTGTTATTGCATAATTTAAAGTGTTGTTTCAGCAATATGTTAAGGCTTGAACACTCCTTATTTCTCACAATTTGACTGATTTTGTAGCTTTTTACAGAAATATATTTATTTCACTTTGTTTCTGTTTAGCTCTCAACTATATTATTTAAAACAATGTACCGAACAAGGCGAATTCAAGGCTGAGGGGTTTTTGATTGTCAAAACTTTGTTGCTTTTTATATGTCAAAAGTATGTTTATTTTTCTTAGAAATCATTTTCGAGTTTTCTAACATTCATGTAAGTTTTTAATTTTTAATGTTTTTGAAAATTAATTTAAATATATTATATAAATATATTATTATATAAAAGTGTTATTATATAAGAGTGTTTTTATATTATTTTTAACAATTCAAATGTGTTTTAATTTTGTATTAAATAATTTAAAAGTGTTTATTATTTATAGTGTATATAGATAGTACTACGGCAATTGTATAAAATGAGAAGTTGTGCAGTTTGCAAGAAAAAAATTAATAAAGAAAATGGGATTTTTTTCTGAGCACCAAAGTACGAAACTAGAAGGCAAAAATTGAGTGTCATATGCCAAGTGAATTTTACACCAAACTCACGCCTGTGTGTTGACCATTTTTCCCAGACGCATGCTATAACTGCTGGTGGACTATATTCATTAATGCTAAATGCTGAACCTGTCATGTAGAATAAGAATAGTGAAGCCTTGGCAGGGTATGTATGAATAATTTTAACATACAACAATATCTAATTATATACAACACAGATTACCTGACGCGTACGAGCCATTTATAAATAGTGCAACTAGGACCCCCCTCGACAAGCCTTTTCAGGAATACCCAGAAGCTGCAGAGTAGGTTTATATGAAATTATATATTCTCTAAACAGATTAATAAATATAAATAAATAAACAGGCTTCCTATGGAAATAGAAAATAATGATGTTGGCCTATTCCAAGAACAACAGACTCAAACCGAATAAGTAGTATATTTATTAACATCATAAAATTTCTATTGTTATTGTTATTATTTAAGTTGTTTTTATTATTGTTTTTTATTTATTGCTTAGTTCTTCAATTTCTTATGATGATGTTACATATTATCGTAACAAAATTAAGAAATTGGAATTGGAAAATAATGAGCTGAAGTGTCGTGTGGCCGTAGATTCCATGCAGAAAATTTTTACTGACAGCCAGATCAGGAAATTAATGGATCCAGGTAATGTGCTTTGAAAGTGGAGCGACATATCCAGTGCCATTTGCTTACATGCATCTGGACCAATAGCATATCAACATTTGTACCAAAAAGGGTTTCCTCTACCTCATTTTAAGTGGATTCTATCCACTTCGATAGAATTTATTCGGCATACGACTGATATGCCGCTGAGTGATAAAATTTGTGTATTGGCCTTCGATGAAATGAAGGTAGAGGAAACGTACGAGTATGACTCCCCTGTTGACGTTGTCAGAAAGCCAGCTAATTATGTCCAGGTAGTTAGGGCTCGAGGGTTAAAAAGTCAAGGAAGCAGCCTGTATATTATGATTTTGACTGCAAAATGTCAAAAGATATAGTATACGATCTAATTTCAAAGCTTAGCACTGCAGGTTTCCCAGTTGTTGCAATGGTGTGTGATATGTTGAGAGAGCTTGGGCAACTACAGGTTAAATATTTATACCACACTAATTACACCACACTAATACAACACTACAACAATTATTTCATACTGGGGATCTTCTTGGCAACGCTGAGGACATCGATATATGGTATCCCACAGCATAAAGGAATTATTATCTCCTTCAGATCGGTAAATAGAAATTTGTTAATCACAATTCGTTTTTAGTTCGGTGTATTTCAATTTGCACGATTTTAGTTCCTTTACATTATTTAACACATTCATTTATTACTTTCTCTCATTCTTATTATTAATAACCATTAAAATAAAATTAAATTAATTTGTTATATACACATTATTTTTCGGAAGATAAACCATGGTTTTCGAGCCCAACTAACCTGGACGAAAAAGTTTTTACCGCACTTGTTGAAGTTAATTCGTAACCATTATTTGGATAGCGGATTAATCTTCAACAACACCATCCTTAGTCCTCGTACAATTTCGGGTTTACTTGGACTAACATCAAAGTCTATAACTTTTAAATATGTCTATAACTTTTAAATTAAATGAAGAACATATTTCCGTTAAAGGGGCAGGTAATTTTGAAGATTTTTTATTGATAAAAAATAAATGAATACATTAAAAACTAATTTTAGGAGGGCAAAAAGTAAAATTAGCTGCTCAGCTATTTTCCAACACTACAGCCAATGCCATTAGACGGTGCTACTCTCTAGGAATGAATATTTATGAAACCATAGAGTCTGCAGAATTTATTCAATTAATGAATGACTGGTTCGACGTTCTCAACTCTAAACTGAGTACCTTCGCATATCCTGGAAAGTTAATTTTTTGTACAATATTTGGAGATAGTGAATATATTTCATTTAATTTTGTGTAGGAACCCTACGGAATTTCATATGAGCGGCAACGGGATACATTGGCTCGTATGACACAGACAATGTCAATACCAATAATTCCTCAAAAAAAATCATTGGAATACTTTCAGAGAGGTATAATAATGACCAACAGGGCTTTAGAAATGCATTTCAGGTACGTCTAAAAGTACAGCATGACCTACACAGTTACTAACCGACTGAACCAAGATGTTCTTGAGAATTTTTTGGAGCTATACGAAGTAAATGTGGGCTGAATGATCATCCTTCTCCTCAAGAATTCAAATACAGACTTCGGAAATATATCCTAGTTAAGTTTGTCCGTAGATAATGTTTATAATTTTTTATAATATAAATTATGTATATATATTTTAAAAATTATATATTTAATAAATAAATAAATATTTTTAAAACTGCAGCACGAAATACCGAATATCTTAGTGGAAAGGGAAACGTGGAGGAAGAGCTCACAGATTGGCTTTCCATTGGCAATGAAGGCATTTAAGGTACAAGCACATTGCTTGACAGCGGAGTCGTACTTAAGGACGACGATATCAACACAGAGCCAGAACCAATGGAAGAGGATATAAACCTCGACCTAGACGAATGGGATCTATATGACATTGGTATTCTACAAGAGGATGCTTTAGAATCTGGCTATATGATTCGAAAGTTAAATCTTGTAGAATATGAATGTCATCAAGATTAATATACGTGGGTTGATCAGGTGTCAAAAGGTTACTTAAAAAAGCCGACAACCGAATTTGTTTCAAAGCTAAAGAAACTGGAATATGTATTTTACAATATTAACGGTAATAATATTTCTCATTGTCGTAACCTTCACAAGCTCCTGATCGAGAGAAGCCAATTTATCGAGTTGCCGGAAAATATAAAGAAATTGTTCTTTAAAAGTGGGATACATTTCCGTATCCGAAATTTGAACAAGCGCCTGAAGGATCAAAAACCAAAGTAACGCATAATGGGCTTTAAGAAGATGCTAAAAATAAAACTATAAATCTCTCCTTTTGTAAGTAATAAGAAAATGAATTTAAAAAATATATATTAACGTAATTTTTTCCCTTCTAGCAATACATACATAAAGCAGACTTCCCACTTTTTAGTCGGTTCTTTTAACCCTTTCATGCCCGAATTTTTTGGGCCAGAGCTAAATTTTTTTAAGGACATGTGTTTGTTAGTCATGGCCTAAATATGAAGTGATATTAAATTCGGAGTCCTACGTATTCTGGTTTTACACGTTTTTAACCAAGCTTGGTTGCAAAAAAAAATGTTTTAAAAAAATTTAAAATTACGGAATTTATGAACAAAAATGTACAATGTTGCCTATAGGCAACATCGGGCATGAAAGGGTTAAGAACCACTGCAAATTTTAAAAAAGAGATACATTTTTTGTTTAACAGAAATATTTCAGGAACAAGTATGGCTCAGGCGAAAAAATTCTATTAGGTCAATAATAATGTTTACTGCCTGAAAATAAAATGATGTTGTTTCGTCCTTTTTTTGAGAAATATGCTGGTTCCTAAACCATTAAGGGCTTCTGACTTCAGTTAGTTAGTCTATCAGTGAATAAATAAATAATACAGAACTATTTGGATGAAGACATATATTTTACGCAAAATTATATAAATATTTCACAGACACATACTAAATACATGTGTATGTATGTATGTATATAAAATATTTTGAACATGATTAGAACACCCTTGCGATCTTTGAAAATCTTTCCGGTGCTTCGTCATTGTCATCGTTTTGTTTTACTAATAAAAAATATAATTGTTAGATCACCGCATAAATATATTAAATTATCCATTTTTGAATTCGTATTAGTTTTGTTTTTCAACAATTTTTCATTTGCTTTGCTTATTAATTGCATTTAAAGTCTTTACTTATATTTTTTATTAAACTCCATTCAGATTTGCATTTAAATACATTTTATATTTTTGCTGCTTTTAACCCACTTGTCATGTGCGTTATACATGCGTGTTGAGAAGGAAAAGAAGTGTTAGGGAATTTCGATTGTTGGCAACGCGATCTGGAAGACAGATACAAGGACGAATGTTGAAGCGAGACAAATATATTTTTACAAACATAAATGGAAAAAATAACGGTATCTAACATTCGAGAAGGAAAAAGCTAGTGTTGCCACCAACAGCTTTATGAGTTACACACAAATGGCATCGAAATTACACATATGAAAAAAAATTACACACAAAATTCTGTTTTTACAAATATTGCATACATATATTATGTAAACAATAAAATTATATATTCATATACATACTTAAAATAATAATTTATGAATGCATAAGTATATGTATGTAGGTTAGGTTAGGTTAGAGGACGTGTATTTGTCAATTAAGATAAGTACAGTACCCGGAGGTCGAATTGACCCATTGTACAACGTCTTAGTTTCTCACACCACTTATGTTGTGTGTGTTAATTTTATACATGTTTGGTGGGACCTACAGTTTAAAGTTGACTCCGAACGACAGATTTTTGAGAAACTTTTCATGGCAATTTTTATTTGTTCTTAGAGAGAAGTCGCCGAAGAAATACGTTTTTGTATTTTGTCTTGATGTCTGGCCTGGGGCTCGAACCCTGGCTTTACGTCAAATAACCCAACACACTACCTACCAGACTACGGCGACTTCAAAAAATGTATGAAGGTATAAATAAAAATATAACGTAAAACTCAAATAGAAGCATTGTTTTCTTTTTCTAACAAAAGACATGTAAATGCATATGTGGGCTCTAGGAGTCAACTAAACTCCTAGAGTCTATAAAAAGGAGTTGAAGAATGGGATACGTATGTTCTTCTGAAATATATATCCCCTAATAAAATACGAAGGCTGAGGGTTTTGTTTCAACTTAGCCTTTATTGCCTTAGTGGAGGTTTCTTAACAACTGATGGTAATTATTTCCAACAGGTTTTACGTAAACAATACAAATATTAAATTTACCAATATATAATTCATAAAGTCGCCGTAGTCTAGTAGGTAGTGTGTTGGCTTATCAGACGTAAGGCCACGGTTCAAATCCAAGGTCAGACATCAAAACGAAAATATAAAAAAATATTTCTTCAGCGACTTCCTCAGCTGATTTCTGGCAAAAACTCTGAGAGTAAATAAAATTGCAATGAAAAGTATCTGAAAAATCTATCGTTCGGAGTCGACGTTAACTGTAGATCCCGCCACTGATGTATAAAATTAACACACATAACTTGAGTGGCGTGAAAAGCTTGGCCGTAATCCTGACTGAAGGGTTGGTTGTAATGGCCAATTATATACATATGTTATGTTGTCTATAATTCATATACATTTATATATAATAGAAAACAAGTACATAATATTCGTATAACAGATTAAAAAAAAAAATTCACAATATGTTTGTATTACACTAAGAAAAATATGTTGAACACAGTTCAATAGCATATATCAAACATTATCCTTACTTATATTTAAATTAGTAAGAGATATATGCAGGTGTTTATTTTTGCAAACTAGTGTTGGAAATTGCAATAAATTTTCAAAACAGATTAGTGTTAACAAATTGACTGTTAAAAAGAGCGATTAAAAAAAGTTGAACAAGAAATAAATTACACACAAATTACACACGAAGATAATTACACACTCGCTACACACACAGTGCAAAATTGCACTCAATATGTGTAATTACACACAAGGTGGCAACACTGGAAAAAGCGTGTGTATAAAAAGGCAGAAACAAAACGACTCTTTCTCTTTTGTTGGGTGAACTGCGAGGTGGAAGGACGGCAGTAAGCCAATGCTGGCACTCGTGCGGGAAAGCAAGTAAACGCTAATAAAAAAGGAGAGTTTTTTTTTGTCGGTTCGGAAGTTTTTTTTGACTAATCTTATATATATATATATAAACTAATTTTAAAGTGTTGAAAATAATAAGGATTATAAAAAAGTTAATAAACATTAGTGCCTGATTTACGTGATTTACTTTGTTTTTAAATACAGATTGTGCAAATGAAACATATTCGCACCAATTACCTATATATATATATATACATATCACCTATATATATACCGTCACCGTTGTTCCGCAGTTCAGTCATATATGTACTCACCAACAACCGTTCGCCAGCAACATCTGTACACCATCTGTATATATCATCTATATACTTACCATCATCAGTAACAAGTTACAGTCATCTATATACTTACTAACAACCGTTAGCCAGCAACATCTGTACATCATCTATATACCTGTATATCATCTATATACTTACCATCCCCGTTATTCAGCAATTCAGCCATGCAGTCTCCTATATATATTTACCAACAACAATAATCCTCTACAGTCATCTATATACTTACCATCCTCAGTAACAAGCTACAGTCATCTATATACTTACCAACAGCAATAATCCGCTACAGTCATCTCTATACTTACCATAATCAGTAATAAGCTACAGACATCTATATACTTATCATCAACCGTAATCAGCAGCAGTGTCAGTACCAGCTCAACCTCTGCTTACCGTTAGCAGCCTCTACTAATCTCAATGATTTAACCAGGTATCCAAGAGACTTGAACTGAACAGTCAGCCCCTAAGAAGAGAAATTTTTTTTATTTGTATAATTTTTAGGTATTCCTTATTGTTCTTGGGTTTTAACTTTAAATATTTTTGATTATTTGTTTTTTTTTTGTATACCGAAGTTTTTTTATTTAAGTATTTTTGATTTTTAGGTATATTAGAGCTTCTTATTATTTAAATTTAAGTATTTTTGATTTCGTTTTTTAAATTTATGTATTTTTGAATTTTTTTAAGTTTAAGTATTTTTGATTTCCTTTTTTATTTTAAAGATTTAAGAATATCGAATTTTTATTTAAGTATATTTGTTAACTTCGTTTGACGATAATATGATTAGGGTTTTTTTTTGGTTTTCTTGTCTATATCAATTAATTGAATTGAGGTACGCGTCCAGACCATATAAACCGAGCTCGGATTGTAAGGGTTGATGTTATTTTTCTTTCGTACCTGTAAATTAATTAGAAAAAAAAATCATTTTTTTGAGATTTAGATTTTTGTAATATTTGATATTAAATAAATTGTATTTTCCTCCTGAAAATGAAATTTTTGCGGTTTCGCGTATTCTTATTGTAATGAGTAATTAGAAAAACAAGGCAGGTAAGTCGATAGGAAGGTGGCAGGGTAAGAGTAGATAAGGCAAAATATGGATAGCGCAGAGAATCTAGAGCTATCAAGGTGGGATCCTTTTGGATTCCTGTGGGTGGGTCGTAGAGCTGCAATAACATCGGCAGTCTCTCCTCATTGTGGTGCTGTAACCGTAGCCGGTGTCTGTTAGTTATAGATTCTGTTGTAAGTTCCACTTTCGGGTCCCTTAGCATATTTTTTTTTGATTTCTTTTGTCGTAAGCTGGTATGGATTTTTTTTATAAATGTAAGAGCGCATTAGGTTCAGATGACCAACAAGGACCACCCCATCCGGCGAGCCACAGCCCGGCAAAACGCGAGCATACCAGCGACGCTGGTTATCTGGCCACACTGGCTGTAGCAGTTTAAAATCTCTTTTCTTTACAGCTCTGGCATGAATATACATACACCCAAACCTTTTTTTACGCGGTAGATACGTTCCAGTGGATACCGTGTAAAAAAAAAACGCGTAAAAAAAGACAAATATTATGTATGTATGTAAGTGTATAAACAAACTGAAAATATATACATGGGATTGATGAAGCAGCCTACACATGCCTATAAAATTGAATAACTTTATAAAAATGCACAGATTTAGTTCAATAGTATACACAGAGTTCTTAATTTATTTCATTTTATGATTATAAAAAAATAAAGAAAAAACTTAAAAATTCTCTTCCATTTATAAAAATAAAATTAGTTATCAAACTCTTAAGACAATTAGGAACGGAATTATTTTCAATAAAAAATTTATTTTATTTTATTCGGAGTCAGTTTCTGATAGCAAGCGCATTATCTTTTGCTGGGGTGGCTCAATATCAGTCTCGTCAATAGAAATACTTATTACTTCTACATCTTCACAAGCTGCTTCTGGCACTGGTTTATTTCTTTTAACAGCAAATTCTGTTATAGTGCGTTGCGATCCAACTTTGGAAAGCTCTTTGTAGAGCTCTCTGTATCTAGCCATACATGTTTGTAGGTCTGATTGAAAACCGTGTTATTTCAAATTCGCGTAAAAAAAAAACCGTGTAAAAACAGGTTTGGGTGTATATTAATATCAACACGCCCGACGATCTCTACTTTACTCTCTTGCATATTATACACTGTAATTTGATTATATTTTGTTTAAGCTAAGCTTAGTTTGGTTGTAACCCGTTAGCTTCTATTATTTGTTTTTCCGCTTACATTCTTTTCATATTTATAATGTTGTTCTTGTTACAATGGTAATATTTATTTCCAATAATATTCTTTCAGTTACATATGTAAATTTTTTATGCGTAAAGTTTAATAGGTGCAAATGAATTGGTACATTGGAAGCGAGAAACAAATAATAGCAACAACAACAGTGGGCTTATGTTTTACATTGTAACCGATAGGTTTAACTAAAGGATTTTTAAATAAAAAAGTTAGTTGTTTCGAGCCTGTAATATTTTTTACAAGCTAAATGCTACTTTTTTAAATATAAACGCACTATAATTTTCAAATATTTGTTCCCGATTGGAAACTCTTTATTATAATGCAAATTTAATACTAAATAAATTTATGTTTCAAAATGTAAAGCAAAGTTACAATAATTATTATTGATCTTGTTTAATGTAATGTATTTACATACATGCATACATACTTATTTACTAAGTAAGAAGACACTTTCGAACATAAGTCTCCAACTTCGAACATTTACATGTATGAACAGTATTGTGGAGATCGTAAGTATGTATGTGTATATGCCTGTATGTAAATATAAATTGAACTGTCGCTAAGCAAGAAATAAAGAACATTAAATATGAAAACAATTTAAAGCAAAATAAGTAAATAAAAATAACTTAAGTTAAGCAGGGGCGTATCAGCATTTAACATCCTCCCCCCGTTGGAGGTTTAGAGCCTTCAACAGATGATTCTTTGGGTAAATCATCAAGTTTAGTAACCGCGCGTTTAATTAAACCATTATTTGTGCGAACAACAGCGACACGAGCAACTCCATCTTCACCAATTATAACTTCAGAAATACGTCCAATTTGCCACTTCAAGGGTGGTTGATTTTCATCCTTGAGAAGAACCATTGCGCCGCAAGTTATATTTGTACCTTTTTGTTGCCATTTCTTTCGTTCTTGAAGAAGGGATAAGTAAGAACTGCTCCATTTTCGCCAAAAGATTTGTTGCAATTGGGTTACTCTTTGCCACCTGTTCAGACGGCTAGTATCCATTTCGGTGACCTCCAACTAAAAAATTCCCGGGTGTTAGTACCTCAAGGTCATTACAATTTTCAGAAATAGGAAACAGTGGTCGAGAGTTTAAAATTGCAGAAATTTGATATACCAAAGTTTGTAGCTCATCCAATGTAAGAGTGTTTAGTCCAACTGTGCGATAAAAATGCTGCTTAGCTGATTTCACAGCTGCCTCCCACAATCCGCCGAAATGGGGTGACCTTGGTGGGATAAACTTCCATTCTATTTCATCTTTTAGGCATAGCTGTTGCAGTGACCTCTGATGCGACTCACTTAAAAACATTTGTTTTAAATCGAATAACTCATTTTTAGCGCCAACGAAGTTAGTTGCATTATCGGACCAAATAGTTCTGGGCTTTCCTCTAATAGCGATAAAGCGATGAAGAGCCGCTAAAAAACATGGTGTTGATAAGTCTTGTACTACTTCCATGTGACTAGCCTTGGTTGAGAAGCATATAAAAATCGAAATATAGCATTTGACAGGTGGGCGATTTCTCACTTCAGACTTATAAAAAAATGGGCCGCAAAAATCCACGTCAGTAGTGTGAAAAGCTCTGTTTGGGCGTACTCGATCTGCAGGCAAATTTCCCATCACGTGCTGACTTAACACCGGTTTGATTCTGAAGCACTGAAGACATTTTGAGATAATAGAGCTTATCAATTTACGGCCTCCAATGGGCCAATATTGCTGCCGAATTGTAGCTAAGAAAACCTGAGGACCAGCATGCAACAACTTTTGATGAAAATGTATTATCAAAGACGATGTCAATGGATGATGTTTAGGCAAAATAATAGGGTGTTGAGCATCGAATTCGAGACAAGAGTTTTGAAGACGACCGCCGACACGAATTAATCCAAATGAGTCAATTATAGGCATCAGTGAGTAAAGCTTGCTGGATGAAGGTAAATTTTGATTTGATTTGAGGGCCTTATACTCAGCTGCAAAATGAATTAACTGTATGTTTTTTATTAAAAGATATGTTCCGTTTTTTAAGTCTGTTGGCATAAGCCTTTCATCTTGGGTCTTCAATTTAGGGTACGCAAATTTAAAAACATATGCAAATATACGTTGTATTTTTGGAAAAGAATTGTGGTACTTACACTGCAATGAAAAATCAGTTAAAGAAGCTGTAGCTAGTATATTTCGACGTCTTTCAGGTAACTCCGTCAAAAATTCCATATTGGAAGGCCATTTTGAAGATTCAAGACACAGAAAATCAGGACCATTGCTCCATAATGTAGAATTAAGTAGTTCCTTAGTTGATGAGCCTCTTGAAATTATATCTGCAGGATGAAGGTTTGTTGGAACATAGTGCCACTTCATCTTATTTGTGATTGTTTGTATTTGAGAGACCCTATTGGAAACGAAGATATTATAATTTGAAGGCTGTTCTTGAAGACAAGAAAGTACGACCATTGAATCTGACCAGCAATATACATCACAATCATAAGGTAGTGTTTTTACAACTTCATCCACAAGTTCTGCTAGGAGACACGCCGCAGAAAGCTCAAGTTTCGGAATCGTCAAAGATTTAAGGGGTGCAACTCTAGACTTAGAGCATAACAATGATGCTTTAACAATATTTTCAGATTGTGATCTTATATAAACAAATGCCCCATATGCTACCAGACTGGCATCACAAAAGGTATGTACTTGGACATTCTTGTTTGACTTCAAAACACATCGAGAAAATTTAAAATACTCAATGGAATCAAACTGTGAAATATATTCGAACCACGATGTGTGTAAAAACTGGGGAAGGCTTTCGTCCCACTGTAGCCCCAACTTCCATAAATGTTGCATACATATTTGTGCACTAGTGATAATTGGACCAATTAAACCTAGTGGGTCACACAAACGGGCAATGGACGATAAAATAGAGCGCTTCGTAACAACTTTGCAATCATCAACAGAATTAAATGAAAAAATAAAATTGTCTGCTTTGGGATGATAAATCAGGCCAAGTGTTTTAGTGATATTGGTACCATCACTAAATTTTAAAAGTGGCTCGCATTGTTCTGGCGGCGTGTCCTCTAAAACGGCTGGAACGTTTGAGCACCACTTTCTTATTACAAAATTTCCACGCTTTAGCAAGGCTGCGACCTGTTTTTGAATTATTTGCACCTCCTCAACAGAATCACCACCGGA
Source organism: Sarcophaga subvicina (assembly GCA_936449025.2). NCBI lineage: Eukaryota > Metazoa > Arthropoda > Insecta > Diptera > Sarcophagidae > Sarcophaga > Sarcophaga subvicina. The sequence goes on along the minus strand of OW388082.2, from coordinate 57,479,353 downwards.
CAACATATCGTCCACATAAAAATTACGCTTTATGACCTTTGCACCCATGGGAAAATTTGTTTCCTCTTCATGTGCCAATTGATGCATTGCTCGAATAGCCAGGAATGCTGCAGGACGTGTACCATACGTAACTGTATCCAATGAATAAGTTTTGATTTCATCTTCTTCGTTTTCTCTCCAAAGAATACATTGTAGATAATTATCTGGATAAGAAACACGAACACACCTTGCAGATGTCTCCACTAAGAACAACTTTGAAGCATCGAAAACGCAGAAGTGTACTGAACAATTTTGGCTGTATAGTTGGACCTGTATACAAAATATCATTAAGAGACAACCCAGTTGTTGTTTTTGCAGAACCATCAAAAACAACTCTTAATTTGGTTGATGTGCTGTCCAGCTTATACACACAATGGTGTGGGAGAAAATATGTCTTCTGGGAAACCTGTGAAGAAATTAAGGACATATGGTTCAACGATATATACTCAGCCATAAATTATGCATATTGCATCTTCATATCGGGATTTCATCTAAATTTTCTTTCTAAACCTTTAAAACGTTGTATAGCACGCTGATAAGAGTCACCAAGCTTATGCCTACCACTTCCATCTATTTCAGGCAAACGAACGGATAATGAACCACAATCGAGGCGAACCATATTTTTTAGGAAATGATTCTCGCAGAAAATTTCCTCCTCAGAAAACGAGCTACAGCTGCCAAAATTATTCTCCACTTCCCAAAAGCTTTTTACTACAGAGCACAATTCATCATCATGTTTTACTTTGGAACTAACTGTTAATGACCAGGAATGATTAGAACGAATATTACCGCCAGCAACTACCCAACCTAATAATGTTTTTTGTAACATAGGCAAGTTTTCAGCCAATTTAATTTGTCCAACTGACATTAATTCAAAAAACAATTCGGCGCCAATTAAAATATCGATACGACCACATCTATCAAATGAGGGATCAGCGAGCTCTATATTGTTAGGGATTTTCCACTCTGACCTGTTGGAAATAATGCTGGGCTGATAATCAGTAATGCTGGGAATCACCATAGCCGTCAATGATGTTGAATAATTTCCGTTCCTGGACTTGATTAATATATCAACTGATTTATCAATAGTTAAATTACCATCACCGATTCCAGAGATACTTGCGAATGTCCATTCACACTTCAAATTTAAAAAATTTGCAAATCGGTTTGTTATTAGATTAAGTTGGGATGCCGAGTCGAGTATTGCGCGTCAAGGTGCAAAAATTCCAAAACTATTTTTGACCATCACTACAGCTGTTGCGAGGAAAACGGTTGTAGTGGACGCTGATGTTATTTTTGCTTGTGCATCATTGGACGAAATAAGCACCGTTTGAACAGGGCTGGTAACCACGGATGAAGCGACGAGATTATCTGTGGGAGTACTATCAATGTGCAATAATGTATGGTGCTTTGAGGAACACTGACGGCAGCAACCAGAAGTACAACTTTTAAGCATATGACCTTTCCGCAAACAATTAAGGCATAATTTTAAATTTTTTACCTCTTTAAAAGGTAGAGAGGGTGATAAATTCAAAAGTCTCGAACAATTACTGATGAAATGATCTTTAGAGTCACAGAAAAAGCACCATTTATTTTGAGATGCGATAGAAACATGAACATGCCGATTGATTTGGTTAGATTTTTTTAAAATATTCGGTTTCGAAGGGTTAATTATTCCCGAATTTTCACAGTTTTCTGCCATGCGACACCTTTTGTCTAAAAATGCTGCCATTGAGGCCCAAGTTGGCAAGTCATTTATTGGTAGCCCTTCTTCCCATTTTATACGCGATTTGGCGTCCATCTTTGTTGTTACCAAATGGATCAATAAACCATCGGTAATTTGCTGTTGATTTTCAATAGTTTGCATAGCACGGAAATGTGCTTTAAAACTGTCACTAAATCGACGCAAATCAGCAGCAGACCCACTTTCAGCACTGCTTAATGCAAAGAGCCCCTTTATATGCGTTTGAAAATTTAGCAGCTAATTGTCAAAACGATTTTTTAACAATACCATGGCTTCGTCGTAGTTAGCTTCTTTCAATTCAAGCGACGCAATTGTATCTAGGGCAACACCTTCCAAATTTGCACGCAAGTAATGAAACTTTTCCAATTTACTCAAGTTACTATTATCATTTATAATAGTCGAGAATAATGCGAAGAAATTATGTCACTCTGAATATGAACCACGGAATTTCGGCAACTGGATTTCTGGAACCTTGGTTCTACGCGATGTTGCGTGAGACGGTGACTCATCGAGAGAAAATTGGCGAAATGTTGACGAACGTTGGTTGGAATTAGTTCTGCGAACCTCAGCGATTTGACGGGTTAACTTAGCTTTCACTTCGAAATACAATGACATAAAAACCATACTGTCAGTGGTATCCGATGCACTGCATTCATACTGTTCTATCATGCCTTGTGCCTCTTTCTAGCATTTGTTGATTTTTTCTACGTATTCCAAACGGACAGACAGCTCTGCATCATCATATTCCTTAAGCAGTGAATGCGTAAGGTTTTTATTTAGGTCTTCTAGTTTTTTCAGCGAAACAGCAATCTTGGAAAAATAGGGCAACAAATTCACCGACTTATTTGCTTCACCGGAATTAGAAGATCCTTCACCATTATTTTTTGACATTTTTCTTTAATTTTATTGTTAAACCGACGAATAACAAAAAAGTCTTAGTTATTAATATACAAATTTATATTAATTTACGAAATTTTCTTTTAGCCTTTAACCGAAAAAACAAAACAAACTAGTATCCGAATTGATACTAATTTTTTAAAAATTATTTAAATATGCCGACGGCAAACGAATTATCAATATTCGAATTAATATTGATCTTCAAGAAAGATTACGCGATATCTATCAATGTCCGAACTGATGTTGATCTTTTAAAGTATCACGTCGGGGTCACCAATGTTTCGAGCCTGTAATATTTTTACAAGCTAAATGCTACTTTTTTAAATATAAACGCACTATAATTTTCAAATATTTGTTCCCGATTGGAAACTCTTTATTATAATGCAAATTTAATACTAAATAAATTTATGTTTCAAAATGTAAAGCGAAGTTACAATAATTATTATTGATCTTGTTTAATGTAATGTATTTAAATACATGCATACATACTTATTTACTAAGTAAGAAGACACTTTCGAACATAAGTCTCCAACTTCGAACATTTACATGTATGAACAGTATTGTGGAGATCGTAAGTATGTATGTGTGTATGCCTGTATGTAAACATAAATTGAACTGTTGTTAAGCAAGAAATAAAGAACATTAAATATGAAAACAATTTAAAGCAAAATAAGTAAATAAAAATAACTGAAGTTAAGCAGGGGCGTATCAGCATTTAACATTAGTATTAATATTAAATTCGAGCGAACTACTTGTTTACCTTTTAATTGATTCACGGTCGCAATACATTTTAGTTTTCAATACTTAAATATCATTGCCCAGACAACATTTCAGTGGTATATAGACAACAATTCGATATTGCAGAATTGCTCTATATCGTTGCCGGTGGGGAAAAAGCTCCTCATTGTATATTTTGGCGCCCAACGTGGGGCACGATAATTTAAATTTCGTTTTGGTTTTGTCGTGCGGTCCGTGGAAACTCCAAAGTCTTTGTCGAAGTACTACTTTCAACAAGTGCACAGGTCGTGGAGTGGAAAAAAACACTAAGCTTTGTCGTGGTACTACTTACAACAAGTAGACGGTCGTATTGTGAAAATAAAAATCTATTGTGCGGAAGACAAAAACTATCGTTTTAAAAATTATTTTAAAGACTCCTTGTGAGCAAACAAAAAATACAATTCTTTTGAAGAAATAGTCAACTATGTGGTGCATCAAATACTTTGAAAAATTATTGTCTAGCAACTTTCTCATCAGAGAAGTTTTTTTCTCTGCAGAGAATTATATAAAAAATATATTTTAAATAAAAAAACTGTGTTTCGGGTTTTACCGCTAATTCTTTTACGTAAAAAATACACACAATTTTCCGCGCTCTAGTTTGTTTCAGTATATATGTATGTAAGTACATAATATAAACATTGTATACCGTTCATTTTGCCAAACAAAATTTGGCGTCACCTGCAGTGTAGAACGAAATTGTGTTTTAGAAACCTTTTTGGAACTCTTTCATGAAAATTTTTGGCCCATTGGTCATCCAATTCACTTGTTTTGTGATTTTTTAAAAATATTTTTGTGGTTCTACAATGACTCTTGAAGAAGTAAAGCAGCAACGGGCGAACACGAAGAAGAGCATCACCTGTATCAAGAACCAGGTTGAGGCTAGTGCTAGGGGTGAAGGAAAAACGCTTTCTTCCGCGGAACTCAAGTGCCGTTTGGGGATTCTGGAATCGTATTTTAAACAAATCTTGTCGTTCCAAACCCAAATTGAGAAACTTGATACAGAGGATAATGGTCGGCCCGAAATTGAAGATGTGTACATTGCTGCTAAAATAAGTATCCAGTCTCAGCTTAGCGAGGATGACCACAACACAACAATTTCTGACTCTACGATTTGTTTCCCAGCGCCCAGCCACAAATTACCTGCACTTAAATTGCCCACATTTAGTGGTAAATACAGTGAGTATAAAAATTTTATAACTTCGTTCAAGCAAGTGATCGATCGTGAGCTTGGCCTTTCTAACATTGAAAAGTTTAACCATTTGCTCAACTGTCTACATGGACAGGCACTGGAAACATTCAAGGCTTTCCAGATTACAAATGAGAATTACCCGGAGGCTCTAGAAAGGCTGAAGACACGTTATGGCAACAGCTCACTTATATTTATGGAAAATACTAGTACTCTTTTTGACCTTCCCAACATGTCGAAACACAATTGCACACAGCTTCGTAGTCTTGTCGACAATGTTTCTGCTCTCTACAGCTCTCTGCTGTCTCTTGGCTCACTCAGTGACATCGCACAGTCAATGCTGATCTACATAGTAATGTAGAAAGTTGACGATGAAACTAAAAGGAAATGGAAAGATTCATTGGACTTTACCAAACTGCCATCATGGGACGATTGCTCTAAGGTTCTGGAAAGATATTGCCAATTTCTGGAATCGGTCGAAACCAGCCATACTACTCATGTGGCTCCTCGTGGGTCTGGTAATCAACAGTCTGGTAAGTCCAATGATAAAAATTTTAAATCTGGCTCTAGTTTCTCTGTGTCCAAACGTGCTTGTCCACTCTGCTCAAAATCTGATCACGCAATTAGTCGTTGTTCTGGCTTTAAATAAATGGATGTAACTCAACGCTTTGAAAATGTGAAACCGCTTGACCTTTGTCTCAATTGCTTGTCGAAAGGGCATCATGTTAATAACTGTTCCTCCTCATTCAAGTGCAAATCTTGTCCTCGTTTCCATCACAGCATGCTTCATCGGTCTCAGTCTGCCTGAGACCTCCTGCTGCTGAACCGCCCTCTCGTACCACTTCGAATGAGAATCCCTCCTCAGTCCACACCCATGTGGAAAGATCCTCGCCGGAATAGATATTGCTTGCTACAGCCATGATTCTGGTTCGTGATTCTACTGGTTACTATCAATTGGGACGCGCTTTGTTGGATTCTTGCTCCCAATTGAATTTCATGAATTTCATTGAAGTCTCGCTCTCGTTTTGTGTGACGCCTCATATCTCGTATCAATCCGATTCTTAATTAGATGTCTCATCGTAGAATTTTCCTCCAAATATCCAGCTCGCTGATGAAAATTTTTTCAAATCCAAACGTATCGATTTGCTCATTGATACTGAAACATTTTTCGATATTTTGTCGGTTGGTCAAGTTAAACTTGGTTCTAATTTGCCCAAATTACATAAAACATTTTTTGGATGGATCGTAGCAGGCCGATATTAACATTATGGCTCTAGATCTTCTTGTATGCTTTCAATAGAAGAAGAGGTCGATTTGAAGTTGCAACGCTTATCGGAAATAGATGACATCCAATCTGCTTCAAATGGTCTGACTCCCGAAAAAAATGATTGTGAATCATTTTTCAACAACACTGTAAGTCGTGAATCTTCTGGCAGAATTGTTGTCAAATTGCCTTTCAAAGAATCTGCGGAAACTTTAGGTCTCTCTAGGAATATGGCTCTTAAAAGATTTTCATCTCAAGAAAGACGCTTTGCTCGTGACAACAATCTGAAAACACAATACGTTGCTTTTATGAAGGAGTATGAAGATTATGGACATATAAGCCTAGTTCGAAGACCGCGCTTGGATGAGCCCCATTATTTCATCCCTCACCACTGTGTATTTAAGCTGAACAGTACGTCAACTAAGCTCCGAGTTGTTTTTGACGCCTCGTGTCCCTCATCTTCACAGAAATCGTTAAATGTAATCACATGGTTGATCCAACGATTCATGATGAACTTTACAAAATTCTCCTTCGCTTTCGCCTTCATCGCTACGCTCTAACAGCGGATATAGTTAAAATGTATCGTCAGGTCCTGATCGACCCTCGATTCCAATATATTTTGTGGAGAAGCTCGGAAAAAGAGGAAATTCGTACGTACGAACTTAATACTGTCACTTATGGAATGTCGTCTACCCCTTATCCCGCCATTCGAAGTCTTCATTATCTCGCAGATCAATATACCGAGCAATTTCCACTTGGCTCAAAAACGATCAAATCATCATTTTACGTTGATGATTTTCTAGGTGGTGCAGACTCGTTAGAAGGATTGGCTCAAATAAAGCGAGAGGTGACTGAAGTTCTCAGTCGTGGTTGCTTCAAATTGGACAAGTGGCATTCGAATCATAAAGACTTCCAACATGATAATACTATAAAAGATTTGAATATCGACGACCATGCTATAACCAATGCTCTTGGTATCACTTGGGATCAACAAAAAGACGTTTTCCTATTCTCGTTTTCATCTAAGTCTCGAATCGATGCAAAAAACACCAAACGTACTATTTTGTCGCTCTCGTCGTCTCTTTTTGATCCCCTTGGACTGCTGGCTCCGATTCATCATCATTCTGGAATTATGGATTCTGAAAATTGGTTGGGACGAATCTATTCCCCAAGAACTGCAATCGAGAGGGGAAAATTTCGTCTCAGATCTCAGAACTTCAAGCTCGATCAAAATACGCTATTATCTTGCTCCTGATTCTTAATCAGCTCAACTACATGGATTTTGTGATTCGTCAATTCGCGCTTATGGCTGCTGTTTTTACTTAAGTGTGAAAACTTCTTCTGGAAAGGTTTCTGTCCGCCTTTTCACTGCTAAATCTGGTGTTGCACCTACAAAAAGACAATCGCTACCCAAACTCGAATTGTGTGGAGCTCAACTTCTGGCAAAATTGTACTCCAAAATCAAAAATTGCTCTCGATTCCAGATCTCGAAGTATTTCTCTGGACGGATTCTCAATTGGTTCTTCTTTGGCTCAAGCAGCACTCCTCAACTGTATCAGAAATACAGGATCTCACTAGTGGCTGTGTTTGGCGTCATGTCCCAACACATTTCAATCCTGCCGATATCGTCTCTCGTAGTTCTTCTGTAAAAGAGGAATCAATCTGGTTCACCGGACCAGAATTTATTGCTTTCGATCCTGCTCAATGGCCGCCTGACAAACTGGATAAGCTTTTGCAAGAAAATCAACAAGAAATCAACAGAGAAAAACGCAAAACTGCTTTTTGCCTTGAAGTCAGATCGAATTCGTGTTGTCGCCTGGATGCTTCGTTTTGCTCAAAAACCAAGAACTAATATTTGTAATACTGACTTTTTGCAGCCCCAAGAATTAGAAAATGCTTTGATTCGTGTTGTCTTCAACATCCATAAGCAACATTTCCAAGATGACATAGATTGAGCTATGAAGAAAAAAGTACCTGAAGGCGCTCTGAAGTGTTTCAACCCCTTCATAGACTCGTCAAGCGGTTTTAGTGTTTTCAATAAAAATCCTTTTGTTATTTTATAACTTAACTTCAAGTTTATTTGTCGAGGGATTCACACTAATTGAATTGTAAGTAAAAGTACTTGGTACACTGAAAAACTTATGACGCCATCAAAATAAACCTTTAATTCAAACATGTGTCAGTGGATTAGTGAGATGTCAAATGTTGGAGTTGCCATGTCGTATACAAGTGGGTGTACACACTACACCACCCCCTTCCAGTTTCGTGGTGCGACATATATGGAAGCTGGTCCAAAAATCTGACCTTACGTGGTTTGTACTCCAACTCGGATAATTCCATAGGGATGTAAGCTGGTTTCAATCTGTCCACAGAAACGGTCTTGGACCTGGTTCCGACGAGTATTGTATAGGTTTTTGGATGTCTCTCCAGTACAGCGTAGGGGCCGTCATATGGTGCCTTTAACGGAGCACGTACGGTATCGTCCCACAGAAAAACATGGGTGCAAAATCTCAAGTCCCTTGGAACATATACTGATTTTTTTCCGTGTTGTGTCGTCGACGTGGGTCGTAGATTTTCAAAATGCTGCTGGAGCTTTGTAAGAAATTCGCTCTCGTTGATATGTGCGCTAGATTCTTCTGATAGGAAGTCGCCGGGTAATCTGATCGCCTGTCCATACACCATTTCGGCTACCGATACCCCTAAGTCCTCTTTTACAGCTGTCCTTAGACCCAGCAAAACAATAGGAAGCACCTCAGTCCAATTGGTATTGGCATTGTGACATTTCAACGCTGCTTTAAGAACTCGATGCCAACGCTCTATCAGGCCATTAGCTTGGGGATGGTATGGAGTTGTTCTAATATGTTTTATGCCCAACATTTTCGAAACGTGGTTAAAAAGGTTGTTTTCGAATTGGCGACCCTGGTCTGTCATTATGAATTTTGGTACTCCGAAACGACTAATCCATCCATTGAGTAGTGCCTTTGCCACAGTTTCCGCCGTGATGTCCGTAACTGGAATGGCTTCGATCCATCCCTGTCAACACAGTAGCTACAGTTGTTCGACATAGGAAGCGGGCCGACCAAATCGATGTTAATATGTTCAAACCTTTTGTCTGGTACAGCGAATGTTTCCAAATCGCTTTTCGTGTGTCGTGTTACCTTGCATCGCTGACATTGTTGAAAATTTTTTACTAATGTTCTTACCTCGGCTTTCATCTTGTTCCAAACGAAATTTCTAGCGATTAATTTTGTTGATGCCCTTATCCCTGGATGTGATAGTCCGTGTAATGATTCAAAGACGAGCGGTCGTAATGAACTCGGAATATATGGACGTGTTTGGCCTGTGGATGTGTCGCATATTATCTCGCCGTCGCAACCTGGTACCTTTATTTTCTGCAGGGTAAGTGAAGTAGAATTCGATTGTATGAGGTTTCGTAGCTCGGGACATTTCGCCTGTTCCTCAAACAGTAATTTGTAATCGATAGTCGCTGGTATTCGTAATGTCTCTAAACGCGAGAGAGCGTCTGCCACAATGTTCTGTGAGCCGCTTATGTGTCGTATATTCACGCAAAATTGGCTTATGAAACTCAATTGCCTCGTTTGGCGTGGGGATAAGCGTTCCCATCTCTGTTCGAAACAATGCAGCAATGGTTTATGGTCTGTGAACACCGTAAATTGTGCGCCCTCCAAATAAAATCGAAAATATTTAATGGCTGAGTATATAGCCATAAGCTCGCGGTCGTATGTACTATAGCGTTGTTCCGTCGTAGTAAATTTTTTGGAGAAGAATCCTAAGGGCTGCCAATGACCATTTACTCGTTGCTGCAGAGCTGCACCCATGGCCTTGTCGGAAGCGTCTGTCATTAATGCAATGTCGGCCCCCCTACGGGGAAATGTTAATAAGGTTGTGTTTGCCAGTTCGGCCTTAATTTTCTCGAAAGCCTCTTCGGTTTCGGCGGACCACTTGAGATTTGTCCGGTCGCGCTTTTTGCATGGACCCATCATCTTTTGTAGGGGTAGTTCTATTTCGGCCGCATGTGGTAGGAATCTTCTGTAGAAATGTATGGCACCCAGTAGGCTTCGTAAATCCTGCACCTCCATTGGCCTTTTTCGATTAATGATGGCTTCGACTTTGCGAGATATTGGTTTAATGCCATTTGCGGTTATCGTGTGTCCTAAAAATTCGACTTCGGATTGGCCCAACTGACATTTCTCTATATTAATAACCAGGCCTTTTTCCCTATAAATTTCAAAAAGTTGTCGTAAGTGGGATAAATGTTCTCCCACCGATGATGATGCCACGAGCACGTCATCTAAATATGGGAAAACGAAGTCGAGGCCCTTAACCGTATCGTCCATGAAGCGTTGAAATGTTTGCGCGGCGTTCCGTAACCCAAATACCATATATTTAAATTCGAATAAGCCGAAGGGCGTTATAACTACCGTCTTCGCTACGTCACCAGGGTTAACAGGTATGTGATGATATGCTTTTTTGCAATCTATTACCGAAAATATTGTCTTACCATCGAGTTCACTCGTAAAATCTTGTATATGGCGTACCGGGTAATTGTCGTGTATTGTTCTGGCATTCAAAAGTCTGAAGTCGCCACAGGGCCGCCATGACCCAATAGGTTTTTTGGCCAAATGTAAGGTACTAGCCCATTGGCTCTTCGATCGTACACAGATGCCGCGGTCCAACATGTAGTCGAACTCTTTTCTCGCAATCTCCAATTTCTCGGGTGATAATCGTCTGACCTTCTGCGCCACCGGGGGCCCCTTTGTCTCAATATAATGCTTGACCTCCGAAGGTTTCTTGGACAAAGCATGGGAATCATCTGTGAGGTCGATGTATTGTGTCAGTAGTTCATGGAAGATGCCATTTGTCTTATGTATCGTTATGACTGATGAATCGTTGTGGGTTATCCGGCACACTTGACGTAGTTGTGTCGTTGCGTCTACTAAGGACTTACCTTTCATGTCCATCAAAATGTTAAAATTCTGCAAAAAAAAATCCGCGCCGATTATAGGGTGCGACACGTCGGCCACCGTAAAAAGCCATTTAAGGTTAGGTTAGGTTAGGGTAGAGGACGTGTACCTGTCAGTCAAGATAGGTACAGTACCCGGAGGTCAGATTGACCCATTGTACAACGTCCTAAAGGAGGCAAGGATAGTGTAGGGGGTGGGATGAAAGGAAGGTATATGGGAAAGGGGGAGTGGGAAGCGGAGGAATCACACAGACCAGACACAACAAAAGGATGGGAGAGCGCGACTACACCGATGAAGTCCTAGCCTCTCAACCAGCCTAAGCCACTAATGAATCTGTAGAGAGCCTTGATGTCGGCTCTCCACACAGAGTTCAAAATCTCAAAGAAGGGCCTACCAAGGGTCCTCAACCTCAATCTACCAAGGGCTGGGCAGTTACAGAGGAGGTGTTCGATAGTCTCCAACTCCTCCTCATCGCAACACGCCCTGCAATAGTCCGGCTGGGATCTATTCCAGATCCCCGTCAGTGACCTAATCTCGCAGTGCCCCGTGATAAAACCTACAAACAACCTTAAGCTGGCCTTATTCAAGCCCAGCAGCCAACCTGTTCTCTTACTGTCTACAGCAGGCCATGAACACCAAGAAACAAAACAACCCGATCCGTTCCCCCAACGCCTCTGCTCTTTCTCCATGACCCATCCATTGATGAGGCCATATAGGTGACAGATTGGGGGGTCAGGACCAACCATCAAATCGGCTACTTAAAGCGAACCTAGCCTAGCGAGGGCATCCGCCGTCTCATTGCCTGGTATTCCGCTATGTCCCGGAACCCAGCACAGACGGATACGGTCCGGTCCAAAAGTCCTCAACGACTCCTTGCACTCGCGAACAAGCCGTGATTTGCACCAGACCGACGGAATGGCCCTAAGGGCAGCCTGACTGTCAACGAAGATCATGTAAGATTCGGAATCCGAAGCTGGACCATCAGCTATGGCCCCAATAGCCTTCAACATTTCGAAAATCTCCGCCTGAAAAACGCTGCAGTCATCATTCAACCTGAAGTGGAGTTTAATACCGAGTTCTCTACAGAAAACCCCAGCACCTGTACGTCCACCTAACTTAGACCCATCTGTGAAGATGGGTATACCACTCTGCCCCTGGAGTACCCCACTATTCCATTGTGCCCTATCCGGTATAAGTATTCTTAAACCAGGCAGGAACATAGCCTCAGGCACAATATAGTCAGTGGCTTTTTCTGAAAGCGCATATCTTCCATCAGAAAGGACGACATACAGAACTCTGGAGTGACCTATCGAACGCTGTTTCCAGCAGCCCGATTCCCTCAGGCGTATGGCACTACGCGCTGCACACCGCTTGACATACAAGTCAAGCGGAGTCAGGCAGAGCACAATGTCAAGAGCAGCCTGAGGGCAACTCTTCCTCACTCCAGTGATACTCAAGGAGGCAATCCGTTGAACCTTATCTAAGATTTTCCGTTGAAAACTCTTATCTAAGGCACTCCACCAGACAACGCAGCCATAAGTAATAACCGGTCTAACAATCGCCGTATATATCCAGCGAATGGTCCTAGGCGGAAGACCCCAGCTCTTACCTATGGAGTTCCTACACTGGTAAAAAGCATTCAGTCTCTTCTTCATTCTTTCCTCGGTGTTTCTTTTCCAGTTCAGCTTACTGTCCAGGACGACACCCAAGTACTTGACCTCAGAAGACAACGGAAACTCCCTACCAGCTAACCTTGGCAGTCTGAAGGTTTCAATCTTGTACCGACGCGAGAACAAGACGAGGTCAGTCTTATTTGGATTTATGCCCAGACCACATTTCGTAGCCCAAGAGGATAAAATTCCAGGAGCAGACTCCATCAGTTCCCCCAGCGTCGGCAAAAATTTTCCACCCACCAGAACAGCCACATCATCAGCATATGCCACAACCCTAAAGCCTTTACTTTCCAAAAGCCTCAGACCAACATTAGCCACCAAGAGCCACAAGAGAGGGGATAGGACACCCCCTGCGGTGTACCCCTGGTCGCACGGATTAGTCTATTACCCAGCATGTGGGTGATAAACCGCACCAGAAAATCTGGGGCATGTATATCCCTTAGAGAATTTTCAATAGAGGAAGTGGTGACATTGTTGAAGGCCCCCTCTATATCAAGGAAAGCCGACAGTGTATACTCACCCCTAGCCAAATTCGCCTCAACAAAACCTGTCACATCATGAAGAGCGCTCTCAACGGACTTACCCTTAATGTAAGCATGTTGCGACCTACTCAACAGAGACCGGTCCATGTTTGACCTCAAATATATATCGATAAGTCCCTCCAAAGCTTTCAAAAGAAAGGATGAGAGCGATATCGGTCTATAATCCTTAGGGCCGATGTGACTGGGTTTACCAGATTTTGGTATAAAAACCACAAGCACATCTTTCCAACCATCAGGTATATCACACAAGCGGAGACAGTCCCTATACACGTCCACCAGACATTCGTGCAATATATCACCAGCATGCTGAAGCAGAGCCGGAAAGATACCATCCGGACCAGGCGACTTAAAGGGCCCAAAGCTACTTATAGCCCATTTTACCTTGTCTCTTGTAATGATATCCTCTAAGACGGGCATCATGCCAGCATCACAGAAGGGATCAGCTACGCCCAATGGATAGCTTACTGGATCCTCACAATTGGGAAAATGAGTGCTCAATAGGACCTCTAGGGTTTCTTTTCTCGAGGATGTCCACGTACCATCATTCCTTTGGATGAAGCCTAGGACTTTGTGGTCCTTCGACAGCATCCTTCGGAAACGAGCCACGTCGGCAACATCCTCGATACTCGTGCAGAAACTCATCCAGGCAGTTCTTTTTGAGCGCTTTATTTCCCTTTTATACTCATTAAAACTGGATCTATATGCAGACCAGTCGACATCCCTACCCGACCTGTTAGCCTTATTAAAGAGTCGCCTAGTACAGCAGCGGAGTTTCTGGAGTTCCGCATTCCACCAGGCTGGCTGGATCCTCTTACCCCGGTAAGTGAGAGGACAAGCATCTCTATAACAAGACAACAAAATATCCGTTAAAGATTCAACTCGATCATTGATGCCAGGAGGGGAACGACCCCTAAGCGCCCTAAGTTCCCCCTCCACAGCCTTCTCATATCTGATCCAGTCGGTTCTTCTTGGATTCCTAAAGGGCTCATTAAAGCCACCAGGTAGATTAATACTGAAGGATATCAGTTGGTGATCAGAGAAAGAACACTCATCTGAAACCCTCCAGTCACTAATCATATACCTATCCATATTAGAGAGCGTAATGTCAATTACCGCCTCCCTAACATGGTTTCTAAACGTTGGCGTATTACCAACGTTACAAATAGTAAGCCTATTAAGAATAATGAAATTCAAAATCGACTCACCCCTAGTATTTATTTCAGCACTTCCCCATTGTGTGTGATGAGCATTGGCATCACAACCCAAGACAAGGCGACATCTTTTCCTCTTCGCATGCTCCACCAGTAATTCAATTAAGTCACCAAGAGGGGTTGCAGCCTCATACGGCATGTACACAGATGACAGCATCAAATCGATCCCAGAGTCATCTCTGTACGCCACAGTTGTTACGTCAAAGCCATTTAAACTGACGTCGCAATCCGATGTCCAATGATAGGAGTCTTTTACCATATGTATTGATTTCCGTATTGTTCGCCGCAAGTAATTTGATTAAAGATGGTTGTAGATGAACGTTCTTTGGTTTGGGAATTACAGATAATTCCGCCCCTGTATCGATTAAAAATTGCAATTTCGAGTTTTTATCCTTAATATAAAAACGGCGTGTATTATTGTTGTTGTGGCCCTCTTCGTTTGCCGTCGAAAACGGAGGGCTTACAAGTTTTCCGAATGTTGTGGTCGAAAGCTGCAAGGTGATCGGCACTTTGTTGCCCTTTCCCCAAATATTCGGTGATACCAACATATTTCATTGGATGGTGAACGGGACGTGTGTGAGCGTGAAAGGTTACTGCGTCGTGGTGATCGTTGTCGTTGAGGGGTCGTATGGTAGTTGCGGCTGTTCTTCTCTAGGCGATCAAATTTCTCCGTCAATTCGGCTATGGCCTTGTGCAAATTTCCGCTTTCATCGATGTTGTTGACTTTCGGTTGCTCTTGCACTTCCATCATACAATCGGCCTTTTTCGCCAGTACACTGACGTCACCCTCAACTGTTGCTAAAATTTGTTGAATTTGTATTGGCAATTGACGTAGCCACAACGATTTCAAAATTTCTGAGTCCAACTTATTGCCAGCCAGTTCTCTTATCTCACGTAGCAATATTGAAGGTTTTTTCCTTCCATAGCCAAATTGTCGAATCGGCCGTTTAAATCGGCTGTCGTCGGACTCACAAAACTCGTCGATAAGTCTCCTTTTGAGTGTTTCGTATTTCCCAATGGCCGGAGGCGTTGTTATTATATCAGATGCGCATTTTAATATAGATGAATCAATCTCTGACACCAGCGTATAATATTTCGTGTCGTCTGAAGTAATACCAGCTCGCATGAACTGTGCTTCCACCTGTAGAAACCATAGTTTGGGGTCGGGTTTCCAAAAAGGTGGTGGTTTTACAGCTACTCGGGATACTTGTGAGGACGCTGCGTTATCCTCAGCATTTACTGTGGCATTTGCGTTAGTGTTCTGCATCGTAGCAGTCGGTGGTCACCACTTTAGTGTTTTCAATAATAATCCTTTTGTTATTTTATAATTTAACTTCAAGTTTATTTGTCGAGGGATTCACACTAATTGAATTGTAAGTAAAAGTACATGGTACACTGAAAAACTTATGACGCCGTCAAAATAAACGTTTAATTCAAAAATGTGTCAGTGGATTAGTGAGATGTCAAATGTTGGAGTTGCCATGTCATATACAAGTGGATGTGCACACTACACGGTTTCAATTTGCTCAAAGTCGGTGGACGCCTAGAATACCCAGCTATTTCTGAAGGTCAGAAGCATCCCATCATATTGCCTAGCAAAAATCATTTCGTCACTTGTTTTGTTCGCCATCTACATCTCCAAAATTATCACGCTGGACCTAAGGATCTAATGGCACTATTTCGTGAAAGATTCTGGATTATCAATTCAAGAGACCTGTGTCGTCGAATTGATAACTCCAGCCCACAATGCATTCGCTATCGCCCGAAATTGTTGAACCAGATGATGGGAAATTTGCCTGTAGAACGGCTCAACCCCTCAAGGCCCTTCGCTAGATGTGCTGTCGATTTTTGTGGTCCTGTCAACACTTACTTAAGAATCAGACGAAAGGTTTGTCTTGTTACCAAGGCAGTCCATATCGAAGTGGTCTGACGACTTTATTGCTGCTCTCAAAAGGTTGATTGGACGCAGGGGTCCAAATTCTAAGTTGGTACAATTAAAATCGTTTCTTTTTGATCCTAAAAACTCTAATGTTATTATAAATTATTGCTCAAATCAATTTATAAATTTTCGTTTTATTCCCCCTAGGGCACCACATTTTGGCGGATTGTGGGAGGCGGCCGTCAAGTCAGCCAAAGGTCATCTGACAAAGGCTCTATCCAACACTAGGCTCACTTACGAAGGATTATCAACCGCAATGCTCGAAAAAGAAGCCATTTTAAATTCGAGGCCAATCTCACCTCTATCATCCGATCCCAGTGACTTTGCGGCCCTTACGCCGGGCCATTTTCTGATCGGCGCTCCCCTGCGAAGTTTGCCAGAACGTGATGTCCTATCAAAAGAAGTCAACAACCTAGAATACTGGGCCCGAATAAGCGCTGTCAAACAGAGTTTTTGAAAGAAGTGGTCCAACGACTACCTTAATAAGCTCCAAGCTCGCAATAAATGGACTGCATCCAACTCTAATGTCAATCCTGGTGATCCGTGGAAGAGATGACCGCGTCCGTGTCATCGACATCAAAACTACAAAGGGAACCATGCGTCGCCCTATCCACAGACTAGCTCTACTATCTTCTTGAAAGGGTACTTTCAATGGAGCCGGTATGTTAGGTCACCGCATAAATATATTAGATTATCCATTCCTGAATTTGTATTAGTTTTGTTTTTCATTAATTTTTCATTTGCTTTGCTTATTAATTGCATTTAAAGTCTTTAATTATATTTTTTATTAAACTCCATTCAGATTTGCATTTAAATACATTTTATATTTTTGCTGCTTTTAACCCACTGTAATTTGATTATATTTTGTTTAAGCTAAGCTTAGTTTGTTTGTAACCCGTTAGCTTCTATTATTTGTTTCTCGCTTACATTCTTTTCATATTTATAATTTTGTTGTTCTTCTTACAATGGTATTATTTATTTCCAATAATATTCTTTCAGTTACATATGTAAATTTTTTATGCGTAATGTGTAATAGGTACAAATGAATTGGTACATTGGAAGCGAGAAACAAATAATAGCAACAACAACAGTGGGCTTATGTTTTACATTGTAACCGATAGGTTTAAGTAAAGGATTTTTAAATAAAGAAGTTAGTATTAATATTAAATTCGAGCGAACTACTTGTTTACCTTTTAATTGAGTCACGGTCGCAATACATTTTAGTTTTCAATACTTAAATTATCATTGCCCAGACAACATTTCAGTGGCATATAGACAACAAATCGATATTGCAGAAGTGCTCTATATCGTCGCCGGTGGGGAAAAAGCTCCTCATTGTACATTTTGGCGCCCAACGTGGGGCACGATGATTTAAATTTCGTTTTGGTTTTGTCGTGCGGTCCGTGGAAACCAAAAAGTCTTTGTCGAAGTGCTACTTTCAACAAGTGCACAGGTCGTGGAGTGTTTTGAAGTTTTTTTTCTCTGCAGAGAATTATATAAAAAATATATTTTAAATAAAAAAAACTGTGTTTCGGGTTTTACCGCTAATTCTTTTACATAAAAAATACACACAATTCTCCGCGCTCTAGTTTGTTTCAGTATATATGTATGTAAGTACATAATATAAACATTGTATACCGTTCATTTTGCCAAAAAAAATTTGGCTCACCTACAGTGTAGAACGAAATTGTGTTTTAGAAACCTTTTTGGAACTCTTTCATGAAAATTTTTGGCCCATTGGTCATCCAATTCACTTGTTTTGTGATTTTTTAAAAATATTTTTGTGGTTCTACAATGACTCTTGAAGAAGTAAAGCAGCAACGGGCGAACACGAAGAAGAGCATCACCTGTATCAAGAACCAGGTTGAGGCTAGTGCTAGGGGTGAAGGAAAAACGCTTTCTTCCGCGGAACTCAAGTGCCGTTTGGGGATTCTGGAATCGTATTTTAAACAAATCTTGTCGTTCCAAACCCAAATTGAGAAACTTGATACAGAGGATAATGGTCGGCCCGAAATTGAAGATGTGTACATTGCTGCTAAAATAAGTATCCAGTCTCAGCTTAGCGAGGATGACCACAACACAACAATTTCTGACTCTACGATTTGTTTCCCAGCGCCCAGCCACAAATTACCTGCACTTAAATTGCCCACATTTAGTGGTAAATACAGTGAGTATAAAAATTTTATAACTTCGTTCAAGCAAGTGATCGATCGTGAGCTTGGCCTTTCTAACATTGAAAAGTTTAACCATTTGCTCAACTGTCTACATGGACAGGCACTGGAAACGGTCAAGGCTTTCCAGATTACAAATGAGAATTACCCGGAGGCTCTAGAAAGGCTAAAGACACGTTATGACAACAGCTCACTTATATTTATGGAAAATATTAGTACTCTTTTTGACCTTCCCAACATGTCGAAACACAAATGCACACAGCTTCATAGTCTTGTCGACAATGTTTCTGCTCTCTACAGCTCTCTGCTGTCTCTTGGTTCCCTCAGTGACATCGCACAGTCAATGCTGATCTACATAGTAATGTAGAAAGTTGACGATGAAACTAAAAGGATATGGAAAGATTCATTGGACTTTACCAAACTGCCATCATGGGACGATTGCTCTAAGGTTCTGGAAAGATATTGCCAATTTCTGGAATCGGTCGAAACCAGCCATACTACTCATGTGGCTCCTCGTGGGTCTGGTAATCAACAGTCTGGTAAGTCCAATGATAAAAATTTTAAATCTGGCTCTAGTTTCTCTGTGTCCAAACGTGCTTGTCCACTCTGCTCAAAATCTGATCACGCAATTAGTCGTTGTTCTCGCTTTAAATAAATGGATGTAAGTCAACGCTTTGAAAATGTGAAACCGCTTGACCTTTGTCTCAATTGCTTGTCGAAAGGGCATCATGTTAATAACTGTTCCTCCTCATTCAAGTGCAAATCTTGTCCTCGTTTCCATCACAGCATGCTTCATCGGTCTCAGTCTGCCTGAGACCTCCTGCTGCTGAACCGCCCTCTCGTACCACTTCGAATGAGAATCCCTCCTCAGTCCACACCCATGTGGAAAGATCCTCGCCGGAATAGATATTGCTTGCTACAGCCATGATTCTGGTTCGTGATTCTACTGGTTACTATCAATTGGGACGCGCTTTGTTGGATTCTTGCTCCCAATTGAATTTCATGAATTTCATTGAAGTCTCGCTCTCGTTTTGTGTGACGCCTCATATCTCGTATCAATCCGATTCTTAATTAGATGTCTCATCGTAGAATTTTCCTCCAAATATCCAGCTCGCTGATGAAAATTTTTTCAAATCCAAACGTATCGATTTGCTCATTGGTACTGAAACATTTTTCGATATTTTGTCGGTTGGTCAAGTTAAACTTGGTTCTAATTTGCCCAAATTACATAAAACATTTTTTGGATGGATCGTAGCAGGCCGATATTAACCTAATGGCTCTAGATCTTCTTGTAAGCTTTCAATAGAAGAAGAGGTCGATTTGAAGTTGCAACGCTTATCGGAAATAGAAGACATCCAATCTGCTTCAAATGGTCTGACTCCAGAAAAAAATGATTGTGAATCATTTTTCAACAACACTGTAAGTCGAGAATCTTCTGGCAGCATTGTTGTCAAATTGCCTTTCAAAGAATCTGCGGAAACTTTAGGTCTCACTAGGAATATGGCTCTTAAAAGATTTTCATCTCAAGACGCTTTGCTCGTGACAACAATCTGAAAACACAATACGTTGCTTTTATGAAGGTGTATGGACATATGAGCCTAGTTCGAACACCGCGCTTGGATGAGCCCCATTATTTCATCCCTCACCACTGTGTATTTAAGCTGAACAGTACGCCAACTAAGCTCCGAGTTGTTTTTGACGCCTCGTGTCCCTCATTTTCACAGAAATCGTTAAATGTAATCATCATGTTTGATCCAACGATTCATGATGAACTTTACAAAATTCTCCTTCGCTTTCGCCTTCATCGCTACGCTCTAACAGCGGATATAGTTAAAATGTGTCGTCAGGTCCTGATTGACCCTCGTGATAGAAATTTCCAATACATTTTGTGGAGAAGCTCGGAAAAAGAGGAAATTCGTACGTACGAACTTAAAACTGTCACTTATGGAATGTCGTCTGCCCCTTATCTCGCCATTCGAAGTCTTCATTATCTCGCAGATCAATATACCGAGCAATTTCCACTTGGCTCAAAAACGATCAAATCATCATTTTACGTTGATGATTTTCTAGGTGGTGCAGACTCGCTAGAAGGATTGGCTCAAATAAAGCGAGAGGTGACTGAAGTTCTCAGTCGTGGTTGCTTCAAATTGGACAAGTGGTATTCGAATCATAAAGACTTCCAACATGATAATACTATAAAAGATTTGAATATCGATGACCATGCTATAACCAATGCTCTTGGTATCACTTGGGATCAACAAAAAGACGTTTTCCTATTCTCGTTTTCACCTAAGTCTCGAATCGATGCAAAAATCACCAAACGTACTATTTTGTCGCTCTCGTCGTCTCTTTTTGATCCCCTTGGACTGCTGGCTCCGATTCTTATAAAATCGAAAATCATCATGCAGGAATTATGGATTCTGAAAATTAGTTGGGACGAATCTATTCCCCAAGAACTGCAATTGACATGATAAAATTTCGTCTCAGATCTCAGAACTTTAAGCTCGATCAAAATACCTCGCTATTGTCTTGCTCCTGATTCTCAATCAGCTCAACTACATGGATTTTGTGATTCGTCAATTCGCGCTTATGGCTGCTGTTTTTACTTACGTGTGAAAACTTCTTCTGGAAAGGTTTCTGTCCGCCTTTTCACTGCTAAATCTGGTGTTGCACCTACAAAAAGACAATCGCTACCCAAACTCGAATTGTGTGGAGCTCAACTTCTGGCAAAATTGTACTCCAAAATCAAAAACTTGCTCTCGATTCCAGATCTCGAAGTATTTCTCTGGACGGATTCTCAATTGCTTCTTCTTTGGCTCAAGCAGCACTCCTCAACTGTATCAGAAATACAGGATCTCACTAGTGGCTGTGTTTGGCGTCATGTCCCAACACATTTCAATCCTGCTGATATCGTCTCTCGTAGTTCTTCTGTAAAAGAGGAATCAATCTGGTTCACCGGACCAGAATTTATTGCTTTCGATCCTGCTCAATGGCCACCTGACAAAATGGATAAGCTTTTGCAAGAAAATCAACAAGAAATCAACAGAGAAAAACGCAAAACTGCTTTTTGCCTTGAAGTCAGATCGAATTACATCTTGGATTGTATCGAAAAATTTGGCTCCTACTGGAAAATAATTCGTGTTGTCGCCTGGATGCTTCGTTTTCAATTTGCTCAAAGTCGGTGGACGCCTAGAATACCCAGCTATTTCTGAAGGTCAGAAGCATCATATTGCCTAACAAAAATCATTTCGTCACTTGTTTTGTTCGCCATCTACTTCTCCAAAATTATCACGCTGGACCTAAGGATCTAATGGCACTATTTCGTGAAAGATTCTGGATTATCAATTCAAGAGACCTGTGTCGTCAAATTGATAACTCCAGCCCACAATGCATTCGCTATCGCCCGAAATTGTTGAACCAGATGATGGGAAATTTGCCTGTAGAACGACTCAACCCCTCAAGGCCCTTCGCTAGATGTACTGTCGATTTTTGTGGTCCTGTCAACACTTACTTAAGAATCAGACGAAAGGTTCCATATAAAACCTACATCGCAGTTTTCGTTTGTCTTGTTACCAAGGCAGTCCATATCGAAGTGGTCTCGGACCTATCAACTGACGCCTTTATTGCTGCTCTCAAAAGGTTGATTGGACGCAGGGGTCCAAATTCTAAGTTGGTACAATTAAAATCGTTCCTTTTTGATCCTAAAAACTCTAATGTTATTATAAATTATTGCTCAAATCAATTTATAAATTTTTTTATTCCCCCTAGGGCACCACATTTTGGCGGATTGTGGGAGGCGGCCGTCAAGTCAGCCAAAGGTCATCTGACAAAGGCTCTATCCAACACTAGGCTCACTTACGAAGGATTATCAACCGCAATGCTCGAAATAGAAGCCATTTTAAATTCGAGGCCAATCTCACCTCTATCATCCGATCCCAGTGACTTTGCGGCCCTTACGCCGGGCCATTTTCTGATCGGCGCTCCCCTGCGAAGTTTGCCAGAACGTGATGTCCTATCAAAAGAAGTCAACAACCTAGAATACTGGGCCCGAATAAGCGCTGTCAAACAGAGTTTTTGAAAGAAGTGGTCCAACGAATACCTTAATAAGCTCCAAGCTCGCAATAAATGGACTGCATCCAACTCTAATGTCAATCCTGGTGCGCTAGTTATTGTTCGAGAAGATAACCTTCCCCCACAACAATAGGTCATGGGCAAAGTCATCAATATCATCCGTGGAAGAGATGACCGCGTCCGTGTTATCGACATCAAAACTACAAAGGGAACCATGCGTCGCCCTATCCACAGACTAGCTCTACTATCTTCTTGAAAGGGTACTTTCAATGGAGCCGGTATGTTAGGTCACCGCATAAATATATTAGATTATCCATTTCTGAATTTGTATTAGTTTTGTTTTTCATTAATTTTTCATTTGCTTTGCTTATTAATTGCATTTAAAGTCTTTAATTATATTTTTTATTAAACTCCATTCAGATTTGCATTTAAATACATTTTATATTTTTGCTGCTTTTAACCCACTGTAATTTGATTATATTTTGTTTAAGCTAAGCTTAGTTTGTTTGTAACCCGTTAGCTTCTATTATTTGTTTCTCGCTTACATTCTTTTCATATTTATAATTTTGTTGTTCTTCTTACAATGGTATTATTTATTTCCAATAATATTCTTTCAGTTACATATGTAAATTTTTTTATGCGCAAAGTGTAATAGGTACAAATGAATTGGTACATTGGAAGCGAGAAGCAAATAATAGCAACAACAACAGTGGGCTTATGTTTTACATTGTAACCGATAGGTTTAAGTAAAGAATTTTTAAATAAAGAAGTTAGTATTAATATTAAATTCGAGCGAACTACTTGTTTACCTTTTAATTGAGTCACGGTCGCAATACATTTTAGTTTTCA
This sequence comes from Sarcophaga subvicina, assembly GCA_936449025.2. Lineage (NCBI taxonomy): Eukaryota > Metazoa > Arthropoda > Insecta > Diptera > Sarcophagidae > Sarcophaga > Sarcophaga subvicina. The sequence goes on along the minus strand of OW388082.2, from coordinate 57,456,005 downwards.
ATACTTAAATTATCATTGCCCAGACAACATTTCAGTGGCATATAGACAACAATTCGATATTGCAGAATTGTTCTATATCGTCGCCGGTGGGGAAAAAGCATTGTACAATAATAAATATAAATAAACAAATATAATAAACAAACTAAAATGTTATATTTTTAACTAGCAACATGCCTATCTACATTAATATAAATATTTAAATTAGTTTTCATTATATCATTTAGATTACTACATTCAGTTTACGGAATTAATTTTATTAACTTCAAAGAGATCTGATGAAACTGATGACGTAGTGTCTTATCGCAACTATATTGTAATATAAATGTAATGAAAAAGTTTGATTCTGAATTGTAACAGGCACACACTATAGCTTGTTTTTAAAGCTGATATTTTAATTTTTGATTTCTCAAAATATGATTTTGATTTAACCAATCAACCAAAAATAACCAAAAATCAATCGCTTGTGCGACTGTTCATTTCCATGTCACTTTTATTTCTGCTCTTCTTAAAACTACTAAATTCTTAATTCTAGCACACTATGTGGGCGGTGGGAATATGCTGAGACAGCATAATACGCGCTGTCCCAACATTTATGCAGTGTGGACAATATTCAATTCAAGTTTATTTTAGTAGTATTTGAAATACTTTCATAACAACCAAATATTACATATATTAAATATTATAACTATATGATTTTAACTATTATGATTTTTAACAAATTTTACAACATTTTGTCTAAAAACATTGATATTCCCTTCATTCTTCAAATAATTTGGCATTTTATTGTACATATTCAGTCCCTTATAGTAAAATGATTTCTGCATTGCACTTGTATCCGCTCGCTGCAGCCTAAATTCGTTTGCATTTCTCAGTCTGTACGGTTGCGCTTCTCCAACATATTTTAACTGTTCAATTAGGTACTTCTCCTTTTTTCATTTTTTTAATAAAATTCAGCGTGTTTAATTCCAATCTTTTACGCATATTAAGCCATCTCAGTGCATATAACATAAAAGTAGTTGGTGTAAATATATTTAGTTGTAATATAGAACGCATCGCCTTATTTTGTAATTTCTGCAGTCTTGTTAATTGTTGCTCAGTACAGCATGGATATAAAATTGTTGATCCATATTCGAAATTCGGCTTCAGCAATATATTTTATATATTAATCGATGTTAATATTGAGACCTTATTTCTCAGCCGTTTAAAGAAACCTTTTCAATTACTATATTATTTATTCTAAATGAACTATTAGTGTGCATATTAATTTCCATTAACTTTGTTTTATTTTCAATTAATTTCAATTTGTTTATCGTCAACCATCTATTTATATTATCCATATCCTTTTCAATATTTTCGTAACATTCCTCACACGTTGTACACTCAGTAAAAATTAGAGTATCATCTACATATAAAACTATCTCGCATTTCTCCATTAAATTTTCAATATCGTTGATGTACATTATAAACAAGAAAGCTCCTAATATTAAACCCTGTGGGACACCAAAATCATTCTCACTCATACTCGACTCAACACCATTCACCTTTGTTATCTGTCTACGCCTCGTGAGATATGAACTAAACCACGTTAATTCTCTATCCTTAATGCCATAACATTAAAGTTTTCGAAGTAAAATATCCCTAGCTATTGTTTCGAAAGCTCTTTTGAAATTTAAAAAAATTGCTAGAACTTTGCGATCATTCCCTATAAATTTTCGTTTATTTATTATATAGTTAATTGCCGTCTCTCATGAATACTTCTTTCTGAAGCTTGACTGATATTTCACTAGTTAGTTCTTCGCACATGTTCTTAGGGTATTTATCCGGCGATATTCCTCACATTTAATAGTATTCCTAATCTTCTCAACAGACGTAGCCATCTATTCCTTGCAGCTCTCTGGGAATATTCCAGTTTCCAACGATCTATTTATAATTCTGAGCTAAATGCTACCAACTTTGTTCCAATTGTCCAATAAAATGACAGTTGATATTCTCCTGTAGTCCTTCTTTTTCCTCATGTTCCTACATATGTATATTCTCTAATTCCATTAATGATATTGCTCGAAAATTAAATCTATAGCAAGAATGTGTTGCCATTAAGTTACATACAAAGAGTATGGTAACTTCGACTAATCAAACACACTACACTGTGAAGGATAAAGTAAAGGAGGAGTGCATCAGGCATACCAGTGGCAAAAAAGTGACGGCTATTGAATTCGGGTGGAGGCCATCTCTTGACAAAGTCGTTTGTTTTTAATATTTATATTATTATTTTTTTCAAATATCAAAATGTTAACTATTAACAGTATTTAATTATGTAATAAAAATAAATATGTTTTCTTGTAAAAAGTACGCGATAACCGTGACCGATATATGCTTCAATTTAGACTAGTCAACTGTGACCAATTTTGTATTCAACTTTCAGTTACGTTTACATCAATTACACAGCCCTGCATAGGTTTTGCAAATAAGATTGCTCCAGGTGTTTCCGAAGGCATTTTGTGCGCTAAACACGAATCTGGTTTCAAAAATTTTGCATCACGTCAGTTTTTCGAGAAAAAGGGGGTTGAAAACCCTAAAAATAGCGTTTTTGGCCATTTTTGAAACATTGTAGAGCTCAACACTGGCGTGCTAGAACCATCGCTATTGTTAGAAATTGACAATTGATCTTTGCTCTTTAAAATGAGCCCAAAGCCAAATTGTTTGCATACACCCTTAAAGTAGGGGGTGGGTTTATGTCAAGGGCTGCAAAAGAAAAACAAAACGCATTAAGGAGGTCCTTAAAAATTCATCAGATTTACTTGAAAATTATTACTCAGGGGTTTTTGAGGTCGCAGATTACAGATCTTTATTCAGATTTAAAAAAAATTCAAAATGGCGGATACAATATGGCGGTCGAGGTTTATAAAAATTAATCAGATTTACTTGACCGCCATATTGGATCCGCCATTTTGAATTTTTTTAATCTGAATGAAGATCTGTAATCAGCGACCGCAAAAACCCCTGAGTAACAATTTTCAAGTAAATCTGATGAATTTTTAAGGACCTCCTTAATGCGTTTTGTTTTTCTTTTGCACCCCTTGACATAAACCCACCCCCTACTTTAAGGGTGTATGCAAACAATTTGGCTTTGGGCTCATTTTAAAGAGCAAAGATCAATTGTCAATTTCTAATAATAGCGATGGTTCTAGCACGTCAGTGTTGAGCTCTACAATGTTTCAAAAATGGCCAAAAACGCTATTTTTAGGGTTTTCAACCCCCTTTTTCTCGAAAACCTGACGTGATGGAAAATTGCTGAAACCAGATTCGTGTTTAGCGCGCCAAATGTCTTCGAAAACACCTGAAGCCATCTTATTTGCACAACAAAAGTCCAAATTTGAAGGGCTGTGTTATGATTGAAGAACAGCAGTAGAGTGAACATGTTAGATATATGTATGTTTTATAGTCGAAAGGATTCATACGTTAGAAAATCACACGTACACGAATATTTACATCAAGTTTTTCATATTGCTCTTAATAACTTGATGAGAATTTGTTTTCACATCACACATGCCGGTCAAATGACTAGTAACTTGACCGTCATTGTTCTGCTATGGCGGTGTTTTCTAACACAGGGTAAAGACAGGCGACACGGAATTTGACACATTTCCAATTTAATGCGAAAGGGACAACAAATATTACCCAAAAGTATATCTGTCCCTCTAAGATTGTTTGTCCCTCTAAGTTTTGTTTATTTATACTGTTTTAATTTTCGGGGTGGGTTTTTATATTGGCACAAGTTAATAAAAAATTTAATTTTTGTGTGAAACTACTAATAAAAAGAACTAATAATAATAATAATTTTCAAGAAATTAAAAAAATATTAGCACTTTCAGCAAGAAAAATTATTTATGAGCAGTATTTCTTATTTTGATCTTGTAATATTTACCTTCTTAATTCCCTTTAGGTAGGTAGGTAGGTATAAGTGGCCGTCCCCCCAAATGAATTGGATGACTTAGGCTCCATGGGATCCATTGTGATACCACAGTTCGAGTCTACCATCCCCTAGTCGGCGGTGCCCTGTACCTTCTAGTAAGGAGTACCACCAGTTCTCCCGGTATTGATTCCCAAGCCGCTATCAGATTCCCACTCGGCAACCTTCTTTAGAGCCAGTTGGATCCTATCTCTAACAGTGTCCGCAAATCTGCCCGATATTGTAAGAACTACGTCATGGGCAATAGCTCCACAACCAACATGCTGCTACATCACTAGCAATTCGTTCATCATAAGATTCCATTGGAATTCCTTGTGAGTTCCCCTTCTTATCCTTCTAGCGATGTGCGAGCCCTCTAGAGTCGGGTAGATTGTTCTTCCACTCAGTAGTTTCGATATACATTCCACCATTGTGTCCTGTATATCCAATCTTGTCAGTGCGCCAGTAATAGCACTTAGCTCCTTCGATGTCCAGGAAGGCAGCCAGAGTGTATTCCTTTCTCGCCAGAGACCTCTCTATGGTGACGTCAAGCTATGTAGGACAGTTTCAACAGACTTTCCCTCACTATGCACATGTTGTCCATGGGATAAGAGACTAGATTATGAGACCGTAGATTTATGTCTATGAGTCTCTCCAAGGTCTTCAATAGGAACGATGAGAGGCTTATAGGTCTATAACTATAATCTTTAGATGTGGTATATGAATTCCTTCCCGCCTTCGGTATGAAGACCACTCCCACTTTGCACCATTTCGAAGATATGTGTCCCATCCGAATACTGGCAAGGTATTCAAGGAGTTCAATATGCCCCATTCTCAGATGTTGTAATAGGGCAGGATATATCCCGTCCGGTCCCGGAGCTATAAACGGCTTAAATTCGTCTATCGCCCATTTAACTGCCTCCATCCATATCCATATCCATATCCTCCTTCAGTCCACTTCTCGAACCCCATACTGCAACTCCCGAGACCTGCCCCGCCGGAAAATGGGTGTCAACAAGGAGTTCCAGAGTTTCCTTCTCAGAGCTAGTCAATGAGCCATAGTTCCTCTGCAACCCTGATGGTACAAAGGATGTAGTTGCCAGAATCCTCCTAAGCCTTGACGTTTCGTTGATAGTTTCTATGTTGCCAAAGAAAGTTTTCTCCGAGTTCCTCTTGGCCCTTCTAAGGATTCTCTTGTATTCCCTGAGGGATGCTTTGTAGCGTTCCCAATGTTCCGCATTCACGGATTTTCTCGCCGTATTGAAGAGTCCAAGGGACTCCTTTCTGAGCCTGTTCAGATTCTGGTCCCGCCAGGGAGGCTTCTTCGTCTCCCTGTTAACCATCTTTGGACATGCTTTTTCAAATGCATCTACCATAACACTAGTGAATGTATCTGTAACAGCTTCAAGTTCAGAAACACTATCAATCTTACTATAAGCAACTGGACTCATGCCCAGATCAATTAGACGCCCATCAATGTCCCAGTTCATTTTCCTAGCATTTCTAAACGTCCTCTTCACATTATTAAGAGAGAACTCAATAAATCTATGGTCAGAGAAGGAGTGTTCCTCGGATACTCTCCAGTCTCTGAGATATTCATAAATATTTTTCGAGGCAAGGGTTATATCCAATACCTCTTTTCTGTTTCTAGTAACAAAAGTGGGCGCTTTGCCCACATTGCATATCACAAGATTGTTAGAAATAATAAATTCAAAGAGAGACCACCCCGTTCATTTACGTCAGTGCTTCCCCATATATCTGATTAGAGTTGGCATCACTACCTACCGTTGAACTGGCCCTTGTGCCAGCCACACATTTGGTAAACTGGTACCGGTCCTAGATTCTTCTCCATCACGTCAAGGAACACATAAGCCAGGGCGTCCTCTACAAGTCTCCAGTTGGGTGGCATAATGCTGCCCTTTGGATCTAATCGGTCCACCACTACCATCTCGCTGCTATCTTTCAGTACCTCAGTGTATCAGATGTTGGTACGATGTGAGCTTCTCTGCTTCTTTGTTCCTGGTGCACCACTCTCCGTAGACCGATGTCTTTTGATAGCTGCGTCCATGGCTGACATCTTTTATATCTCAGCAAGCTTATTTTTGGCCCAGGTTAGCGATTACATATCACGCTGCGCCCGGCTATCTGTAGGGATTTTAGAAATTCTTTCCAGAACTCGCTTTACGCTCGATCGCTCCCTGTACCGCTGCTTAGATTCTTTTATGTGTTTTGTTGTCGCGTCAACCTTTTCACTTGTAGGGCCACTTTTGCTGGACGAAGGTCCGGCTTTTTCAGGAACCCCATTCCTGTCAAGGCCAACGCTTGTGGCTTTTTGTTTTTTCTGCTGAGAAATTTATATTTCTTGGCCTGCTTTAGGGCTACCCAAGTTCTTCTCTTTGAATGAGTACGGGCATCCGTACGCGGATTTGTGCGAGTCCCGGTCTCGGTCTCCGCAGTGGAGGACTTCTTATTCTTCAGATTATCCTTTTTGTTTATTTCAGTTTCCATCATTTTTGTTCCCACCAGTTGCGGATAAGGGGATGGTCCGCCTGGGCATGGATCTGCATTACCCAGGTAAGGTTGGTTAATCCTGGAGGTCGCCAGGTATCCAGGATACTCCGTTAGTGACTGAGATATTTTTGATGGGCCCCCAGCCTGACCGACTCTCGGCACGGGTGTTGTAACACCTTAGTCCAGCACATATCTCTAACCTATGGTGAGGACCCCAATCCACAAGGCCATAAGGCCAACTGAATCACAGGTCCCCACCTTAGCTGATGGTCACTCTATCGAGCAACCACCATTACCGGCCAACAGCCGCGTGGAGGGTTCGGCAGAGGATTTTTCGTCAGCCAATTTAATTACCTTTGCACATTGTGACCGAAAATCACATACATTTCGGTTAATAATTAAATATGTAGCAATTGTTAAAAGTTTCATTGAAGAAATTAAATTTTTTATAACTTTCCCCTTTTTTAATACAAAATGTGAATGTTTATTTAAATTTCCAACTTTATCACCAATTTTCGCTCTGCATATGTATCTGTTGCTTCTAACACATTTGCTTTGCAGAACTTTGTAATAATTTTTTTCTCCCTTTAAATAACCGGTTAAAGGCCTTGTTAGTCGACCGTAAAGGAATGTAACGTAATGTAACAGTAACGTCTACTTAACGTAAAAATGTAAGTGCAATTATACAACGCAAAAACGTGTCATATGTTTTTAAGTAAACAAACCAAAAAGCTAATATGGAATGTCATAAATATTGCAAAAATTAAAAATATGGATTTAGAAGATATGTTTAATTGATTAGAGTTTATTACATTTTTGATGACTTTTTATTTTAATTTTTTAAACAGATTTTATTTTAATTTCAAAAACTTTATTTTCACAACTTTTATCACATTTAATATGGCGCCTTTTCATTTTCTTTAATTCAGCCGTTCTCAGCTTTTAATTCAATGTAATCACTACAGCGTTTTTAGATTCATTTCAAAAATTTTATGTTTATTTAAAGGTATTTATTAAAAGTCTTATGAATTGTTTTTGTAAGACAGACAATTTCACAGAAATAAAAACATTAAATTTTGTTTGTTGTGGAATTTTGTTGTTTGTTTCTTCCATATAAATGTAAGTTAATTTCCACCTTTTATTTAATATAATTTAAACACCATTTCTTTAATTTGTTATTCAAAAAATAATATTTAATTTCATAACACTGACTAAATTTACTTAACTTACATATGATGATAATAACTAAAAAAAAAGGATTCTGCTCAGAATCCAGAATTGTCTCATGATTCATATGATTACAATTCAAGAGAATATCGATTCGATCTTGTGAGAATATTTTACGAACTCTCACAGGTTCTAATGATAAGAACCTGTGAGATTAGCATTCGAACTATGACAAAATTACATTTATATCGTTAGCGTTATTCTTCGATTTATAATAAATGAAAGAGAATATTAATAACAGTTTAAATAGTATCAGCAATAGTAAGTGATGTTCAAATAAATGTATTAAAGATCGAAAAATGGAAAATGCATTATAATTGCGTTAACTTATATAAGCAAGTAAAATGGTTTATCTTAAAGAAATTTATACGAGTGTTAAACGTTTTTTATCTTTTCTAGTAAAGGTAGAATGCAAACGGAAAGGCATTTCGAACGCTTGTGGATATTTAATTAGTTAAACAGGGAAAACTATACTTTTATAATTTAAAATAAATATAAACACTACCTACATAATGTAATAGTATTATAGTGCTTATTTTTATTTTAATTTATAAAAGTTAATAATGCAATAAATTATAATTTTGGTTTTTAAATTGTGAAGTTTTATTGAAAGAAAATTCCACATACAGATAAACATAATCACCCTTATTCTGGTTGTCGTCGTCGACGCAAGACGACGTCGACTTGTGTCGACAATTTAAAATTGGTATTCTGTTTGTCCTTATTGACAGTTATCGATGACTGTCGACACACATTTGGTATTCTGTAAGTCAATACTAAGTCGATATTGTGTTGTGTCGACTCTGATTTTGTCGACATCATTTTTGGTAACGACAAGCATTAAAAAATTAACTCTTGTGGTGAATTTTTATTGTCTTACGTTTTTCTTCTTTAGTACAATAGCGATATGGATTGCCTTGATATCCATAAATACAGTTACACGTCGCCAAATGATTTCTAAAAACACATTCGGCGTTCTGCCCACAGGTACCAGGAAATGGGTTTTTTACATTCCTCATTAACACATGCCCTGTTCGACGGGCAGTCGGAATCAAACATTCCGGTCGACAACCTTCATAAGGATTGCCAAATTAATCAGGTAAACATTGACAAGATGCAACCCTATTTTGTTGGCGGCATTGAGCATAGGGTCCACAAGGCGATGGATTGTAAGGGTCGACAACTTCAGGTGGATTTTGTTGTATGGGAGAGCATAGCACAAATGAATTACCAGTATAGCCAGACTCACAATAACACATTGGAGCACTTTGGCCACAAAGTTCTGAGCAAGGATCCTTACACTTCTGATTAATTAAAGGTTTGTTGCGAGGGACATTCGGAGTTTGTAACGAATTCAGGGCGGCAATTAGGTGGTTGTCCTGTATACTCTGGTAAGCAAGTACATGAAGGTGTTGTCCCTATGTCCTTACAGACGCTATTTGGACCACACGGTGAAGGTTGACAAGGATTCGAAGCAACAACATCCTTTTGAGGTTCAACTACAGACATTAAAAATCGTATTAATAGCTAAGTTTTCGCAGCAATTGTAATCCTATCAAACTTACTCATTCTTTGGCACTGAACAAATGGATTTCCTGTATAGTTTTGAACACAAGTACATAACGGACTGTGGTTTACAACATTGCAAAGCGCAAAACGGCCACATATTCCTGGACATGGATCAATACATCGCTGATTTTGACAGGTCTGATGATAAATAACTTTTTTTTTGTTTCTAAATAAACCATAAAATGAATCGGCTGACTTAAATATTAGAGATGTGTGTTTTGTGTTATTACAATTTTCGATAAACAGTCAACGTCGACACAGTACTGTTACAGAATACCAAAACAGTGTCGACGTGATGTCGACGACGATAGAAAACGATGTCGACTCAAAAACGACGACGACGACGACGACGACGACGACAACCAGAATAAGGGTGAATATACATACAAAATTTAAATTCTGTTTATAATTTATATTTTCAGTTTTGCTGTTTTTTAATATTGACGCGTTGTTAACACTGCTAAAAAGATGTCACGTAAAAATGTAAGAAAATTCTATACTTTTGTAATGGTACGGTGTGGTGGGCTGTGTTGACTCTTCATTTGCCTTCAAAATGACTCTAACCTTTAGCACGTGCTTGCTTTAAGGGTCTAGCTCGCCGGATGTGGAGGGGGTCTTGTTAGGTCACCTTGAAACCTCGCTACAAAAGAAATATCACGTGCTAACTCTCTCAGCTGTCTCAAATTGGTTTTACTTCAGATTCGGGGAAATTAGATGTTGTATTTCCATATGCCCTATCCCTACCATGTTACCATTCATCCAAGGGTCTATTGGTAACCCAAATACAAATCAGAAGTGGTTTGGTTACATTAAGCTAGTTAAACAAATGTTTATTAACAATTCATATTTATCAAAATTTCAGAAAATGGTTTATAAAAAATTTAAATCATGTCGACCATAAAAGTTCATTATAGTCTATAGTTATAATTCACATTACAATTAATTTACTAAAAAAATAGTACCTACAAATTTCTTTGAGTGTATCGATATCTCAGGCCTTTTAGATGATTTTTTTTAAGAGTACAATAATAATTTTTAGTGAGAATGTGAATATTAATTACAACAACTTAAAATAAAGCTAAACTACAAATTTACATACTTATCTATGTGAGTTGCTTTTGATTCATAATTCCATTCTCATTCATGCTTTCATAATGTTTAAGGAGTACAAATAAACGAAAGTTGTCTTTAAGTAAGAGCTGATCTAAATGGATCAATGAAATGAGACAAAGGAAAGAATAAAATTATGAATGAAATGTAACTTACTACAAGGTAATTTTTTTTCTCCCTTTTCTTTATATTATTTTAAACTCAAAGAAAAGTGTTCGTTATTCGAAACGTGTTAAATGAGAATTATTCTATATTTAGAGAAAGTTTAATTAAATTACGAATTTTCATATTATTAATTAAGTATATAGGTTCTTGTCTTTTATATAATTCAAATTCTTTTCTTATTTAAATTTTCTTTTTCTTTTAAGATTATTATTATTTCATTATTTAAACTTATCTTATCTTAGGTTCAATTGAATTACTTCATAGTTAAAATGTGGTATTAAATAATTTAAATTTTTTCCTTTTCTCAAATATTAAGAAACTGAATCTTTCACGTGTTATGACGTATTGGGTGAATGTGAGGTTAAATTCAACTTATGGTTTTCCTTTCTTTTTCCTCATACTCCCGTTCTAGAAAAGTTAGCTTTCCGAGTTCGGTCCAAAGAAAAGTTTGGAGCACGATTTCTATTGTCCCAAAAGAAAGGTGAACCACGATGTATTTTCTCCAGGAGTAATAATGTACTTTTCACTTGAACAGTTTCTTAATCAATGAGTTGATACCGTTTAATGGAAATTTCTAATGAAGTTGTTAAGATCAACTTAAAAAAAAAAATTGAGAACAATTTCATTGATGGAATTGAAACAATATAAAGGGATTATGAATGAAACCAAAATCCATTCATAACAACACAACCTTGAAAAGGTTACATTTCATTCAGTAAAAGAAGTATGAAAAAATCGTTATTTAAGAGAGGTTTGGATTTAAGAGAAAGTGGTATTATAGAAATTAGTAATTTAACAACTGCGATCACAATTTTAGCACACTTTACATATTCTTACATTCCGGTAACGTTACATTACATTCCAATAATCATTCGTATTGCTTTATACATAACAAAAACGATCAGCTGTTTCTTACTGTTGCTGTTACATTCCGTTACGGTCGGCTAACTGAGCCTTAAGGCTGATGTTTTCAGTGTTTTTCAAACGTCATAGTTGTTAACTCTGGTTACTCGGTGTTTTCTAATAAAGAAATAGATACAAAAAAAAATAGTGCAAAAAGTAAAAAGATTTAAAAATAGATTTCGTTTTCTTCACAACTTGCAGCACTTATTGATTAAATTTTAAAGTGTTTTATTAATTTTAATTTTATTTTATATTAAAGATTGCTTAGCTATTATTTTCTATTACCTTTTATACTTACTTAATACATATGAATACGTTTAGATTGCTTGTTAACAAAATCTACTAAGCATTTGAAAGCAAACATTTGGTTGATATACAGCTGTCGGTTTTTAATTTTTTATATTAAAAGTGGTTTTAAGGGCTACAAATATTTAAAAAAAAGAGATTTTATTTCTTATTCAAGGCTCTTTTAAGGGCCACAAATATTTTGAAATTCTTTTATTTAATTCCTTTATTGGTAAACTAAATTTTCTTTAAATATTATTATTATTTTTTTTTTGTGGTAAGTGCTATTGATGTGTGTTCGTTGTATATTTATCAAACATTGATAATTTGTTGTCTTGATGGGAATAGAGCAATTTGTGTAGTTTGAAGATTGAGTGTTGAGTACTTTGGTGGAAGTTGATGGCATTTTGGTAAAAATAATAGTTTTGGCCCTAAAAAGGGTTTTTGGTTAAAAGGTGATGATTCGAAACTTATGTTTTTGGTGACATCTTTCATCTATCTTCACAAACTTATTTTTTAACCTGTGAAGAGGTTTATTTGAATTTCTTGAACAAAAAGTTATGAGTATATATCTTGTTATATTTTTCTTTATACTTACCTTTTGCACACGGAACTTTTTTAATGTGGCTGGATATTGCTAACGTTAGATTAATAATGAAAATATTACCGAGTTTTAATTCATTCCAAATCTCATCAGATATGCTTTAGTATAGAATAAGAAAAATGCTCAATCCAAAGAACTTGCATAACTGTGGGGATGTATTTTGGCAATAGATGTGAACAGTTTGGAATTTATTGAGGAAATAATGAATTAGAGAATCTATTTAAACATTCTGAAGAACAAATTCATCAAAAGTTATTTTCATTTTTATTTCCAACAGGTACTAACGTTTTTTCACCTTAGTAAAGCACTTTTTGCCTTTCTTTATATTTTTCTTTATGTCTTTGTTTCCTTGAAATTCGTTTTACACTTTTTTCTCTTTTCTTTTATGATTTTTCTTATTTTTTTATTATTAAAAAATGTATTTTTCTGTTATTATTAATGTTACTACTTACTATAATTAATTTTGATAATTCTTTTTCAATTAAATCAATTTATGTTTTTTCGTTTTTGTTTTTATTTTTATTTGTCACTAACGTCTAATATCAAAATACTAACATTTTTTCACCGGTGTAAAAACACTTTTTTCTCTATTTTAGATATATATTTTTTATTGTTTAATTTTCGACACTACTGGGTATTGTCTATGATTTTGTGTTTTATGTTTTAGAACATTTTAAACTTACTTAATTTTACTTTTTTGTGTCACACAACACATACTCTGTTCACGCATTGAATCACACAGAGAAAACTTATTGCTTTTGGGCAGAGCTCAAGGATTCTGAGATCTCCTGTGCGGAATCGGGAAATGAACCCGTTCAGTCAGAGTACGAGGACTCCGAGATCCCCAGTGAATGGAGAATCTTCAGGATTGGTGGCATCGGAGTCGGAACCAACGCGAAGCAACCCGACGGCATCGACCAGCGGGGTTTTTGGTCAACTCGGAGACCAAATTAAGAGCTTAGTTGATATGATGGAGGATGGAAAGAGGAGATCAATCCACCAGCCGATGAGAGATGCAATTGACTCTATTAAGACACTATACGACCTGTACGCAGGTGAGTTGAGGAGGCAGTCAACCAATGAGAAGGGTTGCAGCAGTTCTGCAACACAAACTTTGTCCTGGATGAGAAGTCATGAGGGGAAGAGGAGACAAGAGGAAACTGTTGAGACTCCCGAAGCAAAGAGGAGAACTCCAAATCCTGCACCAAAAGCTTTGGCTAAGAGGACTACTGAGACGACTCTGAGTCGGCAGGTAAACGCTCAGGAATCAACTGGAGAACCAGGGTGGCAAAAAGTCACTAAAAAGAAAAAGAAGGAAAAGAACCTCAAGAGAGAAAAAACAAAGCCTGATGCAATAATGATAGCAACGAGGGATGACACATCGTATGCTGACATTTTGAGGAGGGTTAAAATGGACCCTAAGCTTTGCAAATTAGGTGAAAACGTGACAAAAATTCGGAGAACCGTCAAAGGGGAGCTATTACTTCAGCTCGGCAAGAACGGCGAGCGAACGGAGGACTTCAGAGGGGCCATTGGGAATGCGCGACTGTCCGCACTCTAAAGGAGAGGAGGACAATTGAGATAAAGGACATTGATGAGATCACGGAGAAGGAAGATGTATATAACGCAATACGGAACATTCCAGGTCTTGAGGGCTTCGCTGGGGCCGACATAGTTGGTCTCAGGAGGGTATATGGTGGGGCCCAAACGGCCACAGTAAGCCTTAATGCAGACGCTGCAGCTATTCTTCTGAAGGAAGGTAGAATTAGGATCGGCTGGGTCATATGCAGGATTCCGAAAGGAACATTCCGACGAAATGCTTCCGATGCTTGCAGTTTGGACATATAGCCCGCCTATGCGAGAGTAAAGTTGACCGCTCGGGAACATGCCGCAAGTGTGGACAGGGCGGTCATATTGCTGGGAATTGCGAACGGGAACCACTCTGCATGTTCTGCAAAGTGGACAACCCAAGGTTCGCCAAAAATATCGCGGGGATCAGGAAGTGTCCGCAGTTTCAAAGCGCTCTTAAATCACGATCTAGGAGATGAGGTTAATACAAATTAATCTGAACCATTGCGAAGCAGCTCAGGACCTACTGGTCCAGAGGGTAAAGGAGGAGAATATCGATGTCGCAATCATAAGGGAATCTTATATGGTACCGAGGAAGAGTACTTGGATTACGGACGGATCTAGTACTGCGGCTATATGGACTTGTGGTTCATTACCCTTCCAGCAAACCTAAGCGCGGGACATTGGTTTTGTTATGGCCAGGATAAAGGGAATTTTCGTCTACAGCTATTACGCCCCCCGAGGTGGTCAATGGATGAGTTCCAACATATGCTGGAGAGGCTGGCGTCACACGTGCGCCTGAAGACCCCCGTTATTATTGGAGGAGATTTTAACGCTTGGGCTGCCGAATGGGGTAGTAGATATACTAATGCCAGGGGTCGCTGCCTCTTAGAAACATTCCTGTGGCGCTGATGAATGACAGAAGACAAAGCACATTTAGGAGATCTGGATCGAGCTCGATAATAGATTTGTCGTTTGTGAGCGATGGCCTTGTTTCGCGGAACGCATGGATGCTAACTGAAAACTTCCCGAATAGTGACCACCAGGCAATCGTGATGACGGTTACTGGGCGCAACACGAGAGGAGACGGATTGCCGACGTTTACGGGACCTAAATGGAAGGACTCCCGCTTTGACGGGGAGACGTATAGATGATGTTGTCGTCTTTTAATACGACTGACAGCACGGTCGTATACGAAATGCTCAACACTGCATGTGATGCTGCCATGCCTAGGAGGACTGTGTGTGGGGGACGTTCCCCCTGCTATTGGTGGAATGACGAGATTCGAAATCTGCGGTCGGCATGCTTTGGGGCGAGAAGAAGGGCCCAGCGCCCGAGAGGAAGACCGACACGGGAAGCCGAACGGGCTTCATATGAGGATCGAAGGCATCAACTAAGACGAGCCATTAAATTGATCAATAAACTATCCTTCCAGCGGATATGCCAGTAGGCTGACGTCAATCCTTTTGGGACGGCGTACAGAGTCGTCTGCAAGAGAATCGGTGCTCGGGAACAGCCTAAACTAGGTTGCCCAGTTTTGCTACGGGAGATTGTTAGTACATTATTCCCACGGGGCCAGCCCTACACTTTTATAAGTAGGGAGCCAGAAGCCACTCATACCATACTCGAGGTGACAGGAGAGGAGGTACTCGCAGCATGCACTGCAATAGGAAATTGGAAAACACCGCGGCCAGATGGAATCCCGAATAGGGCACTTAAGGCGGCTATCCGGCTCTGACCGGATATGTTCGCCAGGGTGTTCCACAAGTGCTTCGTCGAGGGTGTTTTTCACGTAGGTGAAAAAAGCAGAAATTGGTTCTCATTCCGAAACCATCGTCGTATCGGCCCATCTGCCTACTTGACACGATGGGAAAATACTGGAGAGGATAATATACAACCGACTATTGACGTGTGCCGAGTCAGGAGGAGTTGCAATACGAATTTAGGAAAGGACGGTCCACTGTTGAAACGATAAGGAGGGTGGTCGACATTGCAAGAGATGCAATAGAGGGCGAAAGATGGAGATTTGGCACCAAGGAATACAGCGCGGTTGTCACACTTGCCGTTAGAAACGCGTTCAACTCAGCGAATTGGGGGCGGATTATGAGAGCCTTCTTTAACATGGTTACGCCGCCATACTTAATGGAGTTTCTGAACAATTACTTTCCGGACAGGAAAGTAATATACCTAACGGATGAAGTAGAAAAGGAATACGTAGTGACGGCGGGTGTTCCGCAGGGCTCTGTACTTGGGCCACTACTATGGAACATTATGTACGATGGTGTACTTCGACTGCGATTGCCGAACCGGACTATAATTGTGGGCTTTGCAGATGACATTGCCATAGTCTCGGTAGCTAAGACGGTAAGGGAAATAGCGGAGAAGACGAACACAGCGATTCGAAAAGTTGGAGCATGGCTTGATGAGGCAGGTTTAACACTTGCCGCACATAAAACAGAGGCTGTCTTGATAAGTGGCCGGAAGATAGTGGAGAAGATGTGACCGTTGGAGGTACAATGATCGAATCTAAGAGGGCGATAAAATACCTGGGAGTGAGTATCGACGACAGGTCGAATTTCAAGGAGCACGTGAAATACATCGGCGAAAAGGCATCTGTAACACAGAGAGCACTGGCGAGGATGATGCCAAATATTGGAGGACCAGGTCCATTCAAGAGGAGGATAATATCGAGGGTTGTAACGTCGATAATGTTATATGCTTGCCCACTATGGTTGGAGGCACTCTCCGTGGGGACGACAAGGAGAATACTGTCCTCGGTGTATCGTCTAAGCGCGATTAGACAAATAAATGGCTTCAGGACAGTGTCTGATGAAGCGGTATTGGTATTGGCAAAGACAATACCAATAGACATACTGCCGGATGAGGTGAGGCGGATATACTTTCGCCATCTCGAGTTTCCAGGACGAACTGCAGCTATAAAGGCGGAGGAACGAAGGACTTCCATGCACAAATGGCAGTCACGATGGGAGAACGGTTTAAAGGGGAGATGGACATTCCACCTTGTCCCTGATGTAACCCTTTGGATGGAGAACGAACATTGCGAGGTGAACTACTACGTGACACTGTTCCTAACTGGTCATGGGTGCTTCAGGAAATACCTGCACAGATTTGGACATGATACTTCCCCTTTATGCCCAAACTGTGAATAAGAGGAGGAAGACGCGGAGCATATTCTAACATGCTGCCCAAGATTTAGATGGCCCGGAGAAACGAGTTTCGGACCAACTCGGCTTATGGGGGAGGTGTTGAATTCTAGGATTCTATGGAGTCAATACAGTCAGAGAATGGCTGAAGTTATGATAGAACTCCGAAGGCTGGAGAAACGGAGGCGAAATTTAACTTAGTGTGACCAAGGTTTAGGGCTAACCAGTCCTCCTCGTGCACTCTTTTGTTGGAACAAAAGTGTCTTTCGAAGATTCCCAGTTCCGGCGTAAGACAAAAAAGAGAAAACTTATTCAACAATGTTTCATTCTCTTATGGCACATGGCCACCAATCAAATTTAACTGATCAAATTTGCATATGTGTTGGTAATATTTGCTTTGTTTAGCACAGTGTGTGTATTCTTCACAAGTTCTTCATTGAATAATCAAAATATTTTATGGTATTTTAAACACATAAAACAAAGGTAAAACTGATTTAATTTTTAACAAGTATAATTGAAACAAGTATGTATCAATGACGTACAAATGTTTGTTTAGTTATAACAATACATTTTATAATGATCATTAACATAGGTTGATTTAAATATAATTATTTATATTTTACACTAATCCCTTTTTAAAAAAAAAATTTAATTGCATTTGCAATTGGTACTTAATACTTTTCTTCTGTAATAATATCATCTTTCTCCCTCACATTTTCTGCATCAAATATTCTTCTCGTCTTCTTCTTCTTTTTCCTTCCTTACTCTTTCAACGCATTTTGTTCTAAGTTTTGTGGAGTACTTGATAACATTACATCTTTTTCCATTAGTTTTAATTGATTTCTGTGAGCAACCCTTCGCCGCCTATTAGCTTAAATCAAAATAGTGTTTCACTAAATTTTTTGCAAATGATGCCTTTGACCCATTTTGCATCACTATTTTGATCTGGATTCAAATACAAAATTTTTTTTACCAACTTTTAAACTGAAATAATTAATTTTTTTTTTGCTTTTTTGAAACATATTTTTCTCTAAAATCTTTTTGTCTTTGTAGTTTGTTGTATTTGAGTCGTTTTTTAAGTTAACGTACGATAATAGAGTTATTGGTTTATATGATAAAACAAATTAACTTGGACACATACCTGTGACAGTGGTTGGAGTGTTTCGGTATTTAAATAAAAAGTTTAATATGACGTTTTGGACAGAAAATTTACTTGACTTGTTAGATAGGAAACGCGATTTCAAACTATTTTTATTTAAGCAGTACTAAAGAGCTGACTTATTCCGTTAAACTCCTCACTTCGCAATTACGATTCATTATCGCTTACTAGCGTACAGCAAAATCCAAAATTTTGTAACAACACGTTTCCGCTTGGGTGCTGGGGTAGATCAGCGGTGTCCAGTGGGTATATAAAAAACATATGTTGAAGTTTTGAAGCTATTTATTTACAATAACTGAAATAGTTTACGTACTAAGCTATGTTAAAACTAAAGAAAAGGAAAAAAAAAAAATTTTGAAATTAATTAAAACCCTAAGGCGGCCAAACAACTGTCCGTCAAGTAACAGTGCCGAATGCGTCAAAGGGGGGTCAGAACAACAATCAAACGGCATACGCTCAGGATGACTGCGATTCCTACTGGGCCGATGATATTTCCCCTGCACAGTCGTCAAATCAACCAAAAGAGGATATCAGAACAACAATCAAAAGGCATACGCACAGGATGATTGTGGTTCCTGGGCCTCCAGGTGTCCGTCCTCAGGAAGATATCCCAGAACAACAATTGCACGGCATACGCACAGAACAATTGTTGTACAGGCTTCCCAGTCAGTTGCCAATGTTTTGCTGACAATCAAACTCACACTAGTGGGGAAAACCACACCATTAATGATTTAATTTATTTTCCCTGAGCGAAAGTCAATGTTATTAAGTAAATTAATAAAATCGACATCACTTATCACCAACTCATCACCAACTGCCTCGCGTGATCAAGCCATGCCCACTCTCGTTCCCAAAAGTAACAAATTACAAACCAAACATGATGGAGCAACATCAAACATGTTGCGTCATACTCTACAAATTACCAATGGGAGAGCAAGCAACAATATAATTCAGCAGAGAGATCTTGTGCGTACACTGTATGCATGTAAAATGCAAGTCGTACAACAACCGTTATAAAGAGAATAAAATTTTCTAAAAATAGATCAGATTAGATAGATCAGATAGATTATCACTAACGAAATAATAATATATGAAATATTTTAGGCACAATGGAGCCTATTATATACTTACATACAAAAATATAAAGAAAAAAATTGTATTTTCCATAATTCACAGAGAAAAAGAAAAAATAATTCCAATGCATTCTGTACAAAATAACTGTTCCTAGTAGTATTAATATTCATACTAATAATAAATGCAGGATAGGATTAAATATATACATAAATAATTATAAGTATATAATATATTTATTAGTAAATAATATACAGTGATGATTTGGTCGAACCGGTAGACATATGTAAGTAGGTATGGTGTGGGCAAAAACAAGGTCTCCACCTTTTGTCGTCACACTGCTCCCCCTTCTGACTCAGATGCGTGCAACTGTCACCTCACCGCTGCGTTGAATAGAAATGCGATATGCGTGTCCCCAGACATTGGAGTAGACACCAATGGTGGGTTTGGACAAATAATGGTGGTGGTGGTGGTGTTGGTGACGTATTGTGTGGCTTCATAAACAGTGGTATCGATGGTTGATGATTCGTCTGTGTTCCAGGAGTAACTTGATTTAGTTGATAAATTTGTGGCTGAAAGGACCATTGCCTCAAAGGAACACTCGCCATACTCGTTCATAACATTGCATGCCCAAGTGAGGATAGCATCGGTCTTGGACCTCGAAGTTTACAAAACATCTGCGTCTTGGGGTGTTGGTAGGCGAGAATTCACAATTTCCCAGTCTAAGGACGAAGAAGAGCTAGGTGTCGGCGATGGGGGTGTTAGTGGTCGTCTATATACTACGGTGTCGGACATACCCCAAAAGGATCGACAGAATTCTAAAACGAAGGAGTCGTCTGAGCTCAATCCTAGGTCATCAATCACGAGATCTTCATCTGCTAGTATGGATGGTGAAATTGTCTGATCTGCGTTACTTTCTTCGCCAGGCATTTGTGGGACCGGTTCGGCCTGCGACACCGTAGCAGATAGACATTCATCTTCCCATATGGGAGTGGTGGCGGCGTCTCTTCTTCGCTGATGTAAATGGTGTCGTTATCTACTTGGGCTTGTTCTGGTAGAAACGTTGAGGTCGCAGTTTTCTCCGGGTCTAGCCCGATATTTACGAGATTGGGTGAGGTGTTTACCGTCATTCGAAAATGTCTTACCTTTCTTTCCTTCCTTGGCTTTGTGATAGGCTGGGATGGTGCTGGAGAGGTTTGGCGGGCGACTCGTCGCATTTTGGAAGGACATTTTTTGGAGGAGCTTGGTACTTCTCTAGGAATATTGTTCGTCTCTTATTTTCGTTTTCTTGTTCGATGTTGCGGGGGAATTTTTCTCTTGTTCGTTCGGATTTCTGCTGATTCGATTCCATGTTTTCACCGGTTTGTACACTCGTTGATTTAAGTGATCTAGAGAAAATTAGAGAAAGAGAATAATTATTAGAGTAATAGGGTTTCAGTTCACTGACATGTGCAGTATGTTGTTCGTTAGTTCCTATTGTTTTAATTCGCACAATGACCAGGGATATGAATTTAGTAATTACATGGGGACCTTTAAATTTGGGTGCTAATTTGGCGTTGAAATTATCTACCGCCTTAGATAATGGGTGTTGGCGTACGAGGACGTAATCTCCTATTTTTGGCGTCCAGCTTCGGTGTTGTAGATTATAATGATGCCGTTGCTTTTGTGAGGCCTTTTCTAAGTTGTGGTGTACGATTTTGAAAATCTCCTTCAGTTCATCAGCTCGTTCTTCCGGCCTTATCACCTCGCTCCTGACCCGATCGTCACATCGTCATATAGAGTCTTTGGCAATCGCGGGTTCCTTCCCTGCGTTAGGAAAGCGGGTGAATATCCCGTCGATTCTGACGTTCTAGTGTTGATGGACAACATCACATCTGGCAGCAGTTCATCCCATCGATTATGGCGCTCATCTGTAAATTGTGCTATTGTAGTTTTAATAGGCCGGTTGGCTTTCTCTGTTGGGTTCTTCTGTGGGGTATAGGTGCCAGTAAACTGTTTCTTTACTCCAATTTGTTCTAAATACCGTTTTAAAATCCGTGAGGTGAACTGTGTTCCGTTGTCGGTTATCAACGCTTTTGGTACCCATACCGAGACACTATCCGTTCTCTGATAGGTTTTACTACGCCCTCAGCCCTCGCCTTTCTACATGGTATTAGTTCAACACACTTTGAAAAATTGTCGAACAATACCAACAACATAGTGTTACCTAGGGTGAGGGCGGACGCCCATGGTTCTTCTTGTATTCGCGTCAACATTTTTCCGGCCGGCTGTTGTGAGATTTTATATCGTTGCCAGGTTTCACAACGGCGTACGTACCTGCTCACATCGCGTGCTAACCCAGGCCAATAATAACGACTGGCAACCTTGTTGAGGGTCTTCCGTATACACATATGACCACCCGTAACTTTTAGCACTTGTGGCCGCTGATACTTGGGGACACACAGTTTCCATGGAGTAGAGTCCTCATCGTTTACCTCTCGGGGAAAATGACGATATAATTTATTGTCAACAAGAACGTAATCGACGTGCAGTTCCGGGTTCTTTTGTACCGCTTCGAACTTTGTGTCATACCAGTGGCAGGTGTTTGAGGGTCGGACCTGTGCCATGTTGATTTCTGCTATAGGGTGGCGTGAGAGGGCATCTGCTACCACATTCTGCTTACCTTTTCTATAACTGATCGAGAACTTGTACTGTTGTAGTTCCAAAGCCCACCGTACTAAACGACCTGTAGCGTTTTCGATGGAGTTTAGCCACTTAAATGATAGATGATCCATAATAACCTTAAATTCGTAGTCTTCAAGGTAGGAACGCATTTTTCGTATGCCCCATATTATTGCTAGGCACTCCTTTTCCGTGGCAGAATAATTCTTTTCTGAACCATTTAAATGTCTGCTGGCGTACACTATCAAATGCTCTGATTTGTCAATTTCCTAGGTCAAAACCGCTCCTAAGCCAACCTCGCTGGCGTCAGTCTGAAGGGGTTGGTCAAATCGGGACAAGTTAACACCGGTGCTTTAGTGAAACAGCTTTTTTGTACATCAAATGCTTCCTGCTATTCCTGACGCCATTTCCAATGTTTACCTTTAACAGTTGGGTTAACGGTTGGGAGATTTTGGCAAAGTTCGGGACAAAAGATCGGCACCACGAAGTTATGCCGAAAACCCGGCGAACACCTTTGGTGTTTTGTGGTATAGGGAGTTGTTGTATTTATTTTCAAATTTGCTGCCCTGAGTCTTCGAAACATCTCCTTCAGATTTTTCAGATGCTTGTCAAACGCCTTTCCAATCAAGGTGATATCGTCGAGATATGCGAAAGCGTATGGTTCCATATCGGGTCCTATAACGCGATCCAATGCCCGTTAGAAGGTGGCAGGAGCCGAGTGTAAGCCAAACGGCATAACTCGCCATTGAAACAGTGACGGCAAATGCAATATATTTTCTGCTACCTTCGTCCATCGGGATCTACCAATAACCATCCTTGAGGTCTAGACTGCTTATAAATTTGGCATCTCTTAATCTGTCGAAGATGGTATCAATGCGCGAAAGTGGGTAGGCGTCAGGTATGGAGCGAGCATTTAGTTGACGAATATCCATGCATGTGCGTCACGAGCCGTTCTTTTTCTTCACCAGGGTTATCGGAAAGGAATATGGGCTACATGACGGTTCAATACAGCCGTGACGGCAACGAATTAACTTTTTCGTCAATAATGACTTGCATGGCCGGATTTCTTTGGGCATATCTTATTTTTATTGGCCGGTCGTCCTTCATTACAATCCTGTACATAGCAGCGGTAGAAAGACACTGAATCTATTGGAGAAACTTATGATATCATGTTCCCGTACCTGGTTTAATGGTTCATTGTCATTCGGTAGCTCTAGAGCCTCGGATTCGCCTTTCGTGGTTAGGCCGGTAAAGAATAATTGAGTCAAAAGTTTGTAGGAAGTCTAGCCCTAGAACGACGGACTCAGTGGCTTCCCGCATGACAAGAAACTCCTGGCTTTTTATTAGATTACCAAATGTCACTCGAATTTGAACGGCTGTAGAGATGTGTTTCTTCAACCCTTCGGCCAGTGCAACTTCTATGTCTGTAGCGATATATTCCGGCTTTTGTTAGCCCCCGTATCAATGATACCGTTGCAAAGATGGTGATTGATAACTATTGTAGCTTTAATTTTCACAGATGGGTCTGATTATTAATGGAGCCTGGATTGGGGATACTTTCTAATTCTGCGGCTAAGGATACCAAGTCATCCAAGGTTTTGAAATCTCTTCTTATGATAAACCATTGATAATCTGGTGACGAGTTTCGAAAAATTATTTCTAGCTTCTCCTCTTCGTTCAGGGTAGAGTGGTACATCAAATCTTGGAGCGCGAGTAAATATTCTTTGAAGTTTTCCCGTGGTCGTTGAGTCCGGGAACGAATCTGTATCTCTAGTTTTTCGAAATACCTTTGCGGCAGGAAGAATTCTAAAAGACCTTTCTTTTACTGTGACCACAATTCCCATGGCTTTTGATTATTCCTAAACCATATAAGGGCGCGGTCCTTCAGCAGTTCACACATTACCGGAACGACCGAGTTTAAGTTTACCTCGTATATAGCGGCTAATTCCTCCAACCGATCAACAAATTTTAAAACATCTTTACCTCCATTGTATTTTAGCCCCCATTTTCTAATTAATTCAACGATGGCGACGCGGTCTTCCTTCGTAGATGGTGTATTTTTGGCGGTGATATCAGGTGACGCTTCAACCGCAATTTGTGACAGGATTTCCCCACCGCTCATGTATAAAATTAATACAAACAATATAAGTGGTGTGAGAAACTAGGACGTTGCACAATGGGTCAATTCGACCTCCGGGTACTGTACTTGTCTTAATTGACAAGTACACGTCCTCTAACCTAACCTAACCTTATCCGCGCATGGATGATGTGTTGATTACGACGATATCGAAGCAAATGAGATAATGCTTGTCAATCACAATTGGAGACGATCAAATAAAAATTCATCAAATGAAAAAAATTTAAATTTTTTGATTTTATTCAATCAAAGCCGATAATGTATACGTACATAACGACAACACGCACACATATAAGGCGTTGATGATTTTATTTGGTCGTCTCCCGTCGTCGCCTTTAAATGTAAACATTTATTTTTTTTATTTAGGTACATATTCGCGTTATATTTTGCAAGATGATTAACAATATTTAAACCTTTAACGTTAAATACATATATCTTTTAAACTACAACCTAGATTTATTATATTTATAGTTATTTAGATGAAAGTGATGAATTAAAAAAAAAAAGAATTCCATGTTTCCAACTAACTGAAATAACTTGTGTGTTATTTTTAAACAAATTCTCTTTCAGAAGATTGGGATATAGGGATTAAAACAGATTGGGCCAATCTTCTGTTGAAAATATGTTTTTATATAATTCAAGAGAAAATAGTTTAAATAAGTATTCAATTTCAAAATTCAGTCATAAAATAAATATAAATTAGGTAAAAATTTTAATTGGTACAATAATAAATAAGAAATAACGTTTGCAGCTGATATTTTTTATAATTTACAGGTGCTGCTCTATTGTGTAATTTAGCATGACATAAAAATCGTAAGAATTTTTAATATATAAAATTTATTTAGTTTTTTTTAATTGCTTTAACTAATTTCCTATAGAGGTTTGAGGGTGAATTTATTTGACAAACTGAGTACTCTTTAACAAAAACAAAATGCCTGTTGTTTTTGCATTGTTGTACTTGTTGTAGAGTTGCGGCTACCTCCTAAAATGTTACACTTCTACATAAGAATGTATGTAGCAAGAACATAATATATTTTTAAGCTCTGTGATAGAGAACAAGAGAATGTTTTTTGTTTTCCCTTCTTACTTATCCAACGCATCTTAACAAAGCACAAAATTTTTGTTTTACCAGTCTTTGCTCACATTCTTGTTTTATTCTTGCATGCCAAAACACGAACACTCTCAACATTTTACATGTATTTATCAACAGAACTATAAAAAATTTACATTTCATTTTAGAATGCAGTGCAAAATAAAACTTTATGCTCTTTCAGTTGTGAGATTTTTATAAAAAATTTACTTCTCAAAAATGTCCATGTGCATGAAAATAAGTTTTTCTTATTATCTCAATGTTGTACGAAAATAAAAAACATTACTAATAATATCATGCAAGAATGAATAAAGCAAACTTTTATTTTTGTTTGTTTTTGTACACGAATGAGCCAATTCACACCAGAACAATTGTGATGGCGTAAAATGATAATTTATAGGCAAGGGGGGTGAAGGGAATGGTTTTTCGGTGGCGTAAAATTTCCACCAGCTACAACCCCGCATCACCAGCACAAAACAAATACATACAAATTTTTAAAAATCAGTGTTGTCATTTTTTTTTCAACAGAGTTGATCGCATAAAATCATTTCCCTTTTGGATTTTTTTTCTTGATTTTGAAATCGTTACACGTCTTTGTTGTTTTTCCATTTGCAGATTACTCTTTCTTATTGCCTTTACTATACATTGTGCTGTCATTTAGAAATTCCAATATAATATTTGTGAATGAACAAAAAGATTTTTGTAAATAATTAGTTTAAATGATCTGCACGTAATTTATAAGCACAATCGTAAAACAAAAATAAATGAATTGAAAACAATTATTAGTCGAAAATTTGTGAAATTCCGCAAAGAATAATTTTAAAATTATTCGTTTATTTGTTGTGTACACTTAAAAAGCCAAACATCAAATGAATGCAAAAACACTAATACATACAAAGCTCTGTATACGTATACATTTGTTGCCAAACGAATATGCATCCCGTGTAAATTGAAAAGAACAAAAATTGTGCGACTAAAAAATGTGCTCGTGTGAATTGGCTCAATGGAATATAACAAAACAAAATTTTTTTCATGAGCGTGAATGATAAGTGTGTGAATATTTGGTACCCTGGTTAAGACGTTTAAAAACGTCAATGTTTTGCAAAGCAAATGTGTTAGAAACAACAGATATGCAGAGCGAAAATTGGCCATAAAGTGGGAAAAGTAGGAAATGTAAATAAATATTTATTTTGTGTTAAAAAGGGGAAATTTATAATGAAAATTTTAAAAATTCCTAAATATTTAATTATTAATCAAAATGTGGGTGATTTTCGGTCACAATACAATACAATACAAGATCAAAATAAGACGTACTGCTCATAAAAAAATTTTCTTGAATGAAAAAGTTAAAAATTGTTATTGTTATTAGTTCTTTTTATTATTTATAAATAGTTTCAGACAAAAATTACATTTTTTATTAACTCGCGCCAATATAAAAAAGCACAAAATACAACAAAAAAACCTACCCCGAAAACTAACAAGACAAATAAACAAAACAGACAGACAATCTGAGAGGGACAGAAATACGTTTTGGTAATATTTGCTGTCCCTTTCACATTAAATTGGCAATTGTCAAATTCCGTATCGCCTCTGTGCTTAAGAGCACATCATGAATGCTCTTAAAACTCTCCACTATACAGCGTAGAATAGTGAATCAATCTTTCATATATTAAAAAAGACTAGTATTAATTAGAAAACACGAATATTCACTTTTTATTACCTCGTCTTTGTCAAGATGAGAGGAGATTGCGAAGTTGATCAGCCTCAACTTCGGCATCAAATGTAAATTTGATTTGTTTAATGGCTTCAATAGAGAATGTATAATATTTGTATTGAAGGATTTTTAAGTTTTTGCTTTTCTCTTTAATATAAAAAACACTCCCTGTTGATTTGATTTGGTGTGCTTTAGATTCACTATACACCTATGAATGAATGCATAAAATTATAAATTATTCCAACATACATATGTCCACATTTTACCACTCATAAAAAGACAAATTATTTCACAACAATAATTCATTTTAAAGTGAATGCATAACTTCACATTTTATTGATATTCATGCAGGTCTCTAATGTACAATGGCTCAAACGTATAATTGGACACTAGGTATGAGATTATTCAAATTCCAATTTTTCCACTTCAATGGAAATATTTTGATGCAAATTTGTAGATAATAATAAAAAAACAATGTATAATTCTTAGCATGTTTTATTCAAAAATATCCTTAAAAAAGCCATAATTGAACGGTCTAATATAAGACATAGTTTTAGTACTTGGTAGCAAGACCTTGGGTTTATCACTGCCTCCAGACACCGAGTGCACGAGATTGGCTTAAAATTACGAGGTTATATTGTTTCATTATCGTGTTTTTCATTCCTTCAGCTGTTCCACTGTGTTGAAAGTGGATTTATGGAGCTTACGGGCGCGTTTTTCCCAAACATGCGCCATAATGTTGCGATCTGATATTTGGAGTAATTTGGACATTTGTGGATAAGTGACAGCTTCGCAATGTGGGAAGTGTGCTTCGGATCGTTGTCCTGGTAGAAAGAAAATGTGCCTTACAAGTTTAATTTATCGACACTTTACTTCGCATTTTATTTTAAAATGTGTAAATATTGGAAACAATCCATTTTATCCTACTCCTGCACTTGAACCACATTTTCAAACCATTACTGACCTTCCGCCATGATTAATTAAGTGACAGCTTCGCAATGTGGGAAGTGTGCTTCGGATCGTTGTCCTGGTAGAAAGCAAATGTGTCTTACATCTTTAATTTATCGGCACTTTGCTTTAAAATGTCTAAATATTGGAAACAATCCATTTTACCCTACTCCTGCACTTGAACCACATTTTCGAACCATTATTCCGCCATGATTAATTAAGTGACAGCTTCGCAATGTGGGAAGTGTGCTTCGGATAGTTGTCCTGGAAGAAAGCAAATGTGTCTTACATGTTTAATTTAGAGGCATTTTGTTTTAAAATGTATAAATATTGGAAACAATCCATTTTACCCTACTCTTGCACTAGAACCACTGTAATGATTGAAAGCACGTCTGTCTATTTTAAACTTCTCTTTTTTTCTGATTTCTTCTTTTCAACAAATCTTACCATCTAGCTTATAATATTTACAGTGTTGCCTATGTTGTATAATAAGTAGTATATTAGAGTAGTGTAATAAGTAGTATAATTATAGCTTAATAAGTAGTATAATTATAGCTTAATAAGTAGTATAATTAGAATAATGTAATATAGTAATATAATTAATAGTATAATTATTAAAGTAAAATCTTAAGTATTATAAATAGTGGGGATGGCACTACACCTCCCTTTTTATTTGAAAAAAAAAAAGAAAAGTCCTAAATCAAACAGTTGATCAGGCTGTTTGTTTCCAGATTCCTCTTTTTTTATTTTTTTTGTTTTATTTATTTATATACATCTGTAACTTTCAAGATTTTGTTTTATATTTTTTTTGTTATTATTTTTTTTTTTTTGAAGTAAATAATTACAAAAATTTCAAATTTTAAAATCTCAAAGGAATATTGTTATTGAATTTGCCTCGATTTGTGGTTCAGTTCATGAATAAAAATATGAATTCTGCCTTAAATGTTCGTAACATTACCTACTCTTAATCTGTCTTTGTGAAGTATTTTCTCTTTTCCTGTTTTTTCGTCATAAATGGTCACATTTACACCATTTATGTTCTTTACTATATATGGACCATCGTAAATGTTATTAAATGTCTCGTATGGTTCTCTCTTTACGTAAACACTGTCATAAATCTTTATATCAAGTGTTTTTGCCTTTCTGTCATACCAATTCTTGTTTATATTTTTATGTTTCTCTATTAGTTCCTTAGCCATTATATATTTTTATATATTTTTCTATATTGTAAAGAGGATCAATTTTTCCAAAATTTATATCATTTGGCATACATATTTTCCTGCCAAATACAAGTTCAAATGGTGTATATTTATTATCGAAAACTGTGTTGGAAGTCGTATTGTGGAAAAAGGTGAAATATCGCAAATACGTATCCCAGCTCGACATATTGTCCTTCAAGTAAGCTCTTATGTACTCGTTGAAAACTCTGTGATTCCTCTCAACTGTCCCAACTGTCTGGTGATGATAAGCTGTCGAAAAATGTATATCAATATTCAAAAGTTTGCACATCTCAATAAACACTTCATTTTTAAATTCCGTCCCTAAATCGCTTTTGATCGAAGACATTTTTCCATAAATTAATATAAAATTTTCAAAAATCGCTCTCGCAACTGTTTTTGCACTTTTGTCAGGGATAGCTATTGTCACCAAGTATTTTGAGGTCACAAATCAATGTTAACGCATACTTATTTCCATATTCCGAAGTCTGCAAGGGTCCAATTGTATCCAGTACTATTATATCAAACGGTTTCATCGGGGTTGGTGTCAAAGTGAGCTCTTCCTTTGTTCCGGGCCTAACCTTATTCACATTACATTGTTCACAATTTCCGATAAACCTCGCGATGTCCTTCGTCATTCCTTTCCAATAGTACTTCGTTTTCAGTTTTGCGTATAGTCTCTTACGTCCGCAGTGACCACCTACGATAGGGTCATTGTGATAGATTTCCAAAAGTTTATTCCTTTTATCTTTGTCAACAACTGTCTCAATTGGGTCTACTAACATAATCTCCAGTGTTTTCAAAATCTTGTTCCCATGGGTCTTCAATTCGTTCATGCTATAGCTACTAAAAAATGAATCATCCTTGGACCATTCTGTCATATAAATGTTATTATTGTTGGCTTCTCTCTGGAGCCTCAAAAGCATCTCATCGTAATTCAATGCTCCGTTAACAACATTTACATCTATATGAAATTTAAATTTGTATTTGTTATAAATCTTCAATTTTATGCTAGTAATTTTCCCATCTTTATAAAATATCTGAGACCTTATCTTGGAGACTTTCTTGCTAAATTCATGTGAAAATTTATCGTAAACATGCACCTTTATTGTGCCATTACATACAGAAGGTTTTGTTCCCATCGTAGTATGTCTAGATTTCGATCCAGTTGTCATTGCCAAAATATTACCGTTCTTTATTTCATCAATTGATATACGCGACAGCGCATCTGCACCTACATTATCCTTGCCTTTAATATATTGAATGGAAAAGTTGTATTCAGAAAGTTTAAGTTTTATTTTTGTTAATTTGGATGACGGATCCTTCATGTTAAATAAATATACCAAAGGTCGGTGATCAGTTCTAACGACAAATTCAGTTCCATAGACATAAGGGCGAAATTGGTTAATTGCAAAATATATAGCAAGAAGTTCTTGTTCAATTACTGGTTTCCTTTGTTCAGCTAAACTAAACGCTTTTGAAGCAAAATATACTGGTAAATCATGTCCATGGAAATTCTGACTTAAAATAGCGCCGCATCCTGTTTTAGATGCATCGACCGTGATCATAAATTGCTTACTAAAATCTGGATATTGTAAAATCTTTGGTGATATAAGTTCGGATTTAAGCTTTTCGAAGGATTTCTGGCATTTTTCATCCCATAAGAAATTAACTTTTTTTCGTGTAATATAATTCAAGGGAGCTACAATAATTGCAAAATTAGGAATAAACCTCCTATAATAGTTCGCAAAAGCCACAAAGCGTTTAACAGAATCTTTATCCCTAGGAACCGGATATTTTTCTATAGCCGTTAGTTTCGAGTCATCAGGCAACAAGCCCTTTGCAGTACACTTATGACCGAGAAATGTCACTTCCGGACGGAAAAAATTACACTTATTGGGGTTAATTTTCAAATTATGCTTCCTTAATATACTAAAAACATTACAGAGATTCTCTAAATGGTGTTGTTTACTACAGCCTACTACAATTATATCATCGATGTAAAGAAAAGCTTTATTAGGTTCCAATCCTGAAAATGCAATTGCCATCATGCGTGAAAAAGAGTTTGGTGCCACGTTTAACCCAAACGGTAACACCTTTCATCGGAATGTTCCCTGGTCAGTAGTAAAGGAAGTTATATCCCTCGAATCCTCATGAAGGGGTATTTGGTGGAAACCAGAAAATAAATCAATAGTAGAAAAATGTTTAGCCCTTCCAAGATTGTCGAGTATATCGTCAATCCTTGGAAGAGGATATTTATCCGCAATTAGTTTCCTATTGATGGCCCTAAAATCCACACACATGCGATAAGATTTCTTATTATCTGAACTTTTCTTCGGTACTATGATTAACGGACTGTTATACTCTGAAGTGCTTGGTTCTATCAGGTCGTTATTAAGTAATTTCTGAACATGCAGTTTTATCTCGTTTCTAGACGTATAGGGAAGAAGATAATTTTTCACGTAAACTGGTTCTTTGTCCTTGAGTCTTAATTTCTGCTCGTAAAAATTGTTCTTAGTCATTTTATCATTATCCAGAGCGAAGATATCCGCGTATTCTAAACATAACGTCATCAAGTCATCCTTGACGTAATCAGGCATCCTTCCATCTAAAGTCTTTCTTAAACTTTGAGCACGGTGTTCATCCGGAAAGATTTTATTTATAGAATAAACATAGAAATTCGAAAGTTTCTCGAACTTGATATTATAGTCTCGTATGAACCTAACTTCGTCCGTTGTATTCAAAATCCGCACAACAGGGTTTCCTGAATTTACTATACATTTACCAATGAGCACACCTTCACAGATCTCGTGACAATCGATAAATACCGGTTCGGATATGTTTCCTAAACTAACTTCCCGAAATACTTCACACCTTGGTGGTAGAAAAAATGAATTTCCGTTAAAACCGTGAATTATTGGAACTATTACCCTATTATTACCGCAAACCTGGAATGAAACTGTCATTGAATTATAATCAATCCGACACCTATTAGACTTCAGGAAATCCTTGCCCAAAATTCCATCAGATGGTATATTGAAACCATCCGGAACAACGTGAAAAATTTGAGGCAATGAACAATTAGGAAAAAATAAGGTAGTATCAATTGTACCTAAAGTATTAGTCGTATTCGTTGTTATACCCACAATGTCGATGGTATTCTGCTTATCTATCTTTAAATTATTATCTATGCAAGAAACTTTTATAACCGAAATATCAGCCTGCGAATCAACTAAAAACGTCTTCACATTATTCGATACAGAACAGTGTAATTTTATTAAATCAGAGTAGTTTAGATTGAGGCTATATATTCTTCTGGGTGTAATCTTGACGTCATAATCTAGTGTTTCTCCTCCCTCAACATGTCCTGCTGAGGGACTTCCGCGTTTAAAGTCCTTACCGAGACTTCTTGACGCCGAAAATTATTCCCCATATTCTGACTACCGTAATAACGCCTATTGCGATTTCCATTATGACCGGCATTGTTATTACCTCGACCCCTGTTAGTGTCATTTCGTGGCCTATAGTTGTCATTATAGCGCGATCTACTTCTATAAGAATTATGGTTATCGCTCCGTGAGTCGTAAAAATCATTATTCCGCCGACTATAATTTTGCCTACTACCACTGTGCCGCATAGCCAGAACTTGACACTGCTTTTGGGTGCTAGACTCCTCAACAATAAGTTTAGCCACTACATCCTTAGGTTCGCTAAAAACACTCGAAGCCAAAATTGCCCTTACCATGTCCGATTTCGCATTGTTTCTGCATACGTTCACTGTTGATTCTATAGCCATCTCATGTGCCTTACCTTTAGAAACACCTTCTATTACTAACGATCGCTGCAAAGCATCAGCTAAGTCCTCAATAGTTCTCGAAAAAGCTTCATAATTATTGTCCTTGATACACAGACTTGCTATACGTCCAGCAACGACCTTGGAACTGTCCGGCTTTATCCTAGTTTTCAGAGCATCCTTAACTTCATCTATAGAAGTAATGTTCTCTGGGAGTACTTCTCTGGCCTTGCCGTCCAATTTTGATTTCATAAAAGATATTAAACAAGTAGTAAGATTCGGTGCTGTAATTTCCTCAATTAAATTTGCTTTGTCCAAAAAAGAGCTCAGATTCACGGGATTCCCATCGTAGTTTTCACGAATGATACTAGAGCACATCGTAATAAATTTCGTCTTTTCTTCGATCGAAGCCATTATCGCAATATTTTCGTCCTCAATATTTACACTATTTAAACCAATGTCACGTTTCCGCTCTGTATCCGTTCCACAATCGGAGCTACTCATTCCAGTTTCAACCTCGGACTCAGAGTCTGTCAAAATATCTCTTCTTATTTCCTCAAACAAATATACACCAAATGGAATTTTTATTCTACAATTCAATTTACTAAAACATTTGAATAATATCTCCCTACAATGTAGTATCGTGCCACTTATCTCCTGTTTCAATGAAGTTGTTATCTGACCAAAATAGGGTTCTGTGTATGCTAAAATATTATTATATGTTGTGATCAGAGAATCTATGTACTCCTCAATTTTACTTTGTTTGGTTGATATTGGTCTATTTTGTAATATTCGTTTTTTAACCTTGTAAAAATTTAATAATAGTTCTTTAAAAATAGTAATCTGAAATTCATTTTCTGACATTTAAAAAAAATTATGTTCATAATATAGACCCAATTTCAACCAAACAAAATATAATCAAAAACGAAATTCCTTTGAAATGATTAAAATGTGAAGTAAGCTATGTAAAGTAATGTAATGTAAAGGAATGTAATGATTGAAATATTATACATATTTTTTTTTATTTAACAAATTTGCAAATGCTACATATTGTATATATTCTATATAAACTATTTAAAATATATACACTATATACTACATATACTACCTAAACTACGAATTTATATATAACTTATATAAATTAATTATATAAATTATATATACATAAATTACATATATATACATATATATATTATATATAAATATATTATATATATATAAATATATTATACACAAATTATATAACCTATATAAATTATATACTATATAAAAATATTTTAAATTGTTTTTTGTTCTTCTGTTTTTTTTTTACATTTTAAATTTTTTTTTGTTTTTGTTAAAAACAATTTATTTTTTATTTTTTTTTATTTATATATTTTTTTTTTTAAGTAACAATAAGGCTTAACTACTTATTATTTAACTATTCCTTCGCCTATTCAAATACGCTCGATGCCTCTTCTCTCGCATTTTGGGACCCAGTGTGAAGTTTTTGTTGTTTTTGTTGCAAATTATGTTGTAGTTGATGTTGTTGTTTTGTTCTTGTTGATTATTTCTTTTTATATTTTGTTGTTTGCTTTACGTTCGTTGGTTATTTTGCTGTTGTTGTTGTGTTGTACAGATTAGCGCTGAGAAATCACTTGAGTTAATCGACCACAAAAATATTTGTATTTATTGTCTATTTTTTTTAACTGTAGTTTTTTCCACATTTCAATTTTCGTAAAAAGAAATTTTTTTTTTAATTTTGGTGTCAACTGTACTTTTTTCTTTTGTTGTTTTTTTTACTGTAGTTTTTTTTTCACATTTCGTAAAAACATTTTTTTTTAATTTTGGTTTCAACTGTACTTTTTCTTTTGTTGTTTTTTTTTTAACTGTAGTTTTTTTCACATTTCGTAAAAAGATTTTTTTTTTAATTTTGGTTTCAACTGTACTTTTTCTTTTGTTTTTTTTTTTAACTGTAGTTTTTTTCACATGTCGTAAAAAGATTTTTTTTAATTTTGGTTTCAACTGTACTTTTTCTTTTGTTTTTTTTTTTTAACTAGTTTTTTTCACATTTCGTAAAAAGATTTTTTTTTTAATTTTGGTTTCAACTGTACTTTTTTCTTTTGTTGTTTTTTTTTAACTGTATTTTTTTCACATTTCGTAAAAACAATTTTTTTTAATTTTGGTTTCAACTGTACTTTTTCTTTTGTTTTTTTTTTTAACTGTAGTTTTAACGTTTTAATTTTGTTTGTGTTTTTAAAAGAGTTTGTGTTTTTAATTTGAGGGCTTGTAACAATTAACAAATTTTTGGGTATCAAGTTTAGCTTTACAGGGAGGTCTTTAACACACTTTTCTAGAATAATTTTTTTTATGAGTACTTTAATACAGTTTTTTTTTTAAGGTGTTTGATTTTTTTTCGTGTAACTGTATTTTTCTTAGAATTTTTTCGAACTGTACTTTTCCTTTTTTTTTTTGTTATTGTATTTTTATTATACTTTTTTGTAAACTGTATTTTTAAATACACACTAAATGCAATTTCCACAATGTTCTTTAATTTATATATTTTCACAAGTGTTGATCGGTAAGTGCTGTTTTGAACGTTAATCTTCGGTTTTTTTTTATTTTTAAACTATTATTTTGAGTAGTATATTGTTTATTTGTTTTTGTTTTCAATATTTTACAAATATATCTTAAATGCTAAAAAAAACATGTTTATTTTGTGGTATTTTTTTATTATTTAGAATTCCTTAGTTTCTTTCGTGTTGGTTATTTTTTTTTGTGTTTTTCACTAAATTTTCCTTTTAAATAATAAAATTTAATTTTTAAGATTTAATTTGATTTTCGTTCACTTGGTATTTTGTTTTGTTTGTTTTTATTACTTTAAAAAAAAGTTCTTCTTCGTTTGTTTGAGTTCAAATAATATTTTGCATACAACATTGATTTATTGTGTTTGTTTTGTTTTTATTTAATTTTTTTTAAATGTATGTAACGCGATTTCCAAATGGCAGGATCGCCATGTAATGATTGAAAGCACGTCTGTCTATTTTAAACTTCTCTTTATTTCTGATTTCTTCTTTTCAACAAATCTTACCATCTAGCTTATAATATTTACAGTGTTGCCTATGTTGTATAATAAGTAGTATATTAGAGTAGTGTAATAAGTAGTATAATTATAGCTTAATAAGTAGTATAATTATAGCTTAATAAAGCCCACTTCACACGGTAATACTTTACGTACGTAAAGTCTAAGGAAAAAGTAAAATGATATTCCATCCGTATGACAAAAAAGAGAATAAAAGTCGTATGATTTATATTTTTTGCGTTTACATGATCGGTATAAGACAATAACAAAGTAAAATGAAAACAGCTGTTACACTTTTTTTCTATGTGTTTACATAAAAATACATCCCTGATCCAATGCGACTTGCTTGTTTTTTGAATATTTTCAAAAAATGAAGAGAGCCATACGACTGTCAAACTTTTCATCCGTATTTTCTCTCAATGTGTGATGGTTTCATTACATAGTACGTTTAGACGATCACATCCGTTCTCTTTTACACAAAATTTTGACAGATCATATTACTTGTGGGACCGTGTAAAGTAGGCTTAAGTAGTATAATTAGAATAATGTAATATAGTAATATAATTAATAGTATAATTATTAAAGTAAAATTTTAAGTATTATAAATAGTGGGGATGGCACTACACCACATTTTCAAATCATTACTGACCTTCCTCCATGATTGATCGTAGCCTGAGTGTTTTTAGGTAAAAACTCAGTATTTGGCTTACACCAATCATACTGCTTCAATCTGATCCACGCAGGTTAAATTTATTCCCATCAGTATAAAAATTACAAAAATTAAAAGACTACAAATAATCAAATTTAAAAGGTTTTCGCAAAATTACTGTGTTCCAAAAGCCCCAATTTTTTTTATCAAATTATCCTTACCAAACTTTAACCGTGCAATTTTATTTTTAATAATAAGGTTTTTTTTCTTGTCTAACCGCCCATATAAATCATTCTTTTTTAACACGTTTCGAATGAGAAACTTAGTGCAAACATCTTTTTTCAAATCAGATTTAATCATATTCTTCAATTCATTCGCAGTTGTGAATGGATTCGATTTTATTTTCCTCTAAATTCACCGCTCATCATAATCATTAAATTTTTTTCCTTGACCAAAAAACGACTTTTATTTTCAACCTGAAAATGTTTACGGTACCTTTGAATAATAGGATTAACAGTAGAAGGGCATCGATCAACAATTTCAATGATTTTACGCACTAATTCAAACTCGCCATCTAATCTTATAATTAAATGCTGGGTTTCCGAAGTAGTTCATTTTTTCTTTGATCCATTGCAACTTTGATCCGCACTTTTAACACTACATTTGCAAAATGATTCGTACTTTGTATTTGAATAGGCATTAACATACTCTGCAGAAATAATAACTATTTTGCAACAATAAAGGGTTGATTACTCAAGCGTAAAGCACATAAAAACGTATCGTACGTTTGTGTAGTTATAGAAACGTTTAAAACGGGACAGCTGTCAACGAAGAATATAAATAAAAACGAAACAGAAACGAAGCAACACACAAACGAATACAACACAATGCAAAGAAATTGATATACATACATTTGCACGAAGTCAGCTGTTCAGAACAGTGACGACTGTTGTTAAGGTACAACAAAATCCAAAAAGTACCAATTGGGTACTTTTAATTGGAAGAAGTTATATTTGCTTCTTAAATTTTATGTTACAAATTTATTACAAATATTTATTCTTGTATTACATTCTTGGCTTAATCTAAGTCAAAATTTATGGAATTCAGACATAAGTACAGTCGAATTTTGTTCTATTCAAAGTAATTTTTTTGTTTTTTTTTTTATTAAATTGCAAAACAATACCTGTAGCTATATACATAATTGGTCCTTACAACCCTTCAGTCGGGATTACGACATAGCTTCTCACACTATGTTGTGTGCGTTAATTTTATACATGAGTGGCGGGACCTACAGTTTAAAGTCCACTCCGAACGACAGATTTTTATTTACTCTCTTTTGCCAGAAATCTGCTAAGAGGCAGTCGCCGAAGAAATTTTTTTTCATATTTTCGTTTTGATGTCTGAGCTGAGATTGGAACCGTGGCCTTACGTCTAATAAGCCGACACACTACCTACTAGACTACGGAGATGACCTAGAATAGTAATAATAAAAAACACTCTTATAATTCTTTATGAACATTAAAATCATAAGAATATTCATTTAAAATTTTTAAAGATTAAAAAGGAAAGTACCAAAAAAGGCATTTGCGTTACATTGATACTCAAAATACGTTTTATTTATTTATTATCTTTCAAAGTTTTTTTATACACATCACAATCATAATAATAATTAAAGGAAAATCATTCTTTATATGCAAATTTAAAAGGTTAATATATACGATTAATATATATGGAAGTACCAAAAAAGAGAATTCGTACCACTTCGTCATTTAAAATACTTTTTTGTGTGCACAATAGAAACATAGTAATATGTATTTATTTCTTAGAAAATAATTTTTTTATTATTTTAATCAAATTTTAAAAATTTCATTATATACATACATGTAACAATTTAAAAGTTTTATATAAATAATCATGAATGTACCAAAGAGGGCATTTGTTCAAATATCACGTAAAAACATGAGAGAATTCTGGTTTATACAGATCGTTCCGTTTTGCTAACGAGAGAGAACGTTTCGGTAAGCGTTTATATTGCATATGCTAAAAAGATAACGTTCGCTACTGTACGTTACGTTAAGTTTGGGTAACTGGCACTTACCTTGTAGTCGAAATAATGTGTCCGATTATGCGTTTGACTTGAAATTTGTTAATTTTCTTTTTTGTTTTAAAAATATTTTTGAATAAAACTTGCTAAAAATAACACATTTTTCTAAAACTTGTTGATTATCTAGAAATCCGTATCGAAATATTTTAGAAATCTTTTCATTGAAGTGGAAATACCGGCATTTGAATAATTTCATACCTAGTGTCCAATTATACGTTTAAGCCACTTTATAAGAATACCGATATTAATTTCAAGTTCAAAAAGATTTCATCTTTTAAGAAAATTTGAAAAATATCTATACAGATAATAAAGACCCATTTGGTACTTATAAAGCAAAGCGAATATTTAAAAATTCAGTTATACAATTCACAACAATAAAGAAGTTTACAATTCAGTTGTAAAATTTAAAATACTAAAGAAGTTTATTGGGCAAAGAGTTATTTGGCCACCAGATGTTGATGACTTTGAAATTATGAAAATTACACTGTCGAACAAAATAAAGTGCGGTTTGAAATATTTTTTGTTTTTTGATTAAAGCATATGTTTATTGCTTTCAAATGTTTATAAATTATAGTTTAATTTTTAATTCGGTTAATATTTTATCGAAAAAGTATCTTAACATTGAATTCTTTCTTTATATTTTCTATTTATAATAGAAACTATATGGCACATAAAGAATTTCAAGTGACAAAATAAAGTAACACTTCACTGGAAAATATTATAAATAATTAAATAACTTCAAAATTTAGTACGAAGTTGCTTCTCCTTTGTTATTTATGGCTTCTCTTAATCCTTTCGGCATACTTAGCGCAAGGTTCTTCAAAGTACTTGTAGGAATTTCCCTCCATTCACTTTGCAGTTTTTCCCAAAATGTTTGAATATTTGTTCTGGACTCCATCGGGTTTTTGTCATCTGAGATAGCCCAAAAAGATGCTCTATGAGGTTTAAATCTGGGCTTTGACCAGGCCATTCAAATTTTTCAACATTATTTTCTTCAAAATATGTTTTAGCGACCTTACTCGTGTGCTTGGGTTCGTTGTCTTGTTGAAAGATAAACTCCCCCAAGCCCATTTCCTCCTCACTGCTGTAAAG
This sequence comes from Sarcophaga subvicina, assembly GCA_936449025.2. Taxonomy (NCBI): domain Eukaryota; kingdom Metazoa; phylum Arthropoda; class Insecta; order Diptera; family Sarcophagidae; genus Sarcophaga; species Sarcophaga subvicina. The sequence continues at coordinate 57,416,253 of OW388082.2, read as the reverse complement.
ATTTTCTTCCAAAATATTTACAATAATCTATGAAATAAGAACAGCTTGAAGAGACTGGCAGCAGGACAGATCCCCTCAATACAAAATGAAACTTTGAGAAAACTCAAAAAACTCAGAACACTTCCGGAATAAAAACAAATTGGTTCCCGTACAAATTATTTGAAAGGTGTGAACGAAACAACGAAGTCGAATAATTCATTGTGGTGAGCGGCTAGGAATCTTAAGAGACCTGTTGAATTTAACGAGGCAAAAAGTAAAGACGAATTTTATGTGAAAAAAGTAAAGATGTAGGATTTAATGTGATAGAGAAAAATGACATTGGAAGCGATAAGAGGTGATGTTAAAATTAATACAGAAACAACAATGTTCGTGGTATTGAGCCTTTTACAATGGGTGAAGATTTTTCCCTATATGCTAGAAGGCTGTCACTTTTTGGCTTTAAACAAAATTCTAAAACAGTGCAAAGATATCTGTCCTGGTAAGGCTGGGTGGAGCCGATTTGTACAAAGTGCTAGCATCGATAATTTCTTAAAAGGAAGACTGAAGATCTAATCGAGAAATTAACATTACCACTACGCCCAAAGAAAAATATAATCAAATGCCCAGAAAATAACAAAAATTTACGGTAATGAAATAGAATTTGAAATTGATACAGGGGATTGATAAGTATTGTGAGTAGAATTATTTTGGACAAAAATTTTGAAAACTGTAAAGTAATAAAATATAATCGCCAAATGAAATTGATTTCAGGAGAAACCTTAGACAGTTTTAGAAAAATAAAAGTAGACGTATTTGTGAATGACAAAATGTATAACTTAGAATTAACAATTCTAAATACTTTCCTTTGCTTTTCAGAAGTTGATTGGATGTTTTATTTCTCTCATGGAGAAGTTTCTTTTCCTCTTCTGATTTGTGTAGTAGTGGTTTAAATAGTTTGATGGGTATATAATGATGTCATATAATGTGGTATTTAAAAAATTAAAAAACGCAATTGTTAAAGATTTTAAAGCCGAAATAGTTTTAAAAGAAAATCCAATTCCCATATTTTGTTGTGCCATACGAGATTGTGTGATGAAGGAATTATTTTGCCAGTGACTAGAAGTAAGTTGTCAAGCCCATTATAGTAAATAAAGGCAACGAATCAATAAGAATCGTGAACATTACACGGCGAATTATGAAGATTACGCAGTTTATTCATTTGCCAACTGTTAAAACATGAATTTATAATTTGAAACAATTCGAACATTAACAGTTACTGTAATGTAAAGACTTATATATCATCTGACTTACACGTCATTACATTGTTCAAAACTTTCTTTTTAATCATTCACTTTTAAAACGTCAAGCAAAGAAGTTGCTTATTATTTTTTTACTTTGAATAAAGATTTCGTTAACTAAAGAAAAGAACGTGTGTCGTTTTTCTTCCACTGTGATGAATTCCTAACATAGGTTATGGGCCCAGTTACTCGCAGTACAGTAAAAAGTGAAAATAAGCCTGCTCCAGTATGCAATTAAAAATATTTGGTTTGAGAAAATGGCTAGTCTTTATGCGATAGACCATCTTGACGAAAAAAACTACGATTTGTGGTCTGTCCAGATGTATATTAATCCATTCGGATTTATGGAATGTCACTTCGGGACAAACACCAAAGCTGAATTCAAACGCAGAGGAATGGGTAAAAAGTAATGAAAAAGCATTAGCAACGATGGTGTTGTTATGTGTAAAGTCGACGCAACTCAATAATATTAAAAATTGTATGACATCCAGCGAAGCATGGAAGAAGCTAGAAACTATTCATAAACCAAAGGGACCTGCACGGAAGGTAACTTTGTATAAAGCTCTACTAAACCTACGGATGTTGGACGATGGTGAGGTTCCCAAATTTTTAAACACTTTTGAAAATCTCGTAGAAGAGTTAGTAGAAGTCGACATTACATTGACTAGTGAACTTCTGGTTATAATCTTACTATCTAGCCTTCCTAAGCAATTCGAAAATTTTGTAATTGCGATGGAGACAAGGGATGAGCTGCCAAAATTTGATATTTTAAAGGTTAAACTCTTAGAAGAATTTGAAAGGCAAAAGTCAAATCACCGCGAAAAACAACAAAATCAAGTTGAAAATGCATATACAGCATGTGATCGCAAGTATACAAATGTTGCTAAAAACAATAAAAATTATGTGAAAGCGAATAATACGAAAGGTAAACGAAGTGGTAAATGTTTCATTTGCGGTAAGCGGGTGCATTATGCAAATTCTTGTCAGCAAAAATTTAAATCTCCAGAAAATTCTTATTTTACGTTCGCGTTGTCATCTAATAATAATAACAACAACGATAAATCAATAAGTAAAAATCATTGGTGCATTGATAGTGGCGCGACATCGCATATGTGTAATAATCGCCGATTATTTACTTCAATTACAGAATATAAAGAAAAAATTACAGTCGCGGGAAACCAATTTGTGCTCTGCGGAGGGAGAGGTGAAGTGAGAATAAAAACCGGTTTTTCTACTATCACTCTCAAGAACACGCTGTATGTACCATCATTAAATCTACAAAAACACACATTAAATCTACAAAAAATTTGGCTATTGTAAAAAACAAAAATGATAAAACTGTATCGATCAAAGCAAACAAAATAAATAATCTTTATGTATTCGAAAATATAGAAGAAAAACAAAAAGAATTTAATTTCTCGTGTGTCGATGAAATAATGAAATGGCATAACCGGTTTGGTCATGTAAGTTTTAAAAATTTAGAAGATTTAACTAATAAAGAAATTGTAAATGGAATGGACGAAATCAAAATTACTGGTGATATTGCATGCTTACCATGTATGAAAAGTAAAATTAACACACAACCGTTTAAAAAGTCAACGATTTTATCGGAAAATATTGTGGAGTTAATAAATACGGACATTTGTGGACCTTTTCAAACGAAATCTATTGGTGGTTCTCGTTATATCCTAACTTTCGTTGATGACAAGTCGAGAAAGATATTTGTATATTTTTTAAAATTTAAAAATGAAGCATTCAAAAATTTTAAAGTGTTTAAAAATAGGATTAAGAACCAAACAGGTATGAAAATTAAAACTTTAAGAAGCGACAACGGTCGGAATATATAAATAAAGATTTTGACGAATTATTAAAAAATAATGGGATACTACATCAACGTACTGTTCCTTATACGCCACAACAAAATGGCGTGGCGGAGCGGCTTAATCGCACTCTAGTTGAAATGGCTGGTGCATGCTGGATTAGGCGAAAAATTTTGGTCTGAGGCAATAGCTACAGCAGCTTATTTACGCAATCGATTGCCATCAAAACCTATTGGATATATTTCCCCAAACGAGGTATGGTTAAAGAGGAAGCCAGGCATACGTCATCTTAAAACATTTGGATGTTTAGCCGTTGCACTTGACGAAAATCAAAAGCGAAAATTCCAACCAAAAGGGAGAGAGTGTATTATGGTTGGATATTTGCATGAGTCAACAACCAACATTTGAAAATCAAGATGAGCAACAACTACAGCAACTAACAGCAGAAGACGAGAAAAAAATAGCCAAAACAAAGCAGTGAATCATAACATAAATAAAATCGGCCGAGGTGGGCCAAAAATAATTCGATCTGGTAATCCAGGACGTCCAATGAAACAGTATAATATAATAAATTTATTAGATGCAAATGAAGTTGAAATTCCAAAAACCCTTAGTGAGGTTTACAATAACAAATATTCAAAAGAGTGGTTGCTTGCTATGGATGATGAGTATAAATCGTTATTAGAAAATAATACGTTTATTTTGGTGGACCTTCCCCCAGGCCAAAAGGCAATTGGATGTCGATGGGTATATGATGTCAAAACTAATAAAAACAATCAAATTCAACGATTTAAGGCCAGATTGGTTGCAAAAGGCTGTAGCCAAACCTACGGGTTAAATTACACAGAAACTTTTTCACCCGTAATCAGATATGCAACAATAAGACTGTTGTTTGCATTGGCTGTTAAATTTAAATTACATTTACATCAGTTAGACGTGACTACAGCATATCAGAATAGTGAGTTGGAAGAATAATGCTATATGCGGCAACCTGAGGGCTATATAAACTGTGAGAATCCGAATCGCGTATTACGTTTAAATAAGGCAATTTATAGCTTGAAACAGTCAGGCAAGGCGTGGAATGCTCATATAGATAGTATTCTCAGGCAATTTGGTTTTAAACCATGTCAAAATGAACCATGTTTATGCATAAAAAATATTAATGAAAAGATAATTTTTATTGCGGTTTATGTTGATGATCTCATTATAGGTAATCCATCAATTGACGACTTAGAAGAAGTAAAATCGAAGCTGGCAAATACGTTCAAATTGGTTGACAAAGGGCAGATCTCTTATTTTCTTGGTTGGGAAATTGAGCGTACAGGAAATACTGGTCCTATTGCTGTGAGCCAGTCGAAATACATAAATCAATTGTTGGAAAAACACAACATGAAAAATTGTCGTATTACGTCAACACCCCTAGGCTTCAAAATACAACCAAATGATGAGACAGCAAAAAACGTTGATAAAACCAGATATCAATCACTCATCGGCGAATTAATGTATATTGCGATTTCGACGAGACCTGATATAATGCATTCGGTAAGCAAACTGGCACAATGTAACACAAACCCAACAGTTGATAATGAAAATGGGCCAAACATATACTTCGATATTTATCAAAAACTTTAAACTAAAAGCTATATTACGATGACGATGACCAGCAGATTTTGCGCTACACTGACTCAGATTGGGGAGGCGATACAAAGGACAATAAATCGTACACAGGATAAGTATTTCTATTATGTAGTGGCGCAGTATCCTGGGAGTCGAAGAAGCAACATATTGTGGCACTAAGTACAACTGAGGCTGAATATGTAGCACTTTCATCGAGCGCAAAAGAGGCAATGCTTTTGAAACGGCTTTTGGAGGAAATGGGTTACTACCCTAAATGTTCCCCAATTATCATAAAAGCCGATAATTTGAGTGCACAATATTTGACCAAAAATCAGATATACCATGCACGCACAAAACACATAGATATAAGATACCACCATATTAGAAATGCTGTAAAGGATAAACTTATTGAACTTGATTATATATCTATGAGCTGTAATGTTGCGGATTTACTAACTAAAAATCTTTCTAAAGAAAAACATAATCAGCATTTAAGAACAATGGGAATATACTAAATAGTAGAATGTGTAGAATTATTTATTCAACTATTATCGAATTATATTATCGAATCGAGAGGAATTGTTAAAACATGAATTTATAATTTGAAACAATTCGAACATTAACAGTTACTGTAATGTAAAGACTTATATGTCATCTGAATTACACGTCATTACATTGTTCAAAACTTTTAAAACGTCAAGCAAAGAAGTTGCTTATTTTTATGTGTCGTTTTTCTTCCACTGGGATGAATTCCTAACACCAACAAAATATCCTTACAGATTTTATTATTAAATTATAAGGCAGGGGTAAAACTAATATGTCTAGGTTAGGTCTTTATTAATTGCATGGGTAATGACAACAATTTTCGTGTAAAAAGTTTACGACTAATTAGTGTTTGTGAAAGTAAAGAGCTCATTATCTTTTGAACATTTTTAAGAGGCTTCAACTTTTATGAAACTGGTTAGCATCTCTCAATCATTCTGAAGGTGCGAATTTTTCTCCAATCGCCTTTAGCTTGACAAGTTTTGTCATTAAATTCTGGGTGTCCAAGAATTCTTGTTCTTAGCGCCGAAAATGACGTTAGCAACAATTTCAATGTAATATAAAAGGTAGAATTATGCTAGAATTAGCTAAACGTCCACGGAATGTACCGGGACGCACGTTTGTTTTGGGAATATGAAAAGCAATGAGAGCGATGACCGAACTGTAATGTAATTTCGGTAAGTATTTGCATTGCTTTGCATGTGCTTAAAACGACCGTATGTTCTGTGGACGTTTAACTAATTCTGGCATTAATCTTTCCCTTTTGTTACATTCCGAATCAGAGCTTTTTCTTTTGTATATGAGAAACATTTATAAATCGTCAGATTTTCTGTTCCGTTCCGTACGTATATTAAATTTACAAATCAGAAACGTAATGTAACAGAACATAAAGACTAATTCTATCCTTAACCAACAATATGTGACGTGGTCATTTCGATATCAGACTTTGGTAATCATGTGTTTGTTACAAAAATCATTATAATATATCATTATATATATATTATAATCGTCTCAATAATTGTTTTGCTTGAACACATAACAGAACACATACATACATATTTATTTATGTTTGCGAAACAAAAGAATTAAAAATTATAAAGTTTTGGAAATAATGGATTCCTCATCCTAATGGTATATAAATGATTTGCTATTCGTTTAAATGTATTTAGTTTATAATTACAAAATATAAATATAAAATTTTAGCAAAATGGAGGGAAAAGTACAAATGTAAGACAAATAGTAACATTGAGATTGCCGCTGGCTAAATTATGTATATCCAACGCCATGCAAAATCGTAGTCACCGTGGTCTAGTAGGTAGTGTGTTGGCTTGTTAGATGAAAAGCCAGGGTTCGAGCCCCAGACCAGACTTCAAAGTAAAATACAAAAATATTTCTTCGGCGACTTCCTCTCAGCAGATTGAAAAGTTTATCAAAAATCTGTCGTTCGGAGTCGACTTTAAACTGTACGTCCCGCCACTCATTTCTAAAAGTAACACACACATTCTCAAGTGGTGTGAGAAACTAGGTAGTAATCCTGACTGAAGGGTTGTAATGACCAATTATGTATGTATATATGTATGCCAAATCATTTCAATGGGAAATAAAGTTGTATTATAAAGCAGGGTTCGTCAAAAAATTTTTGGTTATGTGTTAGTGAGTAAGAGAGAGAAAATAAGTTGAGAGAATTTATTTATTTACAGCCATAGAAAAGTGTTAGTAATATACGCTATTTTTATTTTCATTTCATCAGCATACATATGTAAAGCTATATAACTTTGGCTTAATAATTTTAGATAAATAAAAATAAAATAAAATATCCATTTTTTACTAAAAGAACATAAAGCTATCCATCTTTGGCTTAAAAATTATGCCATGTTTTTTAGATAAATAAAAATAAAAAGAATAAAAAACCCATTTTTTATTAAAAGAAAAAAAAAGCGAGCATTCCAAAGCATTTAAAAAAAATTATACTATGCGACAAAATAAAAAAATTAAAAACGCCCGGCTAATGTCATAGCCCATTTTAACATAAAATATTTTTTGAGTGTCATTCTGAAATAAAATGATAAAGCATCCACCGCACATGTGTTCTTGCCGCAGTCTGATCGACAACTAAATGAAAAAACACAATAATGCGTGTGAGTTCTCTTTGCACAACTGTGCTATGAAATGGTAAACTATGCTATAAAGACAGAAAAGTCTGCAACTGTTTTTTCTGTTGTATGTCGACTGCTTAAACTTTTTGAAAGCAGAGCGGAAAAAACGACTGACACAATAACTTTCAAATATTTTCAATAATTTTCAAATTTGAATTTAAATATATTTTTCGGTGTTGTCTATCTATCAGGTTTTTTGTACACACTTATGAAAAAACCGCACACACAAAACATTTATTAAATGAGTTCAGATAGAAAATTGTATCTATAATTCTATTTTTTATTATTAATACATGGATTGCTTTTTATTTCTTAATTTTAGAATTGTTCTTTCTCTTCAATAATATAAGTATTTTTAGCTGTTTTTTTATTATGATTTTAAATGTTTAAATGTTTTTAGTTTATAAATATAAAATTTTTGTAAAATAAAATATATCGTGCTGGATTCCGAGAAGAATGGAGGGAAAATTATACATGGTTAACCTTTTCGTTACCAGCGCCGGATTTAGCCGGCATACACAAAATGCCCCGTATGTATCAGCGGTTCCCTCCGGTTCAAAACGTCCGATTGGCTTTCATCGACAGGTCAGATTTGGATAGAAAATCTCTCCTGAAACATGGAACTAATTGAAGAAAAGCTCATCGAGTTTATGATGAAGAAAAGCCCGCATATCCTCCACCAGATGGTCCAAAGGCACGAAGGAAGTGGACGAGGGAACTTCAAAGTTTCTTGTGAAAGCTGCGGTGACGGTATGGATCCCGCCTACAATTAAGCGGGTGAATGGCGTACCCGAGTTGATCGTGAAACATAATGACGGATTGAACACCAGCTCGTGGGCAGTTGTCAACTCCCTGAGCCTCCAGCCTCTACCCTATTAAGACCGTTAGTGCATGACATTGTCACATCCCTGCTCTTCAACATAACACTACGGATCTAGACTGGGGAGTCAATAAACACTTCCCTCTCAGCCGGGGTGACTATGCCTGACCCCCTCTTTTGGTACGCCCCATCTTTTTCTTTTGACCACTCTCTCCCTCAGTTTCTGATTTGTTTGCCCTGAGCTGATGGCTGTAGCACCGGGGTGAAACCCGCTGTGTGAACGGCTCCAGGCTAGGGCTACAGCTGCCCCCGTCCCGTTAAAACCCTGGCAGGCCTCAAAGTACGTTCCTTGTCCGTCGCCGTTAAGTTGGTGGTGTAGGTTCGGTTGAGAAGACTCCCGATTAGTGCCCGGTGTGGCTCTGAGCACCTGTCCCCATAAGGGCTGGTGCCAACCCTCGCGTGGCCTCCCTGCTTGCATAGATAACCACGGGACCACTTATGGGTAACTACACTTTGCGGGCAAGGATAGCGGCTTTGGGTGGGGACCCTATTGCAATGAATTCGACCAACCAACCCAACCCAAGATAAAAACCAGCGCTAACTCAAGTTGGCGAGCGCAAAGCATCCACTGTAAGCGGTGGACGCACAACACTCTATAGGCAGGCACCTGCCAAAAATGCAGCTGCCCCTACCCCAAAAGCTAAGGCCCAAGTTTTCACTTCGGTAAAACCCCGTTTGGCACACAAGGCTCCGGCTGCGAAGCCGGTCCCTAGTGTCGCCACACCTCCTGCCCTGGCACCTTCTACCGAGACTCCGTCTACCTCTAAGGCTGCTGCGGATATGCCCTCGCACTCTGCGGCTACCGCCAAGGCATTGGCAGACAAGTCTGGCGCGCAGGCCCCTGGCACTAATCCATCTTCGGGTGTCAAGAATACCGTGAGTGCTAGCGTGAGGGCATATAGAACTCGCAGTTCAGCGATCCGTATCAATGCGAAATTTGGCTCGACGGACCCGGCTCTCCTCTCAGAGGACGAGAAGGATCGCCTTACCTGGGATAAGGCCCATCAAAATGATCGCCCCCCGCCTCTCCGATCACGGCAGATATGGCCCCAAAGAGGCAAAGATCAATCGAGCTAGACGCTCCACTCCAGCCTCCCAAACACTCTAAGGTGACCAACCCTAACATCCCCCTACAAGACCCCGTTCGTCGACGCAACCTAGACGTATTGACCCCAGCAAACCTTCTAAGCCTCTCAGTGAGGTATTAAAGGAAGGTCTGACCTGGGCCTTATACGCCACAACAAAATGGCGTGGCGGAGCGGCTTAATCGCACTCTAGTTGAAATGGCTGGTGCATGCTGGATTAGGCGAAAAATTTTGGTCTGAGGCAATAGCTACAGCAGCTTATTTACGCAATCGATTGCCATCAAAACCTATTGGATATATTTCCCCAAACGAGGTATGGTTAAAGAGGAAGCCAGGCATACGTCATCTTAAAACATTTGGATGTTTAGCCGTTGCACTTGACGAAAATCAAAAGCGAAAATTCCAACCAAAAGGGAGAGAGTGTATTATGGTTGGATATTTGCATGAGTCAACAACCAACATTTGAAAATCAAGATGAGCAACAACTACAGCAACTAACAGCAGAAGACGAGAAAAAAATAGCCAAAACAAAGCAGTGAATCATAACATAAATAAAATCGGCCGAGGTGGGCCAAAAATAATTCGATCTGGTAATCCAGGACGTCCAATGAAACAGTATAATATAATAAATTTATTAGATGCAAATGAAGTTGAAATTCCAAAAACCCTTAGTGAGGTTTACAATAACAAATATTCAAAAGAGTGGTTGCTTGCTATGGATGATGAGTATAAATCGTTATTAGAAAATAATACGTTTATTTTGGTGGACCTTCCCCCAGGCCAAAAGGCAATTGGATGTCGATGGGTATATGATGTCAAAACTAATAAAAACAATCAAATTCAACGATTTAAGGCCAGATTGGTTGCAAAAGGCTGTAGCCAAACCTACGGGTTAAATTACACAGAAACTTTTTCACCCGTAATCAGATATGCAACAATAAGACTGTTGTTTGCATTGGCTGTTAAATTTAAATTACATTTACATCAGTTAGACGTGACTACAGCATATCAGAATAGTGAGTTGGAAGAATAATGCTATATGCGGCAACCTGAGGGCTATATAAACTGTGAGAATCCGAATCGCGTATTACGTTTAAATAAGGCAATTTATAGCTTGAAACAGTCAGGCAAGGCGTGGAATGCTCATATAGATAGTATTCTCAGGCAATTTGGTTTTAAACCATGTCAAAATGAACCATGTTTATGCATAAAAAATATTAATGAAAAGATAATTTTTATTGCGGTTTATGTTGATGATCTCATTATAGGTAATCCATCAATTGACGACTTAGAAGAAGTAAAATCGAAGCTGGCAAATACGTTCAAATTGGTTGACAAAGGGCAGATCTCTTATTTTCTTGGTTGGGAAATTGAGCGTACAGGAAATACTGGTCCTATTGCTGTGAGCCAGTCGAAATACATAAATCAATTGTTGGAAAAACACAACATGAAAAATTGTCGTATTACGTCAACACCCCTAGATCCAGGCTTCAAAATACAACCAAATGATGAGACAGCAAAAAACGTTGATAAAACCAGATATCAATCACTCATCGGCGAATTAATGTATATTGCGATTTCGACGAGACCTGATATAATGCATTCGGTAAGCAAACTGGCACAATGTAACACAAACCCAACAGTTGATAATGAAAATGGGCCAAACATATACTTCGATATTTATCAAAAACTTTAAACTAAAAGCTATATTACGATGACGATGACCAGCAGATTTTGCGCTACACTGACTCAGATTGGGGAGGCGATACAAAGGACAATAAATCGTACACAGGATAAGTATTTCTATTATGTAGTGGCGCAGTATCCTGGGAGTCGAAGAAGCAACATATTGTGGCACTAAGTACAACTGAGGCTGAATATGTAGCACTTTCATCGAGCGCAAAAGAGGCAATGCTTTTGAAACGGCTTTTGGAGGAAATGGGTTACTACCCTAAATGTTCCCCAATTATCATAAAAGCCGATAATTTGAGTGCACAATATTTGACCAAAAATCAGATATACCATGCACGCACAAAACACATAGATATAAGATACCACCATATTAGAAATGCTGTAAAGGATAAACTTATTGAACTTGATTATATATCTATGAGCTGTAATGTTGCGGATTTACTAACTAAAAATCTTTCTAAAGAAAAACATAATCAGCATTTAAGAACAATGGGAATATACTAAATAGTAGAATGTGTAGAATTATTTATTCAACTATTATCGAATTATATTATCGAATCGAGAGGAATTGTTAAAACATGAATTTATAATTTGAAACAATTCGAACATTAACAGTTACTGTAATGTAAAGACTTATATGTCATCTGAATTACACGTCATTACATTGTTCAAAACTTTTAAAACGTCAAGCAAAGAAGTTGCTTATTTTTATGTGTCGTTTTTCTTCCACTGGGATGAATTCCTAACACCAACAAAATATCCTTACAGATTTTATTATTAAATTATAAGGCAGGGGTAAAACTAATATGTCTAGGTTAGGTCTTTATTAATTGCATGGGTAATGACAACAATTTTCGTGTAAAAAGTTTACGACTAATTAGTGTTTGTGAAAGTAAAGAGCTCATTATCTTTTGAACATTTTTAAGAGGCTTCAACTTTTATGAAACTGGTTAGCATCTCTCAATCATTCTGAAGGTGCGAATTTTTCTCCAATCGCCTTTAGCTTGACAAGTTTTGTCATTAAATTCTGGGTGTCCAAGAATTCTTCTTCTTAGCGCCGAAAATGACGTTAGCAACAATTTCAATGTAATATAAAAGGTAGAATTATGCTAGAATTAGCTAAACGTCCACGGAATGTACCGGGACGCACGTTTGTTTTGGGAATATGAAAAGCAATGAGAGCGATGACCGAACTGTAATGTAATTTCGGTAAGTATTTGCATTGCTTTGCATGTGCTTAAAACGACCGTATGTTCTGTGGACGTTTAACTAATTCTGGCATTAATCTTTCCCTTTTGTTACATTCCGAATCAGAGCTTTTTCTTTTGTATATGAGAAACATTTATAAATCGTCAGATTTTCTGTTCCGTTCCGTACGTATATTAAATTTACAAATCAGAAACGTAATGTAACAGAACATAAAGACTAATTCTATCCTTAACCAACAATATGTGACGTGGTCATTTCGATATCAGACTTTGGTAATCATGTGTTTGTTACAAAAATCATTATAATATATCATTATATATATATTATAATCGTCTCAATAATTGTTTTGCTTGAACACATAACAGAACACATACATACATATTTATTTATGTTTGCGAAACAAAAGAATTAAAAATTATAAAGTTTTGGAAATAATGGATTCCTCATCCTAATGGTATATAAATGATTTGCTATTCGTTTAAATGTATTTAGTTTATAATTACAAAATATAAATATAAAATTTTAGCAAAATGGAGGGAAAAGTACAAATGTAAGACAAATAGTAACATTGAGATTGCCGCTGGCTAAATTATGTATATCCAACGCCATGCAAAATCGTAGTCACCGTGGTCTAGTAGGTAGTGTGTTGGCTTGTTAGATGAAAAGCCAGGGTTCGAGCCCCAGACCAGACTTCAAAGTAAAATACAAAAATATTTCTTCGGCGACTTCCTCTCAGCAGATTGAAAAGTTTATCAAAAATCTGTCTTTCGGAGTCGACTTTAAACTGTACGTCCCGCCACTCATTTCTAAAAGTAACACACACATTCTCAAGTGGTGTGAGAAACTAGGTAGTAATCCTGACTGAAGGGTTGTAATGACCAATTATGTATGTATATATGTATGCCAAATCATTTCAATGGGAAATAAAGTTGTATTATAAAGCAGGGTTCGTCAAAAAATTTTTGGTTATGTGTTAGTGAGTAAGAGAGAGAAAATAAGTTGAGAGAATTTATTTATTTACAGCCTTAGAAAAGTGTTAGTAATATACGCTATTTTTATTTTCATTTCATCAGCATACATATGTAAAGCTATATAACTTTGGCTTAATAATTTTAGATAAATAAAAATAAAATAAAATATCCATTTTTTACTAAAAGAACATAAAGCTATCCATCTTTGGCTTAAAAATTATGCCATGTTTTTTAGATAAATAAAAATAAAAAGAATAAAAAACCCATTTTTTATTAAAAGAAAAAAAAGCGAGCATTCCAAAGCATTTAAAAAAAATTATACTATGCGACAAAATAAAAAAATTAAAAACGCCCGGCTAATGTCATAGCCCATTTTAACATAAAATATTTTTTGAGTGTCATTCTGAAATAAAATGATAAAGCATCCACCGCACATGTGTTCTTGCCGCAGTCTGATCGACAACTAAATGAAAAAACACAATAATGCGTGTGAGTTCTCTTTGCACAACTGTGCTATGAAATGGTAAACTATGCTATAAAGACAGAAAAGTCTGCAACTGTTTTTCTGTTGTATGTCGACTGCTTAAACTTTTTGAAAGCAGAGCGGAAAAAACGACTGACACAATAACTTTCAAATATTTTCAATAATTTTCAAATTTGAATTTAAATATATTTTTCGGTGTTGTCTATCTATCAGGTTTTTTGTACACACTTATGAAAAAACCGCACACACAAAACATTTATTAAATGAGTTCAGATAGAAAATTGTATCTATAATTCTATTTTTTATTATTAATACATGGATTGCTTTTTATTTCTTAATTTTAGAATTGTTCTTTCTCTTCAATAATATAAGTATTTTTAGCTGTTTTTTTATTATGATTTTAAATGTTTAAATGTTTTTAGTTTATAAATATAAAATTTTTGTAAAATAAAATATATCGTGCTGGATTCCGAGAAGAATGGAGGGAAAATTATACATGGTTAACCTTTTCGTTACCAGCGCCGGATTTAGCCGGCATACACAAAATGCCCCGTATGTATCAGCGGTTCCCTCCGGTTCAAAACGTCCGATTGGCTTTCATCGACAGGTCAGATTTGGATAGAAAATCTCTCCTGAAACATGGAACTAATTGAAGAAAAGCTCATCGAGTTTATGATGAAGAAAAGCCCGCATATCCTCCACCAGATGG